>OX344801.1:0-335336 GCA_947034925.1 Eudemis profundana | reverse complement strand
GCCGCGGCGCTCGACTGGCACGAGCTACCTCAGCTACATCAGGTAATATAGTGGAGTGTACAGGGGCGGCGGACACCGGTGCGGAGCCGGGCGCGGCGCGGGCCGCCGTGCTGCGCGCGCTGCTGCCCGTCGCCGCGGCGCTCGACTGGCACGAGCTACCTCAGCTGCATCAGGTAATATAGTGGAGTGTACAGGGGCGGCGGACACCGGTGCGGAGCCGGGCGCGGCGCGGGCCGCCGTGCTGCGCGCGCTGCTGCCCGTCGCCGCGGCGCTCGACTGGCACGAGCTACCTCAGCTACATCAGGTAATATAGTGGAGTGTACAGGGGCGGCGGACACCGGTGCGGAGCCGGGCGCGGCGCGGGCCGCCGTGCTGCGCGCGCTGCTGCCCGTCGCCGCGGCGCTCGACTGGCACGAGCTACCTCAGCTACATCAGGTAATATAGTGGAGTGTACAGGGGCGGCGGACACCGGTGCGGAGCCGGGCGCGGCGCGGGCCGCCGTGCTGCGCGCGCTGCTGCCCGTCGCCGCGGCGCTCGACTGGCACGAGCTACCTCAGCTACATCAGGTAATATAGTGGAGTGTACAGGGGCGGCGGACACCGGTGCGGAGCCGGGCGCGGCGCGGGCCGCCGTGCTGCGCGCGCTGCTGCCCGTCGCCGCGGCGCTCGACTGGCACGAGCTACCTCAGCTACATCAGGTAATATAGTGGAGTGTACAGGGGCGGCGGACACCGGTGCGGAGCCGGGCGCGGCGCGGGCCGCCGTGCTGCGCGCGCTGCTGCCCGTCGCCGCGGCGCTCGACTGGCACGAGCTACCTCAGCTACATCAGGTAATATAGTGGAGTGTACAGGGGCGGCGGACACCGGTGCGGAGCCGGGCGCGGCGCGGGCCGCCGTGCTGCGCGCGCTGCTGCCCGTCGCCGCGGCGCTCGACTGGCAC
This sequence comes from Eudemis profundana, assembly GCA_947034925.1. NCBI lineage: Eukaryota > Metazoa > Arthropoda > Insecta > Lepidoptera > Tortricidae > Eudemis > Eudemis profundana. Next base: position 334,398 of record OX344801.1, on the reverse strand, counting down.
GAGCTACCTCAGCTACATCAGGTAATATAGTGGAGTGTACAGGGGCGGCGGACACCGGTGCGGAGCCGGGCGCGGCGCGGGCCGCCGTGCTGCGCGCGCTGCTGCCCGTCGCCGCGGCGCTCGACTGGCACGAGCTACCTCAGCTACATCAGGTAATATAGTGGAGTGTACAGGGGCGGCGGACACCGGTGCGGAGCCGGGCGCGGCGCGGGCCGCCGTGCTGCGCGCGCTGCTGCCCGTCGCCGCGGCGCTCGACTGGCACGAGCTACCTCAGCTGCATCAGGTAATATAGTGGAGTGTACAGGGGCGGCGGACACCGGTGCGGAGCCGGGCGCGGCGCGGGCCGCCGTGCTGCGCGCGCTGCTGCCCGTCGCCGCGGCGCTCGACTGGCACGAGCTACCTCAGCTACATCAGGTAATATAGTGGAGTGTACAGGGGCGGCGGACACCGGTGCGGAGCCGGGCGCGGCGCGGGCCGCCGTGCTGCGCGCGCTGCTGCCCGTCGCCGCGGCGCTCGACTGGCACGAGCTACCTCAGCTACATCAGGTAATATAGTGGAGTGTACAGGGGCGGCGGACACCGGTGCGGAGCCGGGCGCGGCGCGGGCCGCCGTGCTGCGCGCGCTGCTGCCCGTCGCCGCGGCGCTCGACTGGCACGAGCTACCTCAGCTACATCAGGTAATATAGTGGAGTGTACAGGGGCGGCGGACACCGGTGCGGAGCCGGGCGCGGCGCGGGCCGCCGTGCTGCGCGCGCTGCTGCCCGTCGCCGCGGCGCTCGACTGGCACGAGCTACCTCAGCTACATCAGGTAATATAGTGGAGTGTACAGGGGCGGCGGACACCGGTGCGGAGCCGGGCGCGGCGCGGGCCGCCGTGCTGCGCGCGCTGCTGCCCGTCGCCGCGGCGCTCGACTGGCACGAGCTACCTCAGCTACATCAGGTAATATAGTGGAGTGTACAGGGGCGGCGGACACCGGTGCGGAGCCGGGCGCGGCGCGGGCCGCCGTGCTGCGCGCGCTGCTGCCCGTCGCCGCGGCGCTCGACTGGCACGAGCTACCTCAGCTACATCAGGTAATATAGTGGAGTGTACAGGGGCGGCGGACACCGGTGCGGAGCCGGGCGCGGCGCGGGCCGCCGTGCTGCGCGCGCTGCTGCCCGTCGCCGCGGCGCTCGACTGGCACGAGCTACCTCAGCTACATCAGGTAATATAGTGGAGTGTACAGGGGCGGCGGACACCGGTGCGGAGCCGGGCGCGGCGCGGGCCGCCGTGCTGCGCGCGCTGCTGCCCGTCGCCGCGGCGCTCGACTGGCACGAGCTACCTCAGCTACATCAGGTAATATAGTGGAGTGTACAGGGGCGGCGGACACCGGTGCGGAGCCGGGCGCGGCGCGGGCCGCCGTGCTGCGCGCGCTGCTGCCCGTCGCCGCGGCGCTCGACTGGCACGAGCTACCTCAGCTACATCAGGTAATATAGTGGAGTGTACAGGGGCGGCGGACACCGGTGCGGAGCCGGGCGCGGCGCGGGCCGCCGTGCTGCGCGCGCTGCTGCCCGTCGCCGCGGCGCTCGACTGGCACGAGCTACCTCAGCTACATCAGGTAATATAGTGGAGTGTACAGGGGCGGCGGACACCGGTGCGGAGCCGGGCGCGGCGCGGGCCGCCGTGCTGCGCGCGCTGCTGCCCGTCGCCGCGGCGCTCGACTGGCACGAGCTACCTCAGCTACATCAGGTAATATAGTGGAGTGTACAGGGGCGGCGGACACCGGTGCGGAGCCGGGCGCGGCGCGGGCCGCCGTGCTGCGCGCGCTGCTGCCCGTCGCCGCGGCGCTCGACTGGCACGAGCTACCTCAGCTACATCAGGTAATATAGTGGAGTGTACAGGGGCGGCGGACACCGGTGCGGAGCCGGGCGCGGCGCGGGCCGCCGTGCTGCGCGCGCTGCTGCCCGTCGCCGCGGCGCTCGACTGGCACGAGCTACCTCAGCTACATCAGGTAATATAGTGGAGTGTACAGGGGCGGCGGACACCGGTGCGGAGCCGGGCGCGGCGCGGGCCGCCGTGCTGCGCGCGCTGCTGCCCGTCGCCGCGGCGCTCGACTGGCACGAGCTACCTCAGCTACATCAGGTAATATAGTGGAGTGTACAGGGGCGGCGGACACCGGTGCGGAGCCGGGCGCGGCGCGGGCCGCCGTGCTGCGCGCGCTGCTGCCCGTCGCCGCGGCGCTCGACTGGCACGAGCTACCTCAGCTACATCAGGTAATATAGTGGAGTGTACAGGGGCGGCGGACACCGGTGCGGAGCCGGGCGCGGCGCGGGCCGCCGTGCTGCGCGCGCTGCTGCCCGTCGCCGCGGCGCTCGACTGGCACGAGCTACCTCAGCTACATCAGGTAATATAGTGGAGTGTACAGGGGCGGCGGACACCGGTGCGGAGCCGGGCGCGGCGCGGGCCGCCGTGCTGCGCGCGCTGCTGCCCGTCGCCGCGGCGCTCGACTGGCACGAGCTACCTCAGCTACATCAGGTAATATAGTGGAGTGTACAGGGGCGGCGGACACCGGTGCGGAGCCGGGCGCGGCGCGGGCCGCCGTGCTGCGCGCGCTGCTGCCCGTCGCCGCGGCGCTCGACTGGCACGAGCTACCTCAGCTACATCAGGTAATATAGTGGAGTGTACAGGGGCGGCGGACACCGGTGCGGAGCCGGGCGCGGCGCGGGCCGCCGTGCTGCGCGCGCTGCTGCCCGTCGCCGCGGCGCTCGACTGGCACGAGCTACCTCAGATGCATCAGGTAACCTACTTTATTTTTTACCCAATCGGAAATACTGCCTAAAACTAGACTAACCTCTATCGAGTTGTGTAGAGGTGAGGCTAGTTTTAGATATCGGACGGTAGAATAGTACCTCGTTTTATAGGAGCCAGGCACAAACTGACACGGTCTTTAGGCCGCATTTCCACTGGAGTTGTCCAAGGTGGGAAAAGGCGCACCGATGGCCCGCACCGGACGAATGTAGTCAAATTAATCGGCGGACGTTTTCCTCTCAAACGACTATTCCCTCGCCCTGCTCAAATGGAAACGTGACCTTGATACCTTTGTAAGGAGTCTAGATCAGCTCATGATTTTTTCACGTATCCTCAGACCTTTATTTCCCTTAAATTCCAGAACGGTGGTCTGTCCGTGGCTGTGCTGTCGAGCGCGGCCGTGGCGGCGCTGAGCACGCCGACGCACCACGGCTACAAGTACCTCGCGCATGCGCTGCTGACCGCGCTCGCCAAGCCGCTCGTCCTGCACGACGGTGAGGCTTACTCTTTACCTCCTAATAGGCTATAAGCGCCTGGTACTTTGGAGCGAGTGCTGTACAGAATTCGGCTTGTGCCGAACACTGTATATCCCGGTACGGGAACTCTCAAAAATTGGATAATGAGCCGCGATAACAATCCTTACTACAAATACCTCACATATGCTGCTAACTACGTTCACCGAGCCACTCGGCTTACACGATTACACAAAATAAGTATTAGAACGTACAAGCCTCTCTTCCTAACAAAACTGACCTCCGGATCCGACCACCGGACCGGATCCGAGAGTCTTTCTGGTTACTCGCTAAGCCCCACCGGAGGGGCAGAATTTGGTGCTAGCCGCGCGGTGAAATCGAGAAGTGAGCCATTCGCGACAGTAGACTTATTCGTAACTTCTTAGCGAGCTATGAACGCCTGGTACTCTGCACTGCAGCGGGTAGATGTGCGCAACAATAGCACAGCTGATTATTTCCAACTGCGCACGTATCACACACGAAACCGCTCCTCAATCACGACGGCACCATCAGTCGTTAACCTCTTAGCGGGTTATGGCCGTTTGGTGCTTTCGGAACCACCCCTTTACTGTAACATTGGTTCTTTTGGAGGTCCTAACGACATCTCTTTCTGACATAATAGCGGAGAAGCTGGCGGCGTGGAGCAACGACGACAACGAGGACGAGGAAGGTCCTCGCTTGCAGCTGGCGCTGGCCGCGTTGCTGCCCGCGCTGACCAGGCTGCACGAACTCGTCGACACGGCGCTCAACACGCTCAAGTGAGTACTGGACTACAGTAACTGCGCTCTATGTTCCTCTCAATTTTACCACTAAATCCTACGATCGCTCGCGAACCGACCGATCGCAAGCTTTGTAAGTAAGTCACAGTATAAAAGCAGTAATTTTCCTTCCTACAAAAGCGCAGCTTTGAACGAACGCACTACAAGCCAAGTTATATGAAAACATAAAAATGCCCCGATCGCACCGTTGGCGCCTCAACCTTTAACGTAACGCGAGGCGTCTTTATACTTTGCCAGGGTTGCCTCACTCGCGCGTCCAACCGCGATTCCGACCGATCGTAACAAAATTCCATCAAATCAAAATCGTTTTCGTTTGGAGCTTTCATTCTGTAGGTTTATTCTTTATTAGATAGTTGACATGTGAAAATATAAGAGTTGTGATGATGCAGTGTGGGCGAGGAGACGTGCGAGATGGTGCCGTTCACGGACAGCCACAGCGTGGCGCTGGGCTACTTGCTGCTGGCCGATGCGGTGTTCAGCGCCGGGCAGTTAGCGCGCGGCGACCTGGTGCACCACTACCTCGAGCTCTGCAGGTTTGTGGTGATGACGCAGGGTGGGCGAGGAGACGTGCGAGATGGTGCCGTTCACGGACAGCCACAGCGTGGCGCTGGGCTACTTGCTGCTGGCCGATGCGGTGTTCAGCGCCGGGCAGTTAGCGCGCGGCGACCTGGTGCACCACTACCTCGAGCTCTGCAGGTTTGTGGTGATGACGCAGGGTGGGCGAGGAGACGTGCGAGATGGTGCCGTTCACGGACAGCCACAGCGTGGCGCTGGGCTACTTGCTGCTGGCCGATGCGGTGTTCAGCGCCGGGCAGTTAGCGCGCGGCGACCTGGTGCACCACTACCTCGAGCTCTGCAGGTTTGTGGTGATGACGCAGGGTGGGCGAGGAGACGTGCGAGATGGTGCCGTTCACGGACAGCCACAGCGTGGCGCTGGGCTACTTGCTGCTGGCCGATGCGGTGTTCAGCGCCGGGCAGTTAGCGCGCGGCGACCTGGTGCACCACTACCTCGAGCTCTGCAGGTTTGTGGTGATGACGCAGGGTGGGCGAGGAGACGTGCGAGATGGTGCCGTTCACGGACAGCCACAGCGTGGCGCTGGGCTACTTGCTGCTGGCCGATGCGGTGTTCAGCGCCGGGCAGTTAGCGCGCGGCGACCTGGTGCACCACTACCTCGAGCTCTGCAGGTTTGTGGTGATGACGCAGGGTGGGCGAGGAGACGTGCGAGATGGTGCCGTTCACGGACAGCCACAGCGTGGCGCTGGGCTACTTGCTGCTGGCCGATGCGGTGTTCAGCGCCGGGCAGTTAGCGCGCGGCGACCTGGTGCACCACTACCTCGAGCTCTGCAGGTTTGTGGTGATGACGCAGGGTGGGCGAGGAGACGTGCGAGATGGTGCCGTTCACGGACAGCCACAGCGTGGCGCTGGGCTACTTGCTGCTGGCCGATGCGGTGTTCAGCGCCGGGCAGTTAGCGCGCGGCGACCTGGTGCACCACTACCTCGAGCTCTGCAGGTTTGTGGTGATGACGCAGGGTGGGCGAGGAGACGTGCGAGATGGTGCCGTTCACGGACAGCCACAGCGTGGCGCTGGGCTACTTGCTGCTGGCCGATGCGGTGTTCAGCGCCGGGCAGTTAGCGCGCGGCGACCTGGTGCACCACTACCTCGAGCTCTGCAGGTTTGTGGTGATGACGCAGGGTGGGCGAGGAGACGTGCGAGATGGTGCCGTTCACGGACAGCCACAGCGTGGCGCTGGGCTACTTGCTGCTGGCCGATGCGGTGTTCAGCGCCGGGCAGTTAGCGCGCGGCGACCTGGTGCACCACTACCTCGAGCTCTGCAGGTTTGTGGTGATGACGCAGGGTGGGCGAGGAGACGTGCGAGATGGTGCCGTTCACGGACAGCCACAGCGTGGCGCTGGGCTACTTGCTGCTGGCCGATGCGGTGTTCAGCGCCGGGCAGTTAGCGCGCGGCGACCTGGTGCACCACTACCTCGAGCTCTGCAGGTTTGTGGTGATGACGCAGGGTGGGCGAGGAGACGTGCGAGATGGTGCCGTTCACGGACAGCCACAGCGTGGCGCTGGGCTACTTGCTGCTGGCCGATGCGGTGTTCAGCGCCGGGCAGTTAGCGCGCGGCGACCTGGTGCACCACTACCTCGAGCTCTGCAGGTTTGTGGTGATGACGCAGGGTGGGCGAGGAGACGTGCGAGATGGTGCCGTTCACGGACAGCCACAGCGTGGCGCTGGGCTACTTGCTGCTGGCCGATGCGGTGTTCAGCGCCGGGCAGTTAGCGCGCGGCGACCTGGTGCACCACTACCTCGAGCTCTGCAGGTTTGTGGTGATGACGCAGGGTGGGCGAGGAGACGTGCGAGATGGTGCCGTTCACGGACAGCCACAGCGTGGCGCTGGGCTACTTGCTGCTGGCCGATGCGGTGTTCAGCGCCGGGCAGTTAGCGCGCGGCGACCTGGTGCACCACTACCTCGAGCTCTGCAGGTTTGTGGTGATGACGCAGGGTGGGCGAGGAGACGTGCGAGATGGTGCCGTTCACGGACAGCCACAGCGTGGCGCTGGGCTACTTGCTGCTGGCCGATGCGGTGTTCAGCGCCGGGCAGTTAGCGCGCGGCGACCTGGTGCACCACTACCTCGAGCTCTGCAGGTTTGTGGTGATGACGCAGGGTGGGCGAGGAGACGTGCGAGATGGTGCCGTTCACGGACAGCCACAGCGTGGCGCTGGGCTACTTGCTGCTGGCCGATGCGGTGTTCAGCGCCGGGCAGTTAGCGCGCGGCGACCTGGTGCACCACTACCTCGAGCTCTGCAGGTTTGTGGTGATGACGCAGGGTGGGCGAGGAGACGTGCGAGATGGTGCCGTTCACGGACAGCCACAGCGTGGCGCTGGGCTACTTGCTGCTGGCCGATGCGGTGTTCAGCGCCGGGCAGTTAGCGCGCGGCGACCTGGTGCACCACTACCTCGAGCTCTGCAGGTTTGTGGTGATGACGCAGGGTGGGCGAGGAGACGTGCGAGATGGTGCCGTTCACGGACAGCCACAGCGTGGCGCTGGGCTACTTGCTGCTGGCCGATGCGGTGTTCAGCGCCGGGCAGTTAGCGCGCGGCGACCTGGTGCACCACTACCTCGAGCTCTGCAGGTTTGTGGTGATGACGCAGGGTGGGCGAGGAGACGTGCGAGATGGTGCCGTTCACGGACAGCCACAGCGTGGCGCTGGGCTACTTGCTGCTGGCCGATGCGGTGTTCAGCGCCGGGCAGTTAGCGCGCGGCGACCTGGTGCACCACTACCTCGAGCTCTGCAGGTTTGTGGTGATGACGCAGGGTGGGCGAGGAGACGTGCGAGATGGTGCCGTTCACGGACAGCCACAGCGTGGCGCTGGGCTACTTGCTGCTGGCCGATGCGGTGTTCAGCGCCGGGCAGTTAGCGCGCGGCGACCTGGTGCACCACTACCTCGAGCTCTGCAGGTTTGTGGTGATGATGCAGTGTGGGCGAGGAGACGTGCGAGATGGTGCCGTTCACGGACAGCCACAGCGTGGCGCTGGGCTACTTGCTGCTGGCCGATGCGGTGTTCAGCGCCGGGCAGTTAGCGCGCGGCGACCTGGTGCACCACTACCTCGAGCTCTGCAGGTTTGTGGTGATGACGCAGGGTGGGCGAGGAGACGTGCGAGATGGTGCCGTTCACGGACAGCCACAGCGTGGCGCTGGGCTACTTGCTGCTGGCCGATGCGGTGTTCAGCGCCGGGCAGTTAGCGCGCGGCGACCTGGTGCACCACTACCTCGAGCTCTGCAGGTTTGTGGTGATGACGCAGGGTGGGCGAGGAGACGTGCGAGATGGTGCCGTTCACGGACAGCCACAGCGTGGCGCTGGGCTACTTGCTGCTGGCCGATGCGGTGTTCAGCGCCGGGCAGTTAGCGCGCGGCGACCTGGTGCACCACTACCTCGAGCTCTGCAGGTTTGTGGTGATGACGCAGGGTGGGCGAGGAGACGTGCGAGATGGTGCCGTTCACGGACAGCCACAGCGTGGCGCTGGGCTACTTGCTGCTGGCCGATGCGGTGTTCAGCGCCGGGCAGTTAGCGCGCGGCGACCTGGTGCACCACTACCTCGAGCTCTGCAGGTTTGTGGTGATGACGCAGGGTGGGCGAGGAGACGTGCGAGATGGTGCCGTTCACGGACAGCCACAGCGTGGCGCTGGGCTACTTGCTGCTGGCCGATGCGGTGTTCAGCGCCGGGCAGTTAGCGCGCGGCGACCTGGTGCACCACTACCTCGAGCTCTGCAGGTTTGTGGTGATGACGCAGGGTGGGCGAGGAGACGTGCGAGATGGTGCCGTTCACGGACAGCCACAGCGTGGCGCTGGGCTACTTGCTGCTGGCCGATGCGGTGTTCAGCGCCGGGCAGTTAGCGCGCGGCGACCTGGTGCACCACTACCTCGAGCTCTGCAGGTTTGTGGTGATGATGCAGTGTGGGCGAGGAGACGTGCGAGATGGTGCCGTTCACGGACAGCCACAGCGTGGCGCTGGGCTACTTGCTGCTGGCCGATGCGGTGTTCAGCGCCGGGCAGTTAGCGCGCGGCGACCTGGTGCACCACTACCTCGAGCTCTGCAGGTTTGTGGTGATGACGCAGGGTGGGCGAGGAGACGTGCGAGATGGTGCCGTTCACGGACAGCCACAGCGTGGCGCTGGGCTACTTGCTGCTGGCCGATGCGGTGTTCAGCGCCGGGCAGTTAGCGCGCGGCGACCTGGTGCACCACTACCTCGAGCTCTGCAGGTTTGTGGTGATGACGCAGGGTGGGCGAGGAGACGTGCGAGATGGTGCCGTTCACGGACAGCCACAGCGTGGCGCTGGGCTACTTGCTGCTGGCCGATGCGGTGTTCAGCGCCGGGCAGTTAGCGCGCGGCGACCTGGTGCACCACTACCTCGAGCTCTGCAGGTTTGTGGTGATGACGCAGGGTGGGCGAGGAGACGTGCGAGATGGTGCCGTTCACGGACAGCCACAGCGTGGCGCTGGGCTACTTGCTGCTGGCCGATGCGGTGTTCAGCGCCGGGCAGTTAGCGCGCGGCGACCTGGTGCACCACTACCTCGAGCTCTGCAGGTTTGTGGTGATGACGCAGGGTGGGCGAGGAGACGTGCGAGATGGTGCCGTTCACGGACAGCCACAGCGTGGCGCTGGGCTACTTGCTGCTGGCCGATGCGGTGTTCAGCGCCGGGCAGTTAGCGCGCGGCGACCTGGTGCACCACTACCTCGAGCTCTGCAGGTTTGTAGCGCAACTACTACCGACTAAATCCTATCATTCAGCTGAACTCTCCTGAAACTACCAATACCTACTTTTGTGAAATCGCAATAAATGATTGAGTATTGAGGTTTGTAGCTCAACTGGTGACTTCGCTCGGGAGTCGTGTCACAGAATAAGTAATAGTACCACCTACAGAAGTCCCTATCTCTAACAAAACTATCGTTCGGGTCCGATTACCGGACGGAACGCACCGGATCCGACCGTCTTTCTATCGCATAACGCGTGCTCTTTCCGGTCGCTGGCTAAGGCCCCCTCGCGGCGAAATCGCGGAGTAAACTACTCGCGGTCGTATTGGCGCCCGCGCCGGCGCCGGGAAGCCGCGCCTGATCTGCTGGGTGCAGTAGTCGGTCGTGAATACTGGTCACGATTAAGGGAATGCCGAATGCTCCCGAAACATGTCGAGTGGATGTCTCGTATTTTGTGCAATGTGAATGATCCGTTTTTAGTTTAATATGTTCGAGTCTCACGATGGTTTTCTGGATAAGGCTCCGGTCGTGTTACCTGCTATGTTTTTGTATCGTATCGTGTTCGAGTTTTGTATCCATCTATGAGCACCATGTGGCATTATGTGTTTTTAGGGAAGGGAAGCACGCGGAGGGGCTAGTGGCGTGCGCGCTGCGGCTGGTGCCGGGCGGCGTGGCGGCGCACGCGCACGCGCACGAGCAGGGCTCGGCGCCGCCGCAGCTGTACACGCCCATGTTCCTCAATCCTGCGCAGTGCACGCTCGACGGTGAGTCGCTTTATTTACTGCTCGAATTATACTACTGATACGTAAATATATTTTTACGAGTGATTTCTTCTAGATTCCTATTTGATCCTCCGGGTGCGAGATGAAGCGCCTCATTTTTGCTGTCGTGTTTTCTGGTCCCCTATCGCCTCGGCGCCCTTGTGCACCGCACACTTCACACACGAGGGCGGTCCGTTCCTGCGGACCGACGTCGGTTCCCCTCGATAATCGACCCCGTTATCGTCCACAGAGCCATCGTCATCGCTGGACGTGGGGCGGCTGGCCTGCCGCGCGCTGTACCACTCGGCGCGCTGGGCGGGCGGCGCGCTGCGGGGCTGGTGGGGCGCGGCGTCGCCGGCGGCCGCTCGGGCGCTGGAGCGGCTGCTGCGGGGCTACGTGTCGCCCGCGCTCGTCCGGGAGCAGCTGCAGGCGGTCGGCGCCGCCGCCACAGCACTGGAGGACGCCGAGGTATGTCATGTTGTGATGAAAATGAAAATGCGAAAGCGGACTGTATGTTCGTTACACTGTTAACGTTCGCTTATCGAATGTTGCAGGTGGCGGTGCACTGGTCGACCAACGAGGTGGTGTGCACGTACCTTGTGGAGGAGCGGGCGCTGGAGCTGGTCGTGGCGCTGGGCGCCGCGCACCCGCTGCCGCCGCCGCGAGTGCGCGCGCACGGCGGCCCGCACCACAACACGCACTGGCTCGCCGTCTACCTCGCGTACCAGGTCAAACAAACCTTATGGACTTGTCAGAACTATACCCACTCACTTCTTATTAGAGCCTCCGCTCATTGACCCACTGTTTCATACATTTTGTATGGCGGTGGCGCACACCGGGCGTGCTCGTGGCCTTGTTGAGAGCCTTGGGAGTGGCCCGATGTGCGCCCACTCTACGAGATTGTCAGAACCCTTTGAATCCTTATTAGACCAGCGTCCCGACCTCGACAGACGAAGCGCCCTTGTAAAGTCAATGTGCTCTTTCGAAATATCCCTAACTAAACTTTTACTTACTCAAAGAAGATAAGGATACGTTTCCACTGACTCGGAGCTAAATTAAGCGAAGAGGAACGGACCATGAGTTGACCGATGACAATGTTCGAAATTTCCGGTTCGCGTCAGTGAAAACGCATCCTAATATTGCAACATTAACCCGATGTCTCGAATCTCTACAGAACGGCACGGTGCTGAACGCTCTCCGCATGTGGATGGATACGGTGACCAAGCGTGTGGAGGCCTCCCCGCAGTGCTACATCTGCTACTGCCGCCTGCACCCCAGCTCCGGCCGCCTGCCCAAGGTCGTGTGCCACCAGTGCCGCAACAAGTTCCACTCCGACTGTCTGGTGAGTGTCCCGCGGCGGGGGCTCCCCGCAGTGCTACATCTGCTACTGCCGCCTGCACCCCAGCTCCGGCCGCCTGCCCAAGGTCGTGTGCCACCAGTGCCGCAACAAGTTCCACTCCGACTGTCTGGTGAGTGTCCCGCGGCGGGGGCTCCCCGCAGTGCTACATCTGCTACTGCCGCCTGCACCCCAGCTCCGGCCGCCTGCCCAAGGTCGTGTGCCACCAGTGCCGCAACAAGTTCCACTCCGACTGTCTGGTGAGTGTCCCGCGGCGGGGGCTCCCCGCAGTGCTACATCTGCTACTGCCGCCTGCACCCCAGCTCCGGCCGCCTGCCCAAGGTCGTGTGCCACCAGTGCCGCAACAAGTTCCACTCCGACTGTCTGGTGAGTGTCCCGCGGCAGGGGCTCCCCGCAGTGCTACATCTGCTACTGCCGCCTGCACCCCAGCTCCGGCCGCCTGCCCAAGGTCGTGTGCCACCAGTGCCGCAACAAGTTCCACTCCGACTGTCTGGTGAGTGTCCCGCGGCGGGGGCTCCCCGCAGTGCTACATCTGCTACTGCCGCCTGCACCCCAGCTCCGGCCGCCTGCCCAAGGTCGTGTGCCACCAGTGCCGCAACAAGTTCCACTCCGACTGTCTGGTGAGTGTCCCGCGGCGGGGGCTCCCCGCAGTGCTACATCTGCTACTGCCGCCTGCACCCCAGCTCCGGCCGCCTGCCCAAGGTCGTGTGCCACCAGTGCCGCAACAAGTTCCACTCCAACTGTCTGGTGAGTGTCCCGCGGCGGGGGCTCCCCGCAGTGCTACATCTGCTACTGCCGCCTGCACCCCAGCTCCGGCCGCCTGCCCAAGGTCGTGTGCCACCAGTGCCGCAACAAGTTCCACTCCGACTGTCTGGTGAGTGTCCCGCGGCGGGGGCTCCCCGCAGTGCTACATCTGCTACTGCCGCCTGCACCCCAGCTCCGGCCGCCTGCCCAAGGTCGTGTGCCACCAGTGCCGCAACAAGTTCCACTCCAACTGTCTGGTGAGTGTCCCGCGGCGGGGGCTCCCCGCAGTGCTACATCTGCTACTGCCGCCTGCACCCCAGCTCCGGCCGCCTGCCCAAGGTCGTGTGCCACCAGTGCCGCAACAAGTTCCACTCCGACTGTCTGGTGAGTGTCCCGCGGCGGGGGCTCCCCGCAGTGCTACATCTGCTACTGCCGCCTGCACCCCAGCTCCGGCCGCCTGCCCAAGGTCGTGTGCCACCAGTGCCGCAACAAGTTCCACTCCGACTGTCTGGTGAGTGTCCCGCGGCGGGGGCTCCCCGCAGTGCTACATCTGCTACTGCCGCCTGCACCCCAGCTCCGGCCGCCTGCCCAAGGTCGTGTGCCACCAGTGCCGCAACAAGTTCCACTCCGACTGTCTGGTGAGTGTCCCGCGGCGGGGGCTCCCCGCAGTGCTACATCTGCTACTGCCGCCTGCACCCCAGCTCCGGCCGCCTGCCCAAGGTCGTGTGCCACCAGTGCCGCAACAAGTTCCACTCCAACTGTCTGGTGAGTGTCCCGCGGCGGGGGCTCCCCGCAGTGCTACATCTGCTACTGCCGCCTGCACCCCAGCTCCGGCCGCCTGCCCAAGGTCGTGTGCCACCAGTGCCGCAACAAGTTCCACTCCAACTGTCTGGTGAGTGTCCCGCGGCGGGGGCTCCCCGCAGTGCTACATCTGCTACTGCCGCCTGCACCCCAGCTCCGGCCGCCTGCCCAAGGTCGTGTGCCACCAGTGCCGCAACAAGTTCCACTCCGACTGTCTGGTGAGTGTCCCGCGGCGGGGGCTCCCCGCAGTGCTACATCTGCTACTGCCGCCTGCACCCCAGCTCCGGCCGCCTGCCCAAGGTCGTGTGCCACCAGTGCCGCAACAAGTTCCACTCCGACTGTCTGGTGAGTGTCCCGCGGCGGGGGCTCCCCGCAGTGCTACATCTGCTACTGCCGCCTGCACCCCAGCTCCGGCCGCCTGCCCAAGGTCGTGTGCCACCAGTGCCGCAACAAGTTCCACTCCAACTGTCTGGTGAGTGTCCCGCGGCGGGGGCTCCCCGCAGTGCTACATCTGCTACTGCCGCCTGCACCCCAGCTCCGGCCGCCTGCCCAAGGTCGTGTGCCACCAGTGCCGCAACAAGTTCCACTCCGACTGTCTGGTGAGTGTCCCGCGGCGGGGGCTCCCCGCAGTGCTACATCTGCTACTGCCGCCTGCACCCCAGCTCCGGCCGCCTGCCCAAGGTCGTGTGCCACCAGTGCCGCAACAAGTTCCACTCCGACTGTCTGGTGAGTGTCCCGCGGCGGGGGCTCCCCGCAGTGCTACATCTGCTACTGCCGCCTGCACCCCAGCTCCGGCCGCCTGCCCAAGGTCGTGTGCCACCAGTGCCGCAACAAGTTCCACTCCGACTGTCTGGTGAGTGTCCCGCGGCGGGGGCTCCCCGCAGTGCTACATCTGCTACTGCCGCCTGCACCCCAGCTCCGGCCGCCTGCCCAAGGTCGTGTGCCACCAGTGCCGCAACAAGTTCCACTCCGACTGTCTGGTGAGTGTCCCGCGGCGGGGGCTCCCCGCAGTGCTACATCTGCTACTGCCGCCTGCACCCCAGCTCCGGCCGCCTGCCCAAGGTCGTGTGCCACCAGTGCCGCAACAAGTTCCACTCCGACTGTCTGGTGAGTGTACCGCGGCGGGGGCTCCCCGCCGTGCGATTTGCGGGCGAGTTAGAAGCGAAGTTCCACACAAATGTCTCTCGCGGCAATCTCGCCGCGAGTGGTTTTGTATGGAAACTCGCCCGCAAATGGCAAGTGTGGCCCGAAGAAATATCCCCCAATAAGCTACTTGATGACGGATCAAATCGGCTTCTTTTTATGAAGTGTCAAATTAAAACGCCTCGGTAATAATTTAGTATTAAATACCGACTTGTGGCGTCATGCACAACATGCTGCCTTAGTTTTAGTTTTTGTCATTTTAAAATCATTGGCGACTCGAGCAGTTTTGGAAACCTAAATTCTTGGTTAAAGTTAATTAATTTTTTGTCAAATACCCTACTCTATTCGAGTGCCTCTCCTATCTGTCTCCTTGGTGTGCCTTTATTACGAAGACCTTTATTCGCGATGATTCCTCCCCCTGTCGCAGTGACACGAACACGTTAGTGACGTGACCTTGTTTGCTTCCAGCGGAAATGGTTCACGACGTCGAGCAAGTCCAACTGCCCGCTGTGCCGCTCCAACTTCTAGTGCCCACACCAGCTATTGGAGGGGCAACAGAGGATTCCATCCCGAGAGGGAATATTGTATATCAAAAGTTAACCCCTGTTGCCGTTGCGACTGATGTCACGCCGACTTTACTGCTGTATGACTAAAACCTGGCTAATCTCTATGGAGTTGTTTAAAGGTTAGCCAGGCATCGAAATATAATGTATGGAACGAAAATTGACGTTGAAAGTTGCCCCACAACGCCCACTCTTTAAAATTAATACATCTTGTGTATCAAATGGTATTGCTAACCAATTTAATGTTTACTATGTGTGAGTCTAAAATCATTTATGACAAATATTAGTATTAAGTTTGAGAAGTCTACATTTTTGGATAGGCTGCATATCGTTTAAAAGATAAAAATCTGTGATTGCTTACAAAGCCTACTGACGATGACGTGAGAATTTCATTTGCCGCTTTTTCTACAGTACAAAGTGCTAGCTCCGCCCCGTTAGTACTTATTCCGTGGGGCCGATTTTGAGCTTCAGTGACGCTTCCATACTTATTATATTTCGATGAAGCCGGGTTTTAGATATAGGACAGCAGTTTAGGTACCTATTTCGTCGTTTATCTGATCTATGTATCGGTTACAACAAATACTAACGCTCTGACGTCAACCTGGCGCATTGTCGTCGCGACCAGTGTAGCCACTGTTACGATTGTCGTCACAACCAATGCGGCAAACGTTACGACCACTCGTAGTCTAACTACGGCTTCGGTACAACTGTGTCGATACCCATCAAAATCGCCCAAGTTCTCGACACTTCGGTACTTAGTGTGTGAAATTGAAATTTGTTTAAATTATAACCATAAAAGCTAATTTTACTCTATATTGAGCAAATAAAATACCTACTTAGTCAGTGTTTATTCTGGTGAAATCTTGCAACTGAATTTTAAAGCACTCGTCCGCCTCTGCCGATTGAGCTAAAACGTAAATCCGATGACAATTCAATATTATTATGACATGGGCTTATCTAATGATGGAGACGGTTGTTTTTTACTGAAACTTATTTCAAAGACCACCCATTAACATTGTACTATTTTGCGTAGCGTGGACTTGGGCAATGTTGATGTGTCGCCACAACTAAGAATAGGGTAAGTAGCATTACTATCGAAAATCTAAATTGAGCAATAATTCAAAGTTCAAATCTGCGTAGATATACATATATCGATTTTCGTCTTTTGTAAAAATATTTACATGTAATTATTTCTGGCTTTCTATTAATAAATAGATTGTGCGAATTAGGACGAATTATATGTTGTAAATAAATCGAAAAATGATTCAAATAAAAGTATGAAAATATTACAATTTTCTTTTATTTGTTGAATGACAGTATTTTTTCGCGAAGTGCCAAGCCGCAGTCTGCGGAACCCGCCGAATAAAAGCCGTTCTATTGTACAATTATATAAGTTTTGTGTTCGATGTTACCATTTACTCGTTATCTACCTAATCAATTTCAATTGGATGTTATTAAAGAAAAAGGTCCAACCTCCGTGAAATTTATCTCCGAAACTTTAATTTTTTCCAAATTTTTGACATTCGGGGGATTCTACCAGAACGTCGGGCACGCGACGCCACTACTTCAAACTTCTGATAAGTTAGGAAATCTTTTGATTTGTATCTTAATATTTTACAACTTGGCTTTAGAATTGATACTGTATTCTAAGACTTTCTATTTAAGGAAGCTGCCATAGCCGTCCCGTCCCCAACAAAGCTGACTTTCTGGTGGAATGCCCTAACCTATTATTAACTTTTTATGAGATCCTTTAACTAGAATCTGTGCGGAAAGAGAATAGGCGTGGCGAAAAACGGAACTAACCTAACCAGTATGGCCACAGAACAGAAAATACGGCACATACGGTAGAAAAGCATTACAGCGCCCCCCAATCTAAATCCTATTCTCTTTCCGCACAGACTCTACCTACGTAAATTGTAAGTAAATATCTAACGGATTTCACAAAGACAAGGTTCTCTATTCGGTTGCAATTTTTATTACCTCACAACTCCGTCGTTTATGAACAACAATGTTTTATTTTGTTAAACATTGTATACTTTCAGCTGGTTCCTATTTTTAAAATCCAATTCTGCTGGCGAGATCCGTGACGCTCTCCTCAAATAAGTCTGCCTATAAAGGCACACATACATATAGGAATTTCTCTCTAGTATATCGCGAAAGTACAGTCGCCATCAGATATATCTGAGCTGTCAGTGTACTCATAAATATCTGAACGCGGCTCTATTTTTATAGCATTAGAGCCGTGTTCAGATATTTATGAGTACACTGACAGCTCAGATATATCTGATGGCGACTGTACTAGTGTCGTAGTTAGTTATTTGTTTGAATGTTTCGACACTTTTTTATTTATTTATTTAACTATTGTAATTACACTTTTTAAACAGGCTGCCATAGTGCATTACCCACTTCAAACCAAGTAAATAAATTAAAACAAATCCATGAATCAACTTGCTTTATTAAACACCACATGAAAATTGTTCACATCTAAATAAATCTAGGTAGAAAACAGTTAACTACCGACCGTCGTTAGTGAAGGCGGCGACGCGACACGCTCCGGCCACGCTCTGTCGCGCAACAAACCAACTTGCTGCCAGCGAGGGCTCGGAACCGGTATTTTGCAAAAACCCCGAAATCACCCAATATTTATTTATAATGTATTTAAGTAATTACTTCGTATTTTCAGATTGGCCGATTAAAAAATGAAATAATAAACCAAACGGAAAAAATAACGGTATTTTTGTATGGAGCAAATACCGCCCGATCATGGCTTGTCTTCTATTAAATAGCAGCATTCCATAGCAATTACGTTGGCGTTTCACGATAGTAATGCATTTTCGAATGCACGCCACGAATGTTGATAAGCCAAAAGTTACCAGAAACACTGGGAAGCTTAAAGAATCATTTTACAGAATGGCAAAAACAAGAAACTCATTCTTGGGAAATTGTGTTAAATTCTATGATAAAATTCCAAAAACAATTACAGAGCTCACAGACTCTTAAATTTAGATTTGTCGTAAAAGAAAAACTAATTGCTCGGGCATAGGTACTATAAAATAAAAGACTATGTCATGGACAGGGATATTTGGAAAGATTTGTGCGCAGTCGGTCAACATAGCAAAAAGTCCACTATTTTGCAATCGGTCAACTTCGCGATCAGTCAACTCATCGCTTGGTTCACTTGAGGCAAGCATTCTCGCAGCGAGCTACCATCGAGTGGTCCACTCGCGGTCCGCGCGTGGACACGTCGCGAGGTGATGCTACGGAGTTGGTGTAGTGAGCGCATGTCCATACAGATTCATTTAAAGAATACTAACCGCTCGAGGTGAGGCGGTGCGGGTCGGGTGCCGGGTGGCTCTAATGAGCTGTGACCTTAAGGCCGATAGTAGGCATCTCGCTACTAAATCCACTTTAGTAAGCCCATTAGGGTACTCGCCATAACGAACTCTCGCAAAATGAGCCCAAATTCGATGGCTTTACTAAGTAGGTAAAGCCATCGAATTTGGGCCATTCGTGGTTCTATCGGGACTGTTGCGATGCGTTTGGTTGCGAAATGGACCTTTTGCGAAGTGGACCAATGTACTTACTATTAGTGGAAACTGTTTTGGCTTCTGTATTTTGGCGTCTATATTAATTAATTTATTAAGTGTAATTGTATGCTGTTTGTTTTCCATTACAATAAAATAAAAAAAATCTGCCGTCCGTTCATAGTAAAAAGGCGACATTTTACTATGAACTTCCATAGCAAAAATTCGCCTTTTAGACTAGGACGGCAGAATTGCGATGTGGACCATTTGCGAAGTGGACTATATACGAATCCCCTACAAGTCATTTTTTGAGTGAACTTTGCTATGTTGACCGACTGCGCAAAAAACCGCTGGCCCGTGGCATCGCTGTCGTATCGCCTAAACGACGTGTCTTATCTTTAATCTTTTCCTAACGACTTACATAGTAGGTACAAATATTTCTATTAGGATGAGATCAATTCCTCCACAATAGTATCGTCTTAACTAACACCTAGATTAAAGTAAGCATATCAAATACGCCCCGTTACACTAACGTTACTTTATGCTGTTCCATTAGACTTAACTGTTTTAACTTACTGTCCCCGCTTGATTCGCCGTGAGGAAAGCTAGCATAGCATAGCACTCGACTTAAAGCGGTATTAAATTTAATGAACGTCGGTGCAACTGGGCATTACGGCACGTTTACACGGGGTCGACAGGTCTCGGCGACTCGACGCGAGTCCCCGGAAATTACCAAAAACATCTCACCATACCCTGCCTCTGTCCTTTACGATATACATCAATGACTAGATCATGATTAGTATACACAACAATAGTGCACGCCGAGGCGGAAATGAATATAATTCACAAATCATTAAAAACGCCGTCGTTCGAGAATCGATATGCCAGTTTACCAAATTAGACTTTTATTGGGGATTGGGGATGGCTCTTTTCAATAGATATTGTTATAAGTTTTTACGTCACACCTGGCCACAAAGTGGCAATAGGCTACTTGATGACAGTTCAAATCAGCTTCTTTTTATGAAGTGTCAAAACCCTCCGAAAGTATGCAGTTTAGTATGAAGTACTATCTTGTGACGTCATGCTCAACATGGTGCATTATTTTTAGTTTTCGTCATTGTAAAAAGAGTTTGAATGATTTTATCCGGGCTGTTTTGGAAGCGTAATTTGCTGGTTAGAGTTAATGAATTTATTTTGATTGTTGTCAAATACCCTATTACCGTACGCTACCTACGTGTATCGTGTACCGTCCGGAAAATCCCATTTCCTGGCCTGGAGGTGACGTAAAATTTCGTACTTACCACGGGAGGTAATAAAGAAAGCATCTGATCGCATATTGATCGCCCTTTCCTTCGGGTCGGGCGACAAATATTACTTGATAGATATTACTTGTTTTACGTCCTTAGGTAAGTAATGTACTATTAATAAAACAGAATCGTCTCCTAACAAATCTCAATGTTTTTATTAAAGCGAAAATTTAAAGCTTTATATGCTCCAGGCTCTCGGACGGCTCGCCGGGCGTTACTAGCGTACGTATTTCCCAAGTAATATCTCCGAGGCGAATCGAAAAATCGAGGAGTGTCTTTTCAACATTTTTTGGAAAGACTCCTCTTTCCAAAAAATTCGATTATTATTTTTATTTTATTTGTCTATGGTATAGTAAGTGTGGGCTGGCGGGTGTGTGCGGCGCTCGGGACAGGCTAGGGCGGCGGCAGTGAGGGAGGCCTAGGGCGGGTTGGGCGGCGGCAGCGGGCGCGGCAGCCAGTCCACGTCCTCGTACAGCCGCGGGTCGCTCACGCGCAGCGCCGCGCGCTTGTACAGGAAGTAGTACCACGGCGACACTGCAACACACCACGAGTCACATACGAGTAGGCTACAAGTGCAAGATCCCACTGCATCACCATTAAGGCACAGGCGAGGCAGCATCCCAGAGTTAGTGAGTAGGCCGATCCCTTCTGGAATGGAGAGCCCTACATAACCGATGCGTAACATCAGGCCGCACCCCGACTGCCTTAGGTTACGTAGTGGTATGCAGTTTAATACATTTCTCCGGGTCGAAAAGGAAGGCTAGACATGCTCGGTTTCGCTTGTCGAACCCCAGATGTTTTTGTGAAAAGAACTTACTGCACCGCTGCACCGTGAACAGCAGCACCAGCGCGGGGTCCCCTTGCGGCGCGGGCTGCTGCGGCGCGTGCAGCAGCCACGCCGCGTGCAGCGCCGCGCAGCAGCCCAGGTACAGCGCGCACATGGCGCCCGCCGCGCGGAACCGCCGCGCCAGCACCTCCACTAGCCCCGCCTGACGACACGAACGGTTTGTGTGTAAATGGTTATCTTATAAATTAGAAAACATTGTACAATAAAATGAAGATTGTACCTGGAACAAATAGGTGGAGAAGAATGTCATCAGCAGCAGTGTGATCGACAGCACCAGGAACAGGTCCTGAAAGCTGAATTCACCCAAATTATTCTTCCGTTTAAATTCGTCTTAAACTAACATTTTATTGAACTATTTAATCTTTAAACAATTCTTACATAAATAGTACGAGGAGGCCATCGCGACTTCTTGGAAAGAGACTGGCGCAGTTGAATATCAGGTCGCAAAGTAAAAACGTCAGCTGAAAAAAAAGGATAACTGTATATCTTGGTGTTGATATCTTCATATTTTCGTTTTACGATGAAGAACAAAATAATAACACTCCAATCATGGTCAAATCAACCGCATATCCAACACACACGTGACGTCATTATCGAATTTGATGACGACAAACGTCTAAAATTTATTGATTATTTTTCTGCACGTGAAACGTAACGTAGAATATTTTTTCAAATCTTTCAAGTTTATGTATAGTCTCCACAAACTAGGTACTTTAAAGTTCCTGATTTAATTCATAACTAAGAAAGTATTTTGTATATGTTCAATGAAAATAATAAAATAAATAACATGAGATGTTAAAAATATTTACATAAACGCAAAACAGCGTAGAATGAAATGTATAGAATGCATTTTCGTTTACACGCATACTTTATTTAAGTTCATTTATTGTGTACAAATTATTCTTACGTGTTTTAATTATAAAATAATAATATCAGATATTTAACGCTCAATATGTAGATAAATGATATCCAAAAGTATCAATAATCTTGCCACGCATCCAATTATTTTGGTCTTTGATCTGACACTTATAATGTTGCTGCATAAGTGCACAAACAAACGGAACGAAGTTGTCACCAATTCACAACTTGACGAAGTATTTATTTTGTGGTTAAAATCTGAAATAAATTTGTTTATTTGGTCTCGTTGAGCTGAGCTGTTTATAATTGAAAGAATAATGCGTAGTGCTAATTTTACTTTAATATGCCATTAGGTGCCAATAACAATCAGACATTCGTAATATTTGATTTCAAGATTTGTTTGGCTATCTAACATAAATGGGACGAGACCGCGATCGTAGCGGCTCGCGGCACCGCAGCCGCAGCCGCGAACGGCGCCGCAGTCGCGACAGGGACCGTCGGGACCGCAGCAAAGAGCGACACAGAAACCGAAGTCGAGATCGTAGTAAAGATCGCCACAGGGACAACAGTGCGGACCGGAGAGAGCGCGTGAGAGATCGCAGCGGAGACCGCCCCAGAGAGCCAAGTAGAGATCGCCAGAGAGAACGGAAGCCGGTGAGGGAGCGCAGCCACAGCAGGGAGAAGTCTCACCGGGGCAGAGAGAGTGACCGACGCGGCGAGGATCGAGCGCGCAGCTCCTACAGGGACTTTGCTGGAGCAGGAGGCGGACTGGGATCAGGAGGCGGACTGGGATCAGGGGGCGGACTGGGATCCGGCAGCGGGCTGGGGGCTGGTGGGGGTCCGGGAGGAGGTAAGACAGGGATACTGCCAAGCATCGTAATATTTATCAGTTCAACTAGCCTAAGGCCAGATTTACACCTGTAAGTTTTACTTACGTAAGGACGCAACTATACGTTAGACTGAAATAGTCTTAACATACAACTGCATCCTTACTTACGTAAGTAAAGCTTACAGCTGCTACTGGATGTAAAGTAAACACTAATATTTATAAAGGATGTACTTAAGTAAACAAGCAGTGGATTTGGGATTTTGGTTATGGGGGGTTACCACTTTCACGGACAGTATGTCCACAGACGGGGTATAGGTATGCAACAACGCTTAATTGATAGTAGTGTCCGTGAAAGTGTTAAGAATATATTTTGTTAATGTACAATAGAAATTAAATTACTTGCCACAGGTAATATATAAAAGTAGCAAAGCAGTGGTTAAGTTGGAAAGAAAAGGAGAACCATTTGATATCCAAAGAGGAGTAAAACAAGGCAATCCTATTTCTCCAAACCTATTGACAGCTCTTCTGGAATCAATATTTAGAAAACTAAAATGGGAGACAAAAGGCATAAACATCAATGGCGAGTATCTCAGCAACCTTCGCTTTGCGGACGACATTGTCTTGATGTCAGAGAACCACGAAGATCTAGTATATATGATAGACACCCTAGACAAAGAAAGTAAGAAGTGTGGACTGCAAATGAATAAGCAAAAAACCTTTGCCATGACAAACAGTGAAAAAATACCAATTGTAACAGGTTCGAACACCATAGACTATGTTGAAAAGTATGTGTACTTAGGTAAACAAATAACATTTAATCAGCAAACATCCAGTGAAGTTGAGAGGAGGATAAAGAGCGCGTGGAATAAATATTGGTCTTTAAAAGACATCTTCAAGTCAAAACTTCCAATCAACCTGAAGCGTAAAGCAATAGATACTATAGTACTACCTACACTACTATACGGCTGCCAAACGTGGGCGTTCACTAACGATGTTACCCAAAAGATAAATGTATTCCAGAGAGCAACAGAAAGGAGCATGTTAAATATTAGAAGGAGCGACAGAAGAAGGAACGTGGATATAAGGAAAATAACGAATGTGACAGATGCCGTTGAGCTAGCATGCAGGCTAAAGTGGAGATGGGCTGGGCACGTAGCCAGAGCTACAGACAATAGATGGAGTGAGAGGATCCTACATTGGCACCCCCGCGAGGTGACCCGACCACGAGGACGCCCTCGGCGGCGATGGGCCGACGATATAGTTAAGGTAGCCGGGGCTGCGTGGGCCCGCCAAGCGAAAGATAGAGACCAGTGGAAACATTTGGAGGAGGCCTTAGTCCAAAAATGGGCATCTCACTAAAAATAAATAAATAAAAAACAATTGTATTACGACTCAAATGTATGATTGTGAGAAATAAAAGGCTTATATTATATTATATTATCCCTCAATGTATCAAGGCAATGTTGTTTTTGATTTTATGAAAAAAATTGGATTGAAATCGCAGCCTATAATATTCTGTGTTAGCATGAGGCTAGCACAGATTCAAAAGTGACCGCATTAGGCTTTCAAAAGTTGCTACACTGTGTAATGGTAACGATTCACTGACCTGGTTGATTTATTAGTGTTAAATGATTTACATACATACATACATACTTAATACTGTATTATTTGATGTATTTCAGGGTTAGGTAGTGGCGGCAGCTTCAGCGGCGCGGGGCGCGGGCGCTACAAGCCGCAGGAGGACGACTTCCTGGACGCGCGCCGCGAGCAGCGCGAGCGCATCGGCCGCCTCGGCGTGCCCGCCGTCTGGGGCAAGTCCCCCACCCGCCCCGAGTGAGTACACTGAAGTACACTATTGGAGCATTCCATGTAAACATAAACTTTTTGTCCCTTACGAAACGCTATGGCAGCTACCCTAATAAAACATATTTTATGAAATGTTTTTGTGGAATGCTCCTATAACTGTTCTGAAGATGTTCCTTCATCAAGTACAATACTATTGTTGTTAAATATCTTCGAAGGTTATTAGAAAAATGGTCCAATTTCTTGTTTTTAGATCATTCAGTCACAAAGCTAATGCTTATTTAATCTCACCCTAGTCAAGTTTCAGCAAGGTCACTTTTCTGAGTAATAACAAGGGATAGAATTTACAGGGTAAATACAATCCAAATTGGCAAAAGTTGAATGGCAAAATTTGGATTATTAAAATACATACCACATTCATACAGATTCACGAAATAATACATCCAACGAAGTCATTTAGATCCTTGAGTAACTTACGATTTTATTATCTAGTGTAACGGGAATGTGGTAAGACAGGAATCTGATAAATCGAGAATCTGGTATTTTGAAAAATCTGGTATTTCGGGAGTGCGGTATTTTGGGCACGAGCGGTTTGGAATGCGTGCCCGGGGCGCCGTTTTAGAAAGAAAGAAAAGAATGAAAATACATTTATTCATGACAGCGCAAAATAAACACAACAAAAAAATATTATAAATTAAACTTAGGATACACTTCCACAAAACGGTCCCACCTCAGCAAAATGCCGATCTTAGAGCCAGCGCCACTGCTACGTCACTGCTTACAATTTAATGGTATAAATATTTTTTCAGCTCTGATGAAGAGTCAGAACCTGAGAGCAGTAAGAAGGGCAAGGACAAAAAAAAGAAGAAATCCAAGGACAAAGGGGACACCAAGCAAAAGCTAAAGAAATTAAAGAAGAAGCTCAAGAAGGTGAAGAAGGCGCGCAAGAAGGCCAAGAAGAAGTCTCGCAGCTCGGGCTCCAGCTCTAGTTCCGAGGAGGAGGTGTGGGTCGAGAAAGGGAGTAAGTTTACTGACTTTTATTTTATGCTTCAATTTATTCATTAGGCAACAGGGGTCGGATACCGGTATTTTCTCCATACAAAAATAGCGATATTTTTTCTGTATTTTGGTTTATTGTTCGATTTTTAACCGGACAATCTAATAATACGAAATCATTACTCAAATACATGATTGAGCCCGACATAAAAAGCATAAAATAATTCAAAATATTGTATTGTTGGTTAGTTTGTCTATCCGTTTATGTTAGCTATTATTTCTCTAAGGGTTAGCTGGAGGAGATCCCTTACAGGGATAAGTTCGCCTTTGTACATAACCATTTATTTTATATTGTTTTTGAGTGATTTTATGTGCAATAAAGTGTTCACATACATACATTTCAAGACGGTAACGGTATAAATCACAATCAGTTACAAGTGTTCACGTCACGATCGTTTCCTTGGCGATGCATACTGACATATCGCAATATTTACCATACGTGTAGGGTTGTATATCGACGGATGTCAATATTTAACACAAACAGCCATTAAGATCCAGAAATCTAGATTTGTGCGATAAATATTGTCATTCACCAATTTACTAGACTAGACGATCAATAAATATCATAATATCTGAAATCAGTTAATCACACTTGTCTATTTTACGTCTAGTTTTCGCCTAAGTTTGCGTGCTAATCGGAAGGTGGTCCGTCCACAGAGGAGGAGCTGGTGTCGGCGGGCGGTGGGTCCTCGCCCCTGGCGGAGGGCGCGGTGGGGCCGGCGCCGCGCGTGGAGGGCGGGGGCGGGGCGCTGGAGCCGCGCCAGTTCGGGCGCGCGCTGCTGCCGGGCGAGGGCGCCGCCATGGCCGCCTTCGTGCAGGACGGCAAGCGCATCCCGCGCCGCGGCGAGATCGGCCTCACCTCCGACGAGATCGCCGCCTACGAGAGCGTCGGATACGTCATGAGCGGCAGCAGGTAACATACGAGCGCATCCCGCGCCGCGGCGAGATCGGCCTCACCTCCGACGAGATCGCCGCCTACGAGAGCGTCGGATACGTCATGAGCGGCAGCAGGTAACATACGAGCGCATCCCGCGCCGCGGCGAGATCGGCCTCACCTCCGACGAGATCGCCGCCTACGAGAGCGTCGGATACGTCATGAGCGGCAGCAGGTAACATACGAGCGCATCCCGCGCCGCGGCGAGATCGGCCTCACCTCCGACGAGATCGCCGCCTACGAGAGCGTCGGATACGTCATGAGCGGCAGCAGGTAACATACGAGCGCATCCCGCGCCGCGGCGAGATCGGCCTCACCTCCGACGAGATCGCCGCCTACGAGAGCGTCGGATACGTCATGAGCGGCAGCAGGTAACATACGAGCGCATCCCGCGCCGCGGCGAGATCGGCCTCACCTCCGACGAGATCGCCGCCTACGAGAGCGTCGGATACGTCATGAGCGGCAGCAGGTAACATACGAGCGCATCCCGCGCCGCGGCGAGATCGGCCTCACCTCCGACGAGATCGCCGCCTACGAGAGCGTCGGATACGTCATGAGCGGCAGCAGGTAACATACGAGCGCATCCCGCGCCGCGGCGAGATCGGCCTCACCTCCGACGAGATCGCCGCCTACGAGAGCGTCGGATACGTCATGAGCGGCAGCAGGTAACATACGAGCGCATCCCGCGCCGCGGCGAGATCGGCCTCACCTCCGACGAGATCGCCGCCTACGAGAGCGTCGGATACGTCATGAGCGGCAGCAGGTAACATACGAGCGCATCCCGCGCCGCGGCGAGATCGGCCTCACCTCCGACGAGATCGCCGCCTACGAGAGCGTCGGATACGTCATGAGCGGCAGCAGGTAACATACGAGCGCATCCCGCGCCGCGGCGAGATCGGCCTCACCTCCGACGAGATCGCCGCCTACGAGAGCGTCGGATACGTCATGAGCGGCAGCAGGTAACATACGAGCGCATCCCGCGCCGCGGCGAGATCGGCCTCACCTCCGACGAGATCGCCGCCTACGAGAGCGTCGGATACGTCATGAGCGGCAGCAGGTAACATACGAGCGCATCCCGCGCCGCGGCGAGATCGGCCTCACCTCCGACGAGATCGCCGCCTACGAGAGCGTCGGATACGTCATGAACGGCAGCAGGTGCGCCGGCTATTACGATAAGGGATATTTTGTTTTCATACTATATTAGTACGGTACAAATTTAAATAGTACATTACACGACTAGGGTGGTAAAACAAAGAAAGGCCGAAATCGCAGAAGTTTGCGACCCGAGCTGCAAGCGAGGGACGTAAATATGCGATCGAGTCGAGGGCTTTCTTTATTACCTCCCGTGTTGTGTACATATTTTATGTCTACACTTGGCCAGAAAGCGACTTTTTCCGTACGCCTAACGTGCGGAAAAAGCCACTTTATGGCCAGGTCTGCCATAAAATCTATTCTTTAAATAATTTTCCGGACATTCGTTAGATAATAATTAATCGTTAAATTTATATGTGTATAGCATATATCGTGTTGCAGGCATCGTCGCATGGAGGCTGTGCGTATCCGCAAGGAAAACCAGATCTACTCTGCCGACGAGAAGCGCGCCCTGGCCGCCTTCAGCAAGGAGGAGCGCGCCAAGCGCGAGGGCGCCATCCTCGCGCAGTTCCGCACCGTGCTGCGCGCGCGCACCGCCCGCCGCGACGACGCCTAGCTCCCGCACCCGGGGCTGGGGGGGGGGGGGGGGGGGGAGGGGGGGTCGGTACGGACCTAGGCACGAGCCGGGACAACGCGAATCGATCGTTGCGTCGTCTATGCCGCGTCCAGATAGATGCAACGCTTGATTGCCTAAGAATTCAGTATACATATACTATTTTTGACAAACGCCGGGCGACTTACCATAAAATGTAGAGTAATAAGTGAGCAAACATTTTATAAATAATTTATATTCACTCGATTTGTGTTGATATGCAGTGGCTAGGGGGCCCTCTGCTTTTTAAAACCTGCCATTAATAGAGCAAGCTCCTCCTAAATGAACATCCTGAATCTGCTCCCCGTGACTGGTGTTAATGTTGAACTGTAACGACAGCCAGTCTCGGCTACTACTATAGAACTAATTCGAAATTAGTTTTGAACTATTAAAAACGCATATAAGTAAAAAACTTCACTAAAGCACCTTTTGCATGTAGTAGTAACCTGTACGTGTAGCATAACTGGCCGCGACTTGGTAGTCTAAGATCCCTGTATAGAACGACCTTCACCGAACTGGTTAATGGATGAAAAGTATTTTATATTAAATTAAATATGTTAATAAATATATTGCAAGTGGGTTGCCTAAAAAAATTCAGTCCAGAATATGATTAATTAAAAGTTTAAGTTAAATTTGCACCTGGTTGGTATGTGATGCTAAGGAAACGAGGTGCAAACTTAGCTCAACCGCTTAGTATGAGAAAGTTAGAATGAAGTGGGCACGAGTCGGGTCGGGGGGGTTTACAGAATAAGCAGATTTTTGGTTTAGGGGCATTTTAGTACATAGCAAGTCGCGCCGCTCCGTGTGTTCTTCACCTACGTGCGACAGAGAGGTCCCAGCGAACCATCCCATGCGATAGAAGAGTGTTATGTGCTCAAATGTCCCTAAATCAAAAATCTGCTCATTTTGTGAATGGGAACCTGTGCCGACTTCATCCTAACTTTCTCATACTAACCGGTTGAGCTAAGTTTGCACCTCGTTTCCTTAGCATCACATACCAACCAGGTGCAAATTTAACTTAAACTTTTAATTTATCATATTCTGGACTGAATTTTTTTAGGCAACCCACTTGCAATATATTTATTAACATATTTAATTAAATATAAAATACTTTTCATCCATTAACCAGTTCGGTGAAGGTCGTTCTATACTGGGATCCTCTACTATGGTTTCTCGCGCGAGAGAGAGAGCATCACCTGTCACACTATATCGAGTGGAAAGAGATAGGTAGCATTTGTCGCGTGACAGAGTCGCGTGTCACAGTTAGGTTAGACGTACTGTTCGTATAGACAGTTTGACGTTCCATTTTATAAAATGGACATATTAAGTTCCATATAAATTCCATACACTACTACATGCAACAGGTACTTTAGTTAGTTTTTTACCTATAGTGATTTAGGCCTTAGGAAATGCCTCGCCATTTCACTATAAATATCAAGAACTATCCTGGGTATATTTATGTAATAATAATTAATATATCATTCGTCAAGAATCTGATTTCTCTGTCTACAATACTGGCGGATTCCCTATTGATTCTGCCTCAGTGGCATGGCATTTTTTGCTGTGTAAGACTTGGCCTGTGTTACCACAATTACCAAAATAAAGATGTTAGTGACGGCCCGGAACCGGTATTTTGCAAAAACCCCGAAATAGCCCAGTATTTTAAATTATTTTGTTTTTTTTTTATGTAGGCATCAATCATGTATTTAAGTAATGATTTCGTATTATTAAATTTTCCGATAAAAAAAATGAAATGATAAACCAAGAACGGAATAAATACCGGTATTTTTGTATGGAGAAAATACCGGTATCCGATCCCTAGTTAGTGATGCAAAATCTACAGGAATAATCACCAATAATATTTGTGAAAAAGAATCAGATCCTCGAAGAATGACCCTAATCTAATGCCTATGAGTATGTGTTGTGTACTTGAAGATTGTATGATTGATAACATGGTTGAAGTAAAGATAAGTTGTATCATATAAATAAAGTACGTAATTAAAACATTTTGTAAAAATGAAATAAACATTTTGAAAATCATATCTTTATTTTTTTATACAGAAAATAAAAAAAAAAAACAACAGTCAAATTTGTTCCCAATATGAATCTTGTCAGATCAATAACATTACACACCGAGGGCTGTAAATAAAAAATGTCTCGGATCACAAGTGTTTGTGTAATAATTATGTGATCGGAGGATTTCTTTATTATAAGTAGTTCCAGGAGAGTTGAGGTGAATGATTACACATACAGGCTACATGAAGTACAGATGTAGTGAATAATCCTTTCCTATCGGCAAAACTCGGAACAACGATAACACCCGAATGTTGCCGATGTGTCTATGAATTACTGTATTATTAAATTACGTGTAGGTATCAAATAAATCGCATACTTTATTTATCAATGTCAAATGTCAAACTGCCCGTTTGACGTATATTACACTGAGATGTTAAAACCACCACGATTCTATCATATAAAGAATTCGTTAGGTAAACAAAAATATAACTAGTTACCGAGGACGTTTTATTTCAATAAAACGCACTGATAAAAACCAAATTCCGGTTGGGATGATCTAATGATTCTATAAGGATTGGAACCCCAAAAGTGTAACTATAAGTCAAAACTACAGTAGGATTTTGCAGACCTTTTTTATAACAATTAATTTTTTTAATTACTTAAAAATACTATGACATAACAAAAAAGACACCTCAACATAAAACAAAACAAACCAGCAGAGAAATTAATATAAATAAATATGATTTTCTGATTGGATGAACGACTTCGATTATGACAGCGGGATAAGAGGAGGAGGAGCGGGGTGGAATGAGTGATGCGAAACAATACTTCCAACTTCCATATCACAGTCAGAATCAGAACTATTTTCTGGTGTATCATCGTCAGAGTTTTTATGAACGGTGATTAGTCTATCAAAATATAGGTGGCCTGCATTAATACACGAGTCCATGAAGTTTATCACAAAATCTAACATAAATATCAACAAAATATTTCTGTGGTATTAACTACTCTATATAGATACTTCCTCTTGCAATGCGACCGTTCCCTACGTTGTCTCGATGGGTACTGAGTGCGAGTGAAGTAGTAAGACAAAAACGAACATTTCCGGGAAAATACGAAAGGAAAGGATTATTCACTACATCTGTACTCATTGCAAAGATGAATGAGTGAGTAAATAAATAAACTTTTTGGTATATCTTGCAATTCACTGTTGAACCTGCTATCGGAACGAAAAAAGAACAGTAATTTCAAAATCCCGCTGTCATTACAGGACATGTTGCGTTCTTGTGTGCGTGACCTCAACTCTGCTGGAACTATCTATACGTCCCGCGGTGTTTACATAATTTTACGTCTTCCGTTAGCCAGGTGGGATTTACGGGCTAGGATGACATAAATGTTATTCTGCCCCTCTAGCACAACTGTCACGCGACATATACTATACCTTTCCATTCAATTTTGCCAGAAAGTGACGAGCCAATCGCGAGCAGTTGCGCTAGCCGGCTGATCTGATATATTCTAGACATTTATAAATAACTAGCTTCTGCCCTACCGTCGTTTGCGTAGAATTATAGTCTGTTTTTTATATTTCCAAAGACAAATATGACAGCTACAAATGTCAAACGTAAAAATAATGTGGCCAGCTTTAAAGAAACAGTGCTGTCCTTTGTTTCGGTTCGTGGTGTAATTATTAATAACCGATATAATAAAAATTACTATTTACGTTAAAACATATATTTTTAGGCACTTATCGAAAATGTATTACATATAATAACTACATTGTATTCAACATTTAACCTACTATTGGATAATTAGTGCCTACGTATGTGATTCCGTTGATTGAAATTATAACGCAGAGAAATAAAGCGGGGTTGGCGTATTTTCAGCTTTGTAAGATAAGTAATGAGTTTCGAATCAAATAAAATGTACCTTTAAATGTTAGAAATATAGTGTATTTACAAATATTCTATATCTCCAAAAGGGTGGCTTTTTTACCTAAAGTATTGTATCGTTTTGGAACTTCGCGGATTATGCACTCATTGTGTTACAGACACTTTAATATCAATAAACATAAGTACCTACCTACATTTTTGTCGGTAAGTACCGGTTGTATCACATCACTATTTATTAGTTGTAAAAAACAGGCAACACATGAAATGTCATTTTAGTCCTCGGAAATAAAAAACAGACTTTAGTTTTATATTTCTTACTTGAGAAATGACTGATTCCCAATACAAACTTCCACTTCCCTTTTCACAAGGATGATTTCCTGAATAAAAACTATCATTGTCGTTCAAAAGGTCTAATTATCAAGGGTTTTTATTAGGGATGTAACGATACATAATTTTGCCGATACAATACCGATTATTGTAGTAAATAATCGGCGATACCAATATCGATACCTAAATAATGAAGTATGTACCTCAGACATTTGTATGTCCTTATTATACATAAAACATGCATATATTTAACAGAGACTCAACCTTCAATATGTTAAAATAAATAATCAACTCAAAATTGAACGAAAATGTTGATTATGAAACAGAGATAATTAACGAAGTAAATATAATTACACAAGCTAATAAACCAATGCATAAATTTAAGTCAGTAATTAAAATTGCTGTTGGCAGATTATTGTTCAGACAGCAATTTTTTTCACGCTCTTCAATTATCGGTTATATACACCGTGGGCCAGTACAACCCGACCAACTTTAACCACGTATTCCTGATGGTATTACAAGTAAATAACGTTATATCAACATAGGTCGAATTTTGTCATTTTACATCAATAGTCTTATGGAACAAAACAAATCAATAAATTCAGTCCCTCGTTATAAACATGTCCTTACTGAAGGAAAAGTTATTAAAAAGGAAAAAAAAAGCTAAAATGGAAACGAAAGGTCAATATTTTGGCTTTGTAGTCGCTTACCATCTAATACTGCGAAGGTTAATTGCTGTTTAGCTAAAGGATTTTATAAAATCAGTAAAAGTATCTTAGTCACATTTATTAGGGCTTGTTACACACTTGGGAGTTTTTTTTTTTTAAATTATGAATATCTCGGAAAGTAAGCGTTAATCGACTATACGTCACATTACTTTTTTTACTTCTAATAGTTGTTAAAATCTATGGTTAAAGTTGGTCGGGTTATACGGGCCCACGGTGTATATCGGTATCGGTTTCATCGGAATCGTTACATCCCTAGTTTTTATCTCCATATCAAATTTCAACTAAATTGGATCAGTGGTTTAAGCATGAGAGTAACAAACAGACAGTTACTTGCGGATTTACTTATAATATTAGTTTCGATGGATTTTGTCTTAGTTTCAACTGAATATGTTATAGAAGATATATTTACAGAAGTGTGGTCGACGATTAGGTAGGCTGGGAAAGAATTCATCCTTTTGAGGATTTCATCTTTTTGAAATAGAATGGACCACTGATGAAAAATAGTAACATTACTAGACTAATTAATCATAATCATATGTACACTACGTTGTCGTTCTAACCACAGATCACAGGCAGGAAGTATTTCGTTTCATCTATCATCAGCGATGACGTCACTTGTCGCTACTTAGCGACCGGCTACATCATCATTAACAACAGTATTCCAAGTGTAGCATAAAATAGTCAGAATAGGGTTTTGATGGCAGATCAAATCCGCTCTTCTTTATTTATATAGTGTCAAAACGTTCGAATAGTATGTAATTTCCATGAAAAAGTGACTTGTGGCACTACTCAAAATGGCCAAATTGGTATCTTATATTTAGTACTTGTCATTTTAAAATCGTTGATGGCACTAAAATGAATGTAGCTGGATTTATTCTGAGCGAGATTGGAAACGGAATTTGATGGTGAGCGTTAGTTCATTTATTTTGAGTATTGGAAAATACTCTATTCGTTTCTGCACTTAAAATGTCATTGCACGTCGACGACTGTATCTTACGATTAACACATGACGTGTTCATTTAGTTCACGAATAGTCCCACAATGTCGCACTTGTAGTAGGGCGGTGCGCCTCCGCGGCGCGGGGCTCCTACCGGCCGGCGCGGGGGCGGGCGCCGGAGTCGAGGGGGACGCCCCCGCGCGGCGACGGGAGCGGCTAGCCGGGCGACTTCGCGGCGAGCGCGGCGCGGGCCTGCGGACACGAATAATCGCACCGTTAATTTTGGGAAATTTAGAACCCGCCGGGAGGTTAGTTCGAGCTTTCTGTTTTTGGGATGTGTTTAATTTTATACAGCATCAACACACACTAACACACCTGGCGTAGCTCGCGCTGCAGCTCGGCGAGCGCCGCGTGCGCAGCCAGCAGCTGCGCGCGCAGGTAGCGCGCCGACGAGCGCACGCACACCACCGCCCGCCTAGCGTGGCTACACTACACACACTAACACACCTGGCGTAGCTCGCGCTGCAGCTCGGCGAGCGCCGCGTGCGCAGCCAGCAGCTGCGCGCGCAGGTAGCGCGCCGACGAGCGCACGCACACCACCGCCCGCCTAGCGTGGCTACACTACACACACTAACACACCTGGCGTAGCTCGCGCTGCAGCTCGGCGAGCGCCGCGTGCGCAGCCAGCAGCTGCGCGCGCAGGTAGCGCGCCGACGAGCGCACGCACACCACCGCCCGCCTAGCGTGGCTACACTACACACACTAACACACCTGGCGTAGCTCGCGCTGCAGCTCGGCGAGCGCCGCGTGCGCAGCCAGCAGCTGCGCGCGCAGGTAGCGCGCCGACGAGCGCACGCACACCACCGCCCGCCTAGCGTGGCTACACTACACACACTAACACACCTGGCGTAGCTCGCGCTGCAGCTCGGCGAGCGCCGCGTGCGCAGCCAGCAGCTGCGCGCGCAGGTAGCGCGCCGACGAGCGCACGCACACCACCGCCCGCCTAGCGTGGCTACACTACACACACTAACACACCTGGCGTAGCTCGCGCTGCAGCTCGGCGAGCGCCGCGTGCGCAGCCAGCAGCTGCGCGCGCAGGTAGCGCGCCGACGAGCGCACGCACACCACCGCCCGCCTAGCGTGGCTACACTACACACACTAACACACCTGGCGTAGCTCGCGCTGCAGCTCGGCGAGCGCCGCGTGCGCAGCCAGCAGCTGCGCGCGCAGGTAGCGCGCCGACGAGCGCACGCACACCACCGCCCGCCTAGCGTGGCTACACTACACACACTAACACACCTGGCGTAGCTCGCGCTGCAGCTCGGCGAGCGCCGCGTGCGCAGCCAGCAGCTGCGCGCGCAGGTAGCGCGCCGACGAGCGCACGCACACCACCGCCCGCCTAGCGTGGCTACACTACACACACTAACACACCTGGCGTAGCTCGCGCTGCAGCTCGGCGAGCGCCGCGTGCGCAGCCAGCAGCTGCGCGCGCAGGTAGCGCGCCGACGAGCGCACGCACACCACCGCCCGCCTAGCGTGGCTACACTACACACACTAACACACCTGGCGTAGCTCGCGCTGCAGCTCGGCGAGCGCCGCGTGCGCAGCCAGCAGCTGCGCGCGCAGGTAGCGCGCCGACGAGCGCACGCACACCACCGCCCGCCTAGCGTGGCTACACTACACACACTAACACACCTGGCGTAGCTCGCGCTGCAGCTCGGCGAGCGCCGCGTGCGCAGCCAGCAGCTGCGCGCGCAGGTAGCGCGCCGACGAGCGCACGCACACCACCGCCCGCCTAGCGTGGCTACACTACACACACTAACACACCTGGCGTAGCTCGCGCTGCAGCTCGGCGAGCGCCGCGTGCGCAGCCAGCAGCTGCGCGCGCAGGTAGCGCGCCGACGAGCGCACGCACACCACCGCCCGCCTAGCGTGGCTACACTACACACACTAACACACCTGGCGTAGCTCGCGCTGCAGCTCGGCGAGCGCCGCGTGCGCAGCCAGCAGCTGCGCGCGCAGGTAGCGCGCCGACGAGCGCACGCACACCACCGCCCGCCTAGCGTGGCTACACTACACACACTAACACACCTGGCGTAGCTCGCGCTGCAGCTCGGCGAGCGCCGCGTGCGCAGCCAGCAGCTGCGCGCGCAGGTAGCGCGCCGACGAGCGCACGCACACCACCGCCCGCCTAGCGTGGCTACACTACACACACTAACACACCTGGCGTAGCTCGCGCTGCAGCTCGGCGAGCGCCGCGTGCGCAGCCAGCAGCTGCGCGCGCAGGTAGCGCGCCGACGACGAGCGCACGAACTGCTCCGGCACGCACACCACTGCCTCGCCGCGTCCTCCGCTCAATGTCAGAGGCTGCACACACACACAGACACGTTATACGACTGACAAAAATATATGCCGGTTGCTGCCGGCCGTCCTGCCGTTACAGCACCTAGTGTGTAGTGACCGTCAAGATGGCGTACACCGTAAAGATATCCAGAATCTGATGCTGCCAATAAATAGTACCGACGAAATACCTAGGTGACAAAAATAGCACCCTTAAACTTTTTGAAATATAAAGCCCGTTCACGGTGTACGCTACCGGGCGTCAAGCTGGCGTACACCGTTTGTATTTTATTATTTTTATTTATAGTATAAGTAACGTACCTCGTTGTCGCCGGAGCCGTGCGCCCTCGTGGCGGTGGCGAGCAGCTTGCTGAAGCTGGCCTTGTTCATGATGATCTTGACGCCGGGCCGGTTGCCGGCGGGCGCGGCGCCGGCGCCGGCTGTAGTGACGGCGGGCGCCGGCGCCGCGCGGACGAGCTTGCTCTTGGCCTTCATGGCGGCCGCGTGCGGGGAGAGGATCGTCGCGTCGGGCGGCAGTTGGACGTATTTTATCTGAAGACAGAACAGTTTTCATTATGTGCTGAAAGACGATCGTCACTGGATAGGTGACACGTTAAGGGGGAGGGAGGGGTCAACGAAGTGTGACAATGTGTGGAAGGGGTCCTAAATTTAGTGACGTCACACTTTTAAATCTAATAAACCTAAGTGTTAAAATGCCAAGTTTGGGCATAAGATTTAAAATGTTTCGAAGGCAGTTCACACTAATATGACCAACTGTGACAAGGACGGGGGAGGGGTCAAAAAATCACGAAATTAGTGTGATGTACTTTATGGATGACCCTATAGTGGCCTTCTCTAAATAACACTGTCGTAATTGTAATACACCGCACGACCTTCCACTAGGTCATCGATCAGCCTCGTAGCGTGCTTAGACGCGCATCACTACTACACGTAATCTTTCATGGCCCTACAAGGCTAAACATCACCCACATCTTTACACATTAGGCCCATCTGGCAACACTAATTTTGAATTTGTATTTTTTAAAGTGGGTAGGTTTGTACAACAGTAATTTTGACAGAGGAAATTTATAATTTTCTCAGTCTACCCGCGACCACGAACGCTGAAAAGGGTTAGGAAACGTCGGGATTTAAAATGTAATAATATACGCGATTTAATCCGTTTAAGTCGTTTCATTACTATCACCCAAAGAGCTAAGAGAAGAGAGCTATGTGCGGAGTTTCCCAGCGAGGTGCAAACATCTGAAACTCATATATAGCGGTTGACATTTGACAAATGTTTGCAAACAGATGAACTACCACCGCCGAGCGGGGTAACGTCTGTTTATATGAAGGCAACGTCGTTCCTCGCATGCAGGATGTGGTCCGACCTGCACGTCCTTGGCGGGGCGCTTGTCGGGCAGCTTGTTGACCTGGAACACCTTGACGCCGGGCCGCGGCGGCGAGCGCGCCGGCCACGCGCGCACCACCACGCCCGAGCGCCCCGCCGCGCCCGTCGGGGGCGTCGCGCCCGTCGGGGGCGTCGCGCCCGTCGGGGGCGTCGCGCCCGTCGGGGGCGTCGCCGCGGGAGCGCTGTTCTCCTTCAGCATCAGCTTGCCCGCATCTGTGGACACACGTCACATCATAAGTATTTAACTGCTCGGTTATTGACTATGAGAGCGATTGCGGAGCCATCTATACTTTGTACTTTTAGGTACTTAAATAAATATCTTTACTAAAAAAAACCCGACCGCGGTGCACTTTAAAAGTGCATAAAATCCGCCATTTTGTTTATTTTAACGAACTTCATACCCAGTGACACTCGCGCCATCAAGACGAATCCAATGATGTATCATTTATCAAAATCGGTTGTGCCGTTGAGTAGTTACGAGCGGACACAGGAACGGACATACATACATACAGGTCAAACACATTACCCTCCTTTGGGCTTCGCCGCAGTCGGGTAAAAAAGGTAAACAAAAAATCCACGTGACTGGGGCCGTTCTGCCAGTGGTATTGTGCCACAGATACGAAACATTACTTTGATTGGTTGACTGAACGACCCGAGTCACGTGGTTTTTTGTTTACCTTTTTAGGGTTCCGTACCAAAATGGTAAAAAAGGAACCCTTATGGTGCGACTCTGTCTGTCTGTCTGTCTGTCTGTCTGTCTGTCTGTCTGTCCGTCTGTCACAGCAAGATATCTCAGGATCTACTGATGCTATCGACTTGAAATTTGGAATAGTGTTAAGAACCGCTAACCCGAGCTTATGGGATGTAAAAAAAGTCTTGTAACTCTTTTACTTTTTTTTTAAAGGGGTCCGTAATGAGACTTTGAAAATTGAAATTAGGGCTATTATATCGAGTGGGGTATCAAATGAAAGGGCTTGATTTGTAGATTAAAACACTATTTTTGTATTTTTTTTTAAATAAGTAGTGTTTGATTTATGGCGAAATACGTTAAAAAAAATACCATTCCCCCCTATTATCTTCGAAGTTACTGAACAGAAAAATCTGTAATAATTACCAACTATTAATGTCGTCCTATATATTACAGGAAAAATAAAACGGTTTTCCTAACTTGCACCGTTTTTGAGAAATTTGCAAAAATCTTAACACATACTTATTTGCTCCTACTAAACTAATCGCCATATAGTTTTTCTTGAATTATTCATGTATCTACTTATGAGTTTGTACGGAACCCTCGGTGCGCGAGTCCGACTCGCACTTGGCCGGTTTTTTTTAAGTACTTACCTAAAAGTACAGAGTATAATGTTCGTAACAATAGTGAACTGTTTACCATGAGGAATTGTCAAAGTAATTTAGACGATGACAACGATCACTTTAGTGGCTCGACTACGAAGTTTTCGTTCGAAGTGTTTCGTACCGTCTCTCTGTCTCCATTTGAATTGGCGAAACGATAGAATACGAACTTCCAAGAAAACGTTTCGAAATATACTCATACTCGTATGGATATACAGGGTGGTACCTGACAGCACGACGGTGCGGCCGCTCTGCAGCGCGGACAGCACGGTGCTGCCGTCGTCGGCGGGCAGCAGGGTGATGCCGTGTTGCCGCAGCAGCGCCGCCGCCCCCAAACTGTTGGCTCGCTCGCCGGTACGGTTTTGCTGAAAAGGAACACCAGAAAAAAACTATTATCTACCACTTACTATTAAAACACGACTACCTTCGGCCGATTTCAAGTGTACTGAAGTTTCAGAGCATGCGGCAGCATAATATTCTTATCTATAAAATAAATTCTAACGATAATAGGAATGTAACAAAAATCGCTTGCGGTACTTCTTGTGTACCTCGTTCTCCACGGTGGGCTTGAGTTTGTGCGGAGTGTCGGCGCCGAGCTTCTCGTCTGCGGGGATCGGCATCTGCACGGCCGAGTACGTCGTCTGCTCGGCGGCCGAGTCCACCGCCATCTTTTCTGAAACATTTCAGGCCAATTACTCATTTTGTGTATTCATGGGTTTAAATTATTACTATGGGCCTAGTATCAGTAGTTCGGTTTATTAGTGCAGTGCCAAATAAAATAAAAAAAATACCTAACGGAGGTTCAAATTCTCGATTTTCAAACAATTCTAATATCCGTTATACAATGTGCAAAAAATTTTTAGGCCCTGAAGGGAAACTGCCTTAAATCCTTAAGTTAAGTCATTTTACTTAAAAAAAAAAAAACTGCATTAAAAAAAACTTAAATACGCTTGTTTCACCGGAAATGAAACCAGCTAAAAATAAAAAAAATACTCGCTATTTTATTCCACTAATTGACAACATTTCATATTTTCAAAAGATCTTAATTCGAAAACCATTTGGGTAAAACTGTATTTTATGCTCAAAAAAAATATTTTTGGATTTTTTTTCCCATTCATTTTGGAAAAAATCGTCAATTAGTGTGAACCGGAAGTGTGACGTCATTTTCCCTGCATTATCGAGGGAGACCTTAGTGCTGAAACGATTAAAAAGTGTATGGTATCCGGTTGTCATTTTCTGACATACTTGCCGTCTGACGTTTATTTGTTTTGAAAATTGTTACAACTGCTTAGCGGCTTTAGAAGTTTAATTTTCTTACCGTTGGTTCATTTGCACATTTTCGAAGACCTTATAAGACTTGGCACTTTCCCACTGGACTCCGATAACGCATTCAAACATTAATAACTTGGCATTCTTTTACCGGACACCGATTTTTTTCATATAATGAAGACATCAGAAGGTTTTTCTCAGGCTGATAGCACGAATCTGCCGCGTGTTGAAATTATGATGATGGAGTACACATCGGCAAGTGATAAATATAATCCAGCCCAAATAAGAGGAGCAAAAGCATCGTTGTCTTCCCGAACTTCCTATGCTGACAACGCTGTAACGCCTGACAGTTATTTTTTTAATCGTAATTGTCGCTCTGGATTCTAGTTTTTTTAAATCGTAATTGTCGCTCTGGACTCTAGTTAGGAAAGTGACGTCATTTTCTACATACGCCCTTTTAGAATGAGCTACTTTTCAAACTGCTATTTTTAATTGAAAAATTGAGTTAAAACGAAAAAGAAAAAATACGGGTAGCTTAAAATTCCACCTATTTTCTATCCAGCTCATAAAATGAAGGAGTAGAAAATTTGAAATATTGTCAATTGATAGCATTATTGTTCAGGATAAAACCTCTCTGATAAACATTTGGTATTAGAAATAAAAAATATGGTGAAATCTCTATTAATTTTATTTTATCAATTCTCATACAGAAGACAATTTGAAAATCTTTGGTTGCAGTTTTGTTTCTATTTGAAAATGAAACAATGCTTCTTTTAAATAAAATGAGCTAACTTAAGAATTGAAGGGAGTTTTCCTATAGGGCCCATTAAATTTTTCCACCCTGTATCTGCTGGGGTATGTCAAGTTTCGATTTTAAGTCTCAAATGATGGTAAACTAGACCTGAAAACACTTATTATAGATGATTCTCAGCTCAAATTTGCACGTCACCCTGTGACAAAGCATGCGAGATCTATATTATGTCATCACCGATGTATTCTACCATGTTTTATGCAAATAGCGTCGCCAGGCATCCGGATAAAGCCGGACATAGCTAGGTTTTTTTGATTGCGGGTTCGGCTAAAATAAACGGTGTCTGGCTCATCCAGCTTTTGTTAGGCTTTTTACAAGATTTATACCGGACGAACCGGCCAGTCCGTCCGGCTATCAGGTTTGGCGACTCGGCAACCCTGTGGCTCGTTTCAGTGTCGCGCCGACCATCGGCGCAGATCGCTCCGCACAGACCGATACATATGTATCGACTTTGGGGAGCGCTTCAGAGCGAAGCCGACGGGTCCGCTCGGACGAGCGCCCGCGCGGATAGCTCCGCGGCCGCGGCGTGGCGCGTCAGTGCCGCGGGGCTACCCGCACGGACCGCCGCTCGCGCGCCGAGCTCCGCATCGCAGGCCGCGAGCTCCGCATTTCACTCTAAAGCGCTCCCCGAAGTCAATGCATATGTATCGGTCGGCGCGACACTAAAACCGGCCTATATGCGAATAAGTGGTTCATGATAAGTATGGTTCGCGTCGGTCGGTACGTACCTTGGGCGGCTCGTCCGTCGGCGGCCGCGGCGCGCTCCCGCAGCGCGGCGGCGAGCGCGGCGCGCACGGCGTTGTGCCGGGCCGCGAGCTGGTGCGCGGAGCGGCCGAACTTGCAGCGCAACGTGGCGTCGGCGCCGCGCCGCGCCAGCAGCGCCGCCAGCGCCGCGTGCCCGCGCGCGCACGCCCAGTGCAGCGGCGTCATGCGCAGCATGTCCCTGCCACACGACACCGTCAACTACCATCGCCGACTAAAACTCATCACGAGTCGACCCGCCGGTACATATCTCTATCTCGCGACCGTGATCGCGTCGCCGTCCC
This sequence comes from Eudemis profundana, assembly GCA_947034925.1. NCBI lineage: Eukaryota > Metazoa > Arthropoda > Insecta > Lepidoptera > Tortricidae > Eudemis > Eudemis profundana. The sequence continues at coordinate 292,667 of OX344801.1, read as the reverse complement.
GCTCGCACGGTGGCATCGATCACCGGCGTCACAGAAATATACGAGATACAAGTAAAAAGTGTACGGTACCTGGTGCGCTACAAAAAAGTGGCGTCGACCTACTTTGCACGCCATCGACTCGAGCCACCGTCGATCGCTATCGGATTCGAAAATCTGATAATAATGCTACAATTAACTGTTCAAATACCACCAAATAAAATGGAAAATTCATGTTTTCTACCATTAAATTAGAGAAAACCGTTACACGTTTCGTTCCCATACATACATCGACAAACTATTATCTTCTAATCTCGATATATTTCTGTGGCCGACATCGTAATTTACAAATCTTTTCGTCATAAGCGATACGGTGCGTATGTACGTCTCGTTTTTTGTTTATAATTTTATTCGACATTATTCAGGTGCTCCTCGACATTATAATTTCAAAATCAGATGTCGCATCGTGCGCGGGATGCGAATGCGAATCGTACTTCTGTCATCGAAGAGGACGCAGCGATAGAGGTCGGTCTCGGGACGGGGGATCTCGGGACAGTCGTCGACTACCTGCAGTCCAGCATGGCGCCGTGGTCGAGCAGCACGGCGGCGGCGGCGAGGTGTCCGGCGTGCGCGGCGAGGTGCAGCGGCGTGCGCTCCACCTTGGTGCGCGCGTCGCGCGACACGCCGGCCCGCAGCAGCACGCCCGCCGTGTCCGCGTGCCCGCCCAGCGCCGCCAGGTGCAGCGGCGACGTGCCCAGCTGCGGACCGAACCGAACGATCGACTTGTAGCGACTCTACCGATTTGAAATCTTTAACGGACGGTGTCCGACCGAAACCCTCCAATCGTCGAGCGAGATCCCGGTCGTGACTCATTTGTACGACGACTGAAAGCCGAGCTAATAGCTGACGCCTCGGACTCGGTCGACCAGTTCTTTGAGACAAAGCAACTCGGTTGACATTAACGAACCGTATTATACTATTAATAATGTAAAATTTTAATCATGTTACACGATCCTACTTTTTTAAATGTTACTGTCTTAAGTTTATTTTTCCTTGACATATAATAGTAGTTCTTTGTATTACCACCCTAGTTGTGTAATGTACCATTTTATGAATAAATGATTGAATGGAACCAAATTTACAAATTAAGATAATACATAGTGAGGAAACTCACCCAATCTGTAGTGAAGGGTGCACCCTGCGCCATGAGTTCGAGCACCTGCGGCGTGTCGCCGGCGCGCGCGGCCAGCAGGAGGCGCCGCCCTAGCTCCACACCCGCCGATGTCGATACTGCACGCGCTCCGCCCGGCCCGGCGCCCGTCACTACACCCTCCGCCTATCGACACAGACCAATATTTCACATGCTTGTAGATCACCCAGAATGGTGACCTGCAGCTTTCTGCTTCTAAAATTTGATAGGACACCGGTTGACTGTTGAAACCAAATAAAATCAGATTGTGCATCACGGTACAAAATGAAAACACAGCAAAGCCTAAAGATAAATCATTATTTCCATAATCCTTCAAATTTTGCATTAGAATTAATGCTGTTGATGATACAAACATAAGATATACATGTAAAATCTGTAAGTAATAGATACAATTTTGGAACATTAATTCTCCCAATAACCATACAACCTCGCGAATTAATGCAAAACTGTCATTGAACAACACTTACCGAGATGATCTGAGGTATGGAGGCCAACTGCACGACCACCTCCTCCTCGGGGCCCGGCTCCTCCGGCTCCGCCATCCCTCACCTGCACAACACACCGGTCAGCCCGCTCTCCCAAACACAACATCACTACTGAGACTAAAAACTGTACACATCACATCCTCATTAACCTACATCAAAAAAATTCACACTACTTAAGATGTGAAAATAAATTCAAATCACAGATTTACTGGAAACAGATTTGAAAAGATATACATTTGCACAGCTTGTGTGCCTTAGGACCTGGGATTTTTAAGAGGTAAACTAATTAAACAGTAAAAACCGAGTATAAACAATGAAATAAATACTGGTAGTAGGTAGATGTAAACAAAAGCCATATCCTGTAGAAAAACTAGTAACTTACCTGCATGCCTCTGAAGTTGCATTACAATCCTAAGTGTGGCAATCAAGTATGTTGATAGTGAATGTTTATTTACATTTTCACTTTCACAAAACAAGCGTCTTCAGTCTTTCCGGTACCGTGACATAACCTTGACCAGAAATTGATATCTCGCGTATAGACGCATTTCTCGAACAACATCGCGTCCAGTTGCATTTTTAGAGTAAAAAATTGTAAATGTAAGCAATAATGAAAAGAAAGGCAGTATTTCGCGCCGCAGCTCATCAAAATTAACAGGATAAGGATGTCAAAGCTAGTGACTCGATATGATCGCCATAACCATGCACTTCCTTTTCCTGTCAGAACGGAAGTGATTCTAGGCTATAAACACTTTCTTGTAGCTCGACTTAAATTTCACACACTAGATACTTACCAATAATAATCTTGTAGCACCAAATCGAGATATATCTTACTTTTCCATGTTTTTCCAATGCGAAGAACGTGTGGACGTCAACATTTTGCAACCATTTTTGCAAAGGGGGCCAACACAATTAAAACCCGCGAAATTAAACGTCAAAATAAAAAAGTTTTTTCATTATTTTTTCTAAATTTACAACCTGAAAACCTAAGTACAATAGTAAGGAAATACTTAAGCATATTTTATTATTTGTTTTAACAATATGGAATTCTTTTAAGACAATAATAATTAATTAACATATTAATTTTAGGTTAATAAAGTGGCAGTATGTTGGCTGACATGACTGGCCATAGACTTTCATAGATATTAAACGTCTATCGGTACGTTCAGTGAAAATTATTTTTTCTCCATGATGATACTTGTCATCTATTAATAGTTACAAAAAAAATATTACATAACTTTTATTGAAGAAAATGTCCTCATGATATTATTTGCTTCATATTTCTGACTTAACAATACGTTTAATTTACTTCATCTCTATTTTTATTCTGTTAGTATTTCGTATGTTGGCTAACCTGTTGAAGGTAGCTGGTTTATCTCATTTAGAGCAAAGCTACATGTGTCATACGTGTCATACATTACCTCTTATTATAAGTTCTTATATTATTTAACCACTCCCATGTTAGTGGTTCTCGATTTGACTGATTTTTATCCGTCTTTTAACCAACTTCATAAAACGAGAAGGTTCTCAGCAGCTGAACTGATTTGGAAAATTCTTTTTTTGTATGAATGGGTGGTTCCACTCCACCATTGCACTCAAGTTACAAACTGATGGTGATGACGGGATATTCCAGAAGTCGATGGAACTCTTCAACTTTTATAGGCACGCCTATAAGTAGTGGTTCAGGTATTAGTCCGCTTTGTATTGACCTCGAGGTCGCCAACTGGTGTTTTCAGCAGCATCTGTTAAGGGCCGTTTACCAGGGTATACACCAATGGGGCCAAACAGTGGTGCCCATTCAAAATTTGGCAGGTCCAGCAGATTGGGGCTGGGATATGGATTCCCATAACAACAACTTTACGCCATAGTGGACTACCTACTGAACTCGTTAGGTGCAAGTGCAAGACACGTTACAGTGGCAGGTGCAACTGTCAAAAAATATCCTTAAAGTGCATTGAACTGTGCAATTGTGGTGGGAAATGCCACCTCGAGTGGAGAATCAAATAAAAAGTTAACTACGATTTTCTTCAGGTACCTATTTGGTTTAATTTCATTACACAGAATGATATAATTTAATAATATACGATAATATAGTGTAAAACACGTTTTTTTATAGCCAACTATAGTATAGTTACACACATGTTTTTGAGTTTTGATCTAGAGCAAATATATTTTCATGATTTATCACACTATAAGCACAGGTCACCAGCAAAGTTAAGTTGGTACTCCATGTATTTTGTATGAAAAACCAACTTATAATGGAAGTTCGGAAAATAAGTACATTTTTTAATTTTTCTTTTTTCATGCTCGTTTATGCATTTCTGAAATATGATGCATGTACTACATGTATATTATGCGATCTTCTTGAGAGACACGGGGTGAAAAAATAACTTCGTGACTATCGCGTAGCACGTTTGATTTTTTTGCAGGTTGAGGTTGTATGATAAGGTTACATAAAATATATATTATATTAAAGCTGATAAAATTTCCCGTCTAAGAGTACTTTTTTACACTCAAAAACCCTTATATTTTTTTCAATATACACCTTTTTGTTCAAAAAAGTGACGTGTAATTTTCATATTTTCTTCAAAATTTGAGTTTTTTTGTATGAAACTTCATACAAATTATATCGAAATTGAATTCCTCGTCCTTGATTTATACGAAAATGATACCAAACACGGGGTGGTAGGCAAATTGAAGTCAATAGAATTTTTTGTCCGATGCAAGGTAAAGCGTCACTTTGAGTGCCCCCCCTCCCTACCCACCAGGGGGGGGTTCATGGCTACCGGGCTAAATCAGCTTAGATTGACCCAATATACAACTGTACCAAGGGAATCCATCCTATACCAGTTGGCGACCTCCCCATACATTGGATGTCAATACAAAGCGGACTATATTTTTATTAACCCCCGACACAGAAAGAGGGGTGTTTTAAGTTTGACGCTAATATCTGTCGGTCTGTGTGTCTGTCTGGCTGTCAGTGGCATCGTAGCTATCAAACGGATGGACCGATTTCGATGCAGTTTTTTTTACGTTTTTTTGTGGATGTTCTTAACTATATTAGGTAAAGATCGATCCAGCAGTTTGAAGAGTATCAGCTCTTTTCCAAAATGATGTAAGGCATTTTCGGCATAAAATGGAATTTTAGTATAAAAATAACATTTAAAAAGCATAAAATAAAACTTAAATTAAAAAAACCCTCGACTAATATATAATTATGTAAGTATCTACCTATCTATTGGCCTCTTATGTTTTAAGATGCGCAAATGTAATTTAGCAACAACTAGAATAAAAGCTTCTTTAAAGAATTTTTAAATTCTGGTGGTAGAATAACAGAAAGTCTCGAGCAAATGTTTGACTTTTGTATGAAAAATACGCGGGTGCTCAATACTTTCGCCCATGGCTGTATTTTTTGGGTAAGGACCGGTACCTTTTTAGGGTTCCGTAGCCAAAATGGCTAAAAAGGAACTCTTATAGTTATAGCTTCGTCATGCCTGTCCGTCCGTCCGTCCGTATGTCACAGGCATTTTACTCAAAAACTACAAGACGTATACTGATGAAATTTTAAAAACATTATAAGGCTTTTATGTACTTTTTCGATTAAGTGAATACTTTCGGAAATAATCGCTCCAAAAGTTGCATAAATTGTGTCCCCTCCCTTTAACTTTTGAACCGTAAATCCAAAAAATATGAAAAAAAAATCAGGAAGGTAAAGCTTAATAAATACATTCAACGAAAATTATTTTGAATAGTAACGAATAAACCATTTTGAAGTTATTGCCGAAAACTTCTCAACCAAAAGGTCTTAAGTGCCATCGATTTACACGGCATTTAAGACCTTTTGCCAGTTATTTATTAAGACGTTTTTTTTATACGGTGGTACGGAGCCCTTCGTATGCGAGTCCGACTCACACTTGGCCGGTTTTTCTTTGTTCGTCTGTACATTTGTGACTACGAGCCCAAATGCATAGAAGTTCGTCTAACACGAAGCAACTATCACACTTTTCTAAAGTACCTACTCATCACCTGTTTAGATCAAACAACTAGTAATAGGACCTATGATAGTTGTTAGAGTTATCTTTAATTAATGTAATTTATTTTGACTCTATAATAAAGTTTCCACGAAACCTTTATTGTAGTGTAAAAAATATTGTCCAAATCACATTGTGCTCTCCTGCAGCACTTCTGCACACTTGGGCTCAAAGCAACATTGTCGGTATATGTGCCGAGTTCTTTTCCTTAGTAATGGCCCTTCTTACGAGAGCTCGTGTCAAAAATAATTTGAATTAGAAAATGAAAAAAGAAATTACTCATCATATGATTGATAATTCCCATATTTTAAAATCGTTAGGGTAAAATATTTTATCCAAAATAAAAATATTAAAGCACCTGTATTAAACCGTATACACTTTTCATCACAGACATTTTTTTCTAAAAAAATGTATAGTCTAACAAAATGCTCTTACTAGACGAGATCTTTTGTATCGGGGTTCGTACAATTATAGTTTTTTTTTTAAATATACGTAGACATACCTAACTTACGAGTCCTAGTGACTCTTCAGTAAGTATTGAACAAGGTGGGGCTGTGGCGGTGCCTGGGATCGAACAGGTCGCTAGCACCAGACCAGACCACCGGGAAGTTTCGCTGATTACTCAAAGTGAGCAACGGACCAGCGGGAAGGTTGAAACGGTTCTTGAACGAACCTGCCTTCCGCTGCCGCTGCTGTCCGGAACCTGTCCTTATGTAGAGTGTGTCTATCGAACTAAAGGGAGTTTTAGTTGCTGATTCGCTAAAACCTAGCCCATCTAAGAAGACTCCGGCAAGAAACTTAGTTGAGCCCGACAATCCCACTGTGTATTTTGACGTTTGGAGATCCTTTACACCTCCAAAACATGTTTTGACAACGGAAACCCACATCTCCATTAATTTTAGTATACGTCGCTTTATTTTCTATTACTTTTTTTAAATTTATCATGTTTCCACGCCTAGAGACTTTTTAAATATAAAAAAAAAACAGTTTTATGATTATTGAAATGTATATATTAGTTATATATTTGTTTGATGCATTGTATTAATGAAATTGCATGTAATATTTTATGTTTTTGAAAAGAGAAACTGGCGAGCTTCTCACCAGAATGTAATTTGCTGAAGCACCAAAACAATTAGACATGTAAAAGAGCCAGTGAGGCGTACTTGCAGAATAAATTTGGTATTTCATTTCATTTTAATGTCGGAGTCAGTGTTGGCAAAAATGTAATCCCAATTAACAATTAACGATTAACGATTGATCTGTTAATTGCAATTAACCATTAACGATTACTGAAAAGTAATGGTTAATTGCAATTAACCATTACGTAATTGTTAATCGTTAATCGTTAATTGAGATTAACAATTGATTTAGCTACGCATCATAAGTAGGCAAGACATATTTTTGAAAAATAGGAACAGCAGAGCTCACATCCACTTAGATATGTCTTAAATGATGATCAGGGTCTGATGATGGAGCCGGGAGGTGGCCATAGGAACTCCGTAATAAAACGTCGGAACCCCATCGTGTTTGGGCTCATTTGTTTCGTCTTGACGAGTACTCTGAACCGAAATGATATCCAGGGTCTGATGATGGAGCCGGAAGGTGGCCATTGGAACTTCGTAATAAAACGTCGGAACCCCATCGTGTTTGGGCTCATTTGTTTCGTCTTGACGAGTACACTGAACCAAGATGATATCCAGAGTCTGATGATGGAGCCGGAAGTTGGCCATGGGAACTCCGTAATAAACGTCGGAACCCCATCGTGTTTGGGCTCATTTGTTTTGTCTTGACGAGTACTCTGAACCGAAATGATATCCAGGGTCTGATGATGGAGTCGGAAGGTGGGCATGGGAAATCCGTAATAAAACGTCGGAACCCCATCGTGTTTGGGCTCATTTGTTTTGTCTTGACGAGTACTCCGAACCGAAATGATATCCAGGGTCTGATGATGGAGCCGGACGGTGGCCAGGGGAACTCCGTAATAAAACGTCGGAACCCCATCGTGTTTGGGCTCATTTGTTTTGTATTGACGAGTACTCTGAATCGAAATGATATCCAGGGTCTGATGATGGAGCCGGAAGGTGGCCATGGGAACTCCGTAATAAAACGTCGGAACCCCATCGTGTATGGGCTCATTTGTTTTGTCATGACGAGTTCTCTGAATCGAAATGATATCCAGGGTCTGATGATGGAGCCGGAAGGTGGCCATAGGAACTTCGTAATAAAACGTCGGAACGCCATCGTGTTTGGGCTAAGTTGTTTCGTCTTGACTAGTACTCTGACCAACTCGTCAAGACGAAACAAACAAGCCCAAACACGATGGGGTTCCGACGTTTTATTACGGAGTTCCCATGGCCACCTTCCGGCTCCATCATCAGACCCTGGATATCATTTCGGTTCAGAGTTCTCGTCAAGACAAAACAAATGAGCCCAAACACGATGGGCTTCCGACGTTTTATTACGGAGTTCCCATGGCCACCTTCCGGCTCCATCATCAGACCCTGGATATCATTTCGGTTCAGAGTACTCGTCAATTCATAACAAATGAGCCCAAACACGATGGGCTTCCGACGTTTTATTACGGAGTTCCCATGGCCACCTTCCGGCTCCATCATCAGACCCTGGATATCGTTTCGGTACAGAGTACTCGTCAAGACAAAACAAATGAGCCCAAACACGATGGGATTCCGACGTTTTATTACGGAGTTCCCATGGCCACCTTCCGGCTCCATCATCAGACCCTGAATATCATTTCGGTTCAGAGTACTCGTCAAGACAAAACAAATGAGCCCAAACACGATGGGGTTGCGACGTTTTATTATGAAGTTCCCATGGCCACATTCCGGCTCCATCATCAGACCCTGGATATCATTTCGGTTCAGAGTACTCGTCAAGACAAAACAAATGAGCCCAAACACGATGGGGTTCCGACGTTTTATTACGGAGTTCCCATGCCCACCTTCCGGCTCCATCATCAGACCCTGGATATCATTTCGGTTCAGAATACTCGTCAAGACAAAACAAATGAGCCCAAACACGATGGGGTTCCGACGTTTTATTACGGAGTTCCCATGCCCACCTTCCGGCTCCATCATCAGACCCTGGATATCATTTCGGTTCAGAGTACTCGTCAAGACAAAACAAATGAGCCCAAACACGATGGGGTTCCGACGTTTTATTACGGAGTTCCCATGGCCACCTTCCGGCTCCATCATCAGACCCTGGATATCATTTCGGTTCAGAGTACTCGTCAAGACAAAACAAATGAGCCCAAACACGATGGGGTTGCGACGTTTTATTATGAAGTTCCCATGGCCACATTCCGGCTCCATCATCAGACCCTGGATATCATTTCGGTTCAGAGTACTCGTCAAGACAAAACAAATGAGCCCAAACACGATGGGGTTCCGACGTTTTATTACGGAGTTCCCATGCCCACCTTCCGGCTCCATCATCAGACCCTGGATATCATTTCGGTTCAGAGTACTCGTCAAGACAAAACAAATGAGCCCAAACACGATGGGGTTCCGACGTTTTATTACGGAGTTCCCATGGCCACCTTCCGGCTCCATCATCAGACCCTGGATATCATTTCGGTTCAGAGTACTCGTCAAGACAAAACAAATGAGCCCAAACACGATGGGGTTGCGACGTTTTATTACGGAGTTCCCATGCCCACCTTCCGGCTCCATCATCAGACCCTGGATATCATCTCGGTTCAGAGTACTCGTCAATTCATAACAAATGAGCCCAAACACGATGGGGTTCTGACGTTTTATTACAGAGTTCCCATGGCCACCTTCCAGCTCCATCATCTGACCCTGGATACCATTTCGGTTCAGAGTACTGGTCAATACGAAACTAATGAGCCCAAACACGATGGGGTTCCGACGTTTTATTACGAAGTTCCCATGGCCACCTTCCGGCTCCGTCATCAGACCCTGGAGACCTTTTATGAAAACATTGAAAGGCACCCTCGATATAACCGTCATACCAAAGTAATTGAAGCTATGGTTAATTGGGATTAACAATTACAGTAATTGCAATTAACAATTAACTCGTTAATCCCAATTAAAGTAATTGGAATTAACGAGTTAATGGAATACAAATGTATTCATTACAAATGTAATGGGATTGATAATCCAATTACATTTGTATTGGATTAATGCCAACACTGGTCGGAGTGAATATTATAGCTTCAGGTGACGATGACGCGCAGCGCGCACCTTGTCCGGGCTTGTATCCTTAGAGACAAGTTTCCAAATGAGGCGCTGTTCAGTCAGCGTTTAGAGCAGGGTTCGAGATAAGCTGCCAAAGTCACTAACAACGTGCCTAACACTGCGACCGGGTACCGTCCGGCGTAACCCGACCCTCGGCCCCCGAGGGAGCCCCCGATCTGCCAGCTCTGCTTAGGCTGGCCCCCGCAGAAACCACCCGAGGGGCGTTACCACGACATCTATCTTTTCTTTACGACTCACATTCGCCCGCGACTTCGACCGCGGATTAAAGAGCATTCTTCCACGGATTTCTAGCGAGCTTCATTACCTATTATTACGAGTATATGGAAAAGGTTAGAAAACGGATTAAACGATGGATGTTAAGTAGTCGTATCTACTTGAATGTGTTTATAGTCGGACTACGCTAAGTTCGCAGAGGTCAAAAAAAGGTTTTATTAAAAACGATATATATGGCAACATGGAGAAACTACAGTAAAAGGATTATTTAATCTTGGTAGGTACTTGAAAATAATTCTTCCCTTTATTACAAAATTTAATTGGTCAGTGTTAATTTATTAGCATTTGCATCCAACGCTATTCGTGACATTTAATAATTACCTATACTTCTAACTTTGTCTATACTTCAGAACTTTGTTCCCGCACTGTACACTAACAAAAATTGTACATTACTTACCAAGGTTAAAACAAAGAATATCTCAGATCGCAGGTGTTTGACGCCCGAGCCGAATGCAAGGGCGATAAATATGCGATCTGAGGCTTTCTTAATTACCTCCCGTGGTAAGTACAAAATTGTACGTCTCCCCCAGGCCAGGAAGGGGGATTTTCCGCACGCGTTTGCCACTTTATGGCCAGGTGTGACGTAAAAGCTGTTTATTATTAATGGATTCCAGGTTTAGTAGGCTGATGATGATGATGATGGGGTTGCGTGTACGCGCAGTGTGTTAAGCCCCAAAATAAAGAATCCGTGTCTATCCGGAACCTCTGTTAGGCCCGCAAAAGATGAGATCGCTTCCTAGCGATAAGATCGCCTGTGTCTACCATTAGTTTTTATTATCTTGTTTATTTAAGGATCTCTGTAATTCTTTGGTGTACAATAAAGAGTATTGTATTGTGTATTGTAAATCTAGATTTTGACATTTTATGCATATCCTAGAACAGAGTGTCGGGCCCGATTGGTGGTCGTTCGAGGTTGTTCAATTAAGCACACCATGTTCCATCAAGCCCGACCTCGGACTCCATCGGTATAGAAGGGTATTACACATTTTATAGGCAATAATGATTCTAGAAAATAAAAGTCCAAGTTTACCCACATAATTTGTTCTACTAGGATTTTTTGAAAGTTACAAAGAAATCAGTTAGCGCGGTGTAATCGCCCCACCTATGTTATCGATATCGATAACCCAGATTGAACACTATCTATGATCGTCTTGCTAGATATAATATGTGGACGGTATTTCAAAACACGCAATAAAACCAAATGCTCCCTCACATCGTATAAAACTCACACACAACTGTCATACTTATATTTCAATCATTTGGCATTACAAGTCAATTCATTTATTAAAGTATAACTGTAACTAACTTGTCAGTTGGTTCATATGTATTACTAGCATTTACCCGCGGCTTCGCTCGCATCATTCCCATTAATGTCCCAAGGGAACTCATTACTGGGATATAAAGTATCATAATTATGTTTCAATCCATCCAGTTGTTACTCCGTTTAGTAACAAACATCTTCAAAAACTTTCACATTTATAATATAAGTTGGATAGTAAGTAGTAGGATAGGAGAGTAGGTTAAACAATAACAATTAATTAATTATTTTGTATGTTTATTTATTAAAACTTGCAGTATTACATACATTTAGGAACAGTGTCCCACGAGACCTATAATAAGGTTTAAGGTAAAGTCTGTGGGATCATGACTATCATGAGTCTCTATAGGTAAGCTACGTGTCCCACGAGACCTATAATAAGGTTTAAGGTAAAGTCTGTGGGATCATGACTATCATGAGATTCATGAGTCTCTATAGGTAAGCTACTGGTATATTAAGTTAATGTATTTTTTAACAGTCTTTTAAATCGGTTATTATCAAGCTCACGCCTATTTCTGCCGGCAAACTATTGATTAAATACGGAATACGTTTTTTTAGGGATCTGTCCCCATGATAATTGCTAACCCGTGGTACCAGTAGTTAGCCGGTAGCCATAGATTTGGTATAGTCTCGACTGAAATAATTTACTTAAACTTTTCTAAAGCTTCTAGCTGAAGTGACTTGGCTGTAAGCTGCGTGTTTCGGAGCAATGCTCTAAAAAGCGGATGTTATCGTGTAGGTAATTGTGCCTCGCGCAGGCGGAGGGCGCTGAGGCGCTCCTGCCAAGACGCGGGCTAATGAGGCTGTTGTTTGCATCGCCATCGATCGAGAGCTCCGACCGGCCCATTAACTACTTACTTTCATGATTTTTTCAAAATAAAAACCAGACAAGTGCGAGTTGGACTCGTCCACTGAGGTTCCGTACTAATTTGTCGATACATAGGTGTCTAATTAATTATTAGTAGTATAGCAAAAAGTTAGTCTCAATTACACCAGCATCGAAGTAACATGTCTTTTTCTGTGACTCCGCACCCTCATACAAATTTGAACTTTAAACGCATAAACAATAGGTGTATCAAAGTACTCTATAAATTTTGATTCCCCTAGTAAAGTCAATTTTTTTAATGATTTAATTAAAAATGTATAGTTTCCAGATTTTTCCCTAAATTTGTAGTATAAAACGGAATTACTTGCCAAATTCATAGTTCTAGGTCAACGGAAAGTACCCTATGAATTTTGGTTTCCTCGAGAGTGTCGAAATTTACGTTTTTTGCGGCATAAACGGCCGTATCTTTTTTTACGTTAACTTAGAAATTTGTTTTTTTTCACAGCTTCAAGGGACCGTAAAGAAATATGCTGTGGCATATGCTGAGCATATGGTTTTAATTTCAACTCGATAACTTCACGCGTTCCCGAGATAAAGGGTTTTGACAGACGGACAGACAGAAAGACGGACAACAAAGTGATCTTTATAAGGGTTCCGTTTTTTCCTTTTGGAATATGGAACCCTAAAATATCCGATGCTCATGATACATACGACTGAAGGCAAAATTGGCGCGGCATATACACAAGGGGAATCTCCGAAATTTGAAGAATAGTTAATAGCATTGGACCATAAAACCTGAGTTTACGGAACGTTCGTTTCAAGAGACCACTGAAAGCGTTACGACTTGCCGTTGCAAAAATCACTCGAGACTTTTTGGTAACGACAACCGGGGTAATAGCGTCTATGGGGGCAAATGCGTCTTTTAAAGATTCCATTAAATCCGAACTCCTTAAAACTACGTCTACCCTAGACCTAACCTGCCTGTAGTTACTTTAGAGCAAGGACCATTAAAACGTGAGGACTCTATTTTCCATACAAAAAACTGTTCCCCGATATTTACAACGCCATCTATGTATAAGCTTGTTATAAGAATTATATTATTTACAATTAGGTATTCAAATTTGCAAGCGTGACACAGTATTTAAATGTTAGAATTTATTTCTTATTGGCTGTTTACGAACTCATTGTAACTGTACTATGTTTCTTTGTTCAATTATAACATCGTTAAATATTTAGTTTTTTAGTGCCATCTAGTTTTTGCCTGGATATCCTCTTGCGGTCGGGGCACGATCCAAAGTATGGAGAATGACAGTCCTATTGTTTTAATGGTCCTTGCTTTAGAGGTACAGGCAGGTAGGGCACTCCTATAGTATTTCCTCACAATAAATGGTTACCGACCGACCGATAGTATTTCTCTCTGACACGTCGCCCGAGGTCCGCAATCAAGGTCTACACGCTAAATGAAATCGGTGATCAATCATCAGTCATGTAGCGCCGTCATCATATCCTATTTGCAACGTCACGTTTATGATTTAACGCTTCACATACTTTCAATTCTCATGTATGTTCAAAGTTATCTGCCAACGAGATACATCGCATGACCTGCGTTTTCCGAAGGGAATTAGTTTTCTTCATAGAACTTTAAATTAAATTCAACTCATTTATGTATATTGTGTTCGGTTTCCGTGATTACTCATTCGTAGGTAGTCTACCCATGACTATCGAACGCTGTAAAGGGTTACGAAACGCAGTGACTTGATTCCACCATCGCCGTTGCCCACATTCAATACAATACAAATATTCTTTATGCCACACTTGACCACTTTCTGGCCAAGTGTAGACATAAAATTATGTACACAACACAGGAAGCACCCTAGTTGTGTAATCTACCTACTATTATTGCACACCAGAAAAACACATTATAAAAGGTACATTACATAATCATATAGTATATTACATAATTAAAACAATTTAAAAGGTAGACGACAGAAGGCGACGAAAGGAGGCGGTCTTATCCCTAGCAAGCGATCTCTTCCATACAACCTCTGGGTACCGGAATTGACACAAAAATAAACCAGAAAGTAGGTGATGTGAAGGGTAACAAAGCGAGAGCTAATTAAGTAGGTACCAAAGTAAAAACCCGCGAGAGCAAGCATAAACATACATAAATAAAATAGATATATAAACCTACATATACCTACATAAATACAAATAAATAAATAGGGGGAAATATTAACTGCAAAACAGACAACAGACATTTTAAAGGAACAATTTGGAGAAGTACACAATTTAAATTATGGGACGGATAGGTAAATAATGCTCATTAAGGCGAGGTGAGACCAGAATCGGGCACGGAAGCCTAGTTTCCAAACCATTTTTAGAGCACTTATTTGACTCTTAGGTCACTGTAAAACATATATAATAATATTCAGAACTGTATCTAGGGCTTCCTCTCACTTAGAACACGATAGCGAACACTTCGCTCGATAGAAAAGTAGCGCGAAAACACTATAAAATAAAGTATTTTTTTCATTTTTTTTCATTTTGTTCATCACCAGTTACCTTTTCTGACAAAATTAATACCTGACAATCATGATTTCATAGTCATGCACGGCATCCTCTCATGTTTGGGTTATAACGTATACTTTTATGTTAGAAATCGAAGATAATCTGCAATAATCTGCATTCCGCCCGACCCTAGTTTGTATGTGAAATACGAGCCAGGTCCTACCGCGCCTTAATCTTGGTTTTAAAAATAGGAAGGGATTGAGCACATCTTAACTCAAGAGGTAACGAGTATGGCCTGGACCCACCGGAATGTAAAAGAGTTGGTATAGAAATTAGATTGAGAAGATGGAATACTTAAGAGAAAGTTTTTAGCGGATCTTGCTGACGACTGACGACAGAAAACTGAAACGCTCTTTAAGATAGCGGGGAGTTGCGGGGGTGAAAAGTATGCATACATATGCAAACATACGCGTTTTGATCAGTTTCTAAAAGGTCTTAAGTAAGAGCTATGTCAGTTAAAATTGAGTTCGAGTGTAAATGAAACGCGCGCGGTTGGATGCTTGGGTGGAGTTGTCTGTAAGTTGCGAGCGCGGCGTGACAGGTCGATTAGCCCGGCGGCCCGCGCCGCTCGCGGCCAGCACGCAATATGCCACGCCGATTTTAATACTCGTGTTCGAGCCCAGGCTTGGGGCTCGATACCGATTTTTTCCCCATTTCAGGGATGACAAAACTTATTATAATATTACGCAACTATGGGGACAGACTCATCGAAAAGCGCTTACCTACAGCTATTAGGACGGAGAAAAATAAAAATACATTTAAATAACTGGCCAAGAGCATGTCGGACCATGCTCAGTGTAGGGTTCCATAGCCATAAGGTAAAAAATACGACGTAAAAAAGTACAACAACAAAAGAGCGTATCTTCATAGCAATTACGTCCTTTTGTTGCGAAGCGCAGTTTATCGGCAATAACTCAAAAACGGTTAGTCCGATCTTGTTGAAAATAATTTTCGTTGAAAGTATTAATTGAGCGTTATTTTTGTAATTTTTTTTATATTTTTCGGACTCACGGTTTAGAAGATAGAGGGGGGGTACACAATTTTCACAACATTCGGCGCGATTATTTCACTTAATCAAAAACATTACTTAAGAACCTTAAAATGTTTTCAAAAGAGCTGTCGAATTGTGTACCACACGTTGACATTTTGTGAAAAATTTTTTTTTTTAGATTCTGTTACATGTATGGAGTGCCCCCCCTAGATTTTTTTATTTTTATTATTTAACTACCAAACTTAGTTGCGGCATCTACAAGACATCTATATTCCAAATTTCATCAGTATAGGTCTTGTAGTTTTTGAGTAAAATGCCTGTGACATACGGACGGACGGACGGACGGACGGACGGACATGACGAAACTATAAGGGTTCCTTTTTAGCCATTTTGGCTACGGAACCCTAAAAAGCCCTGTCTAAATATTACCTCGACAGTATTTAATTCATTTAAATTGATTACTGTCGAGGTATTTACCTACCTAGATATCCTCTTATGTACCTAATGAAGATTTGTAATATTGTACCTATAAGTAAGACTCACGGATCCCACAGTCAAACTGTGGAAACAGTTTTGTGGGACGATGTACCTTACTAATGTTCTTGTCATTTGAATAAATATATAAATAAATAATAAAATAAATGCAATCAGATACTCAGCTACTCGCTGGCTGGAGCTTTGCACTGACAACTCGCTAGTGCTGTCACATTATAGGTGCGTTCATTAACGCTCGGACTTAACAACTTGAGGCAGCCCGCAGCTTCACAGTATAATTCCAGTAATTGTCTTCCTACAAGAGGTACATAGCGCGCTTGAATGTGTGCGCGCCACGACGCACGCAACGCAGTACGAACGCACTACAAGCAAACAAATAAAGATGCGTAAGAATGCTCCAGTCACAGAGCCATGCTATCGCGCGTCTGTGTGAATAAGGAATATGCATGAATTTTTTTAACACATTGCTTAACAAAATATGAAAATACCGTAAAAAAGATGACATGAAGTCAAAATAAAATTAAAATCGAACGAGGAATACCAAAGATATAAACATTTTAAAGCACTAATCAGACAGCGATTAGACAGAGAGATCCGATATGGACTATGACGTCATAGTACACGGCCGCCTTACAATCTTCATACTGTATTATGTTTTGTTAGAAAGAGATAGAGATAAATCTTTGTTGTCCTATATCTTGATTACTTTTACAGTTATTCGAAAAACCTTTTCCTACTGTTTCTTGTATGAATGAGCTTTTATTAAAGTAAATAAAAAATATCATGCATATTGCCTATATTGATGTCGCGCGCTCGTAAACGGCCGAAGTCGGACTACTTGTTCGTCTTTATACTGTGGCAGCTTTGTCTGCGAATAGCTTGCAACATGGCGGTGTGTTTACTTGTCTAGTATTCGCTAGGTGCAAAGTACTAGGTGGGGGTAACATAATCTATCGCAGTGCTCATAGTGGCTTTAAGTATTTAGAAATAATGTAGGCTCTGTCATCTGTCATATCTGTCAATATCAAAACAATCTGTTTAGACTTAACTACCTAATTTCAGTAATTTATTTATTTAAACTTTATGGCACAAAAGAAAACTTATCTTACAAAAGGCAAACTTAATGCCATAAGGCATTCCCTAACAGTCAATCTTAAAGCAAAGCAGATAACTTCAGTAATCGCATTATTCCGCCAACAGCAATTGTTGTGTTGTTGTAAACTGCAAGAATACTGGCAGAAATAGTGAATGCAAGTTTTACCGAATCCCCAAACCTCCTTAGAAACTGGAACAATGCAAGAAATTGATAGCTGCCTTTCGACACGGTTTGTGGCTGAAATTTTATATCGTGAGTGACACTCACAAATCCGGTCTTCAGAATGATACTCATTTAGATCCGAAAACGATATTTAATTTATTACTAGCGATACAAGGACAATTCTATATATTTACTATTATTTAAGGAAACCGTTAAAGTAGCTTTATCTTCTTGTTTTACAGTAAAAGTACAACTAAACATGAAGTAAACAAACCCTGACACAACCAAAATAAAACGCACTTTTGGAATAAAATTTACTTACCTCATTTAATTTCAATGACTAAAAATGATTTCTCAACGTTTTATTCACCCAAAACACACGGGAATCCCAGGAATTTTGAATATAAAATACTATGTAGTTTTTATT
Organism: Eudemis profundana; assembly: GCA_947034925.1. Taxonomy (NCBI): domain Eukaryota; kingdom Metazoa; phylum Arthropoda; class Insecta; order Lepidoptera; family Tortricidae; genus Eudemis; species Eudemis profundana. Next base: position 274,571 of record OX344801.1, on the reverse strand, counting down.
AATTTTCGTTACAATGTGGCGATGAAATTTCAAAACGTCAGAGCCTCATAGCCACTAAAGTTGCGGACGCTAGGCGGCGCTGAAGTCGTGCACGGAACCAATAGCATCGTAAGTACTTCACACTGTTAACTTTTTTTTCTTAAGAGGTCTTTCTTACCGCACAAAGAAGCTGTAAAACACCTATCCAATTATGACTGTGAGTTCTATAATGTTGAGTTTTTAGGGTTCTGTACTTCAAAAGGAAAAAAACGGAACGGATTCTTTGTTGCCCGTCTGTCTGCCTGTCCGTCAGTCAAGACCTTTATCTCGGGAACGCGTGAACATTTCGAGTTTAAATTTAAACCATATACTCAGGTCTATGGTCCCTTGAAGCAGTGAAAAAATTAAACTTCTAGGTTAAAATAAAAAAAAAGATATGGCCGTTTATGCCGTAAAAAACGTACATTTCGGCACTCTCAAGGAAACCAAAATTTATAGGGTACCTACTTTCCGTTGACCTAGAACTATGAATTTGGAAAGTAATACCGTCTTATACTACATGTATAAGGAAAATCTGAAAACTATACATTTGTAATTAAATTACAAAAAAATATAGTATAGTTTCCATAAAGTATTTTTACGGAACCCTCGGTGGGCGAGTCCGACGCGAACTTGTCCGGTTTTTCATTTTACAATAGTAAATCTTGTTTATTTAAGGATCTCTGTAATTTTTTTGGTGAACAATAAAGAGTATTGTATTGTGTTATATTATATGGCTAGATTCGCGGCGAAGTGAAGCAACCAACTGTCGCTGTATCGACTCTCAGAGTGTACACGTATCCAGTATGCTCCCGTGGGATTTCTTACGTGGAATGGGTTTCAAGTACTGTATATGTACCCGAGGGCCGAGGGGAATTAATCTTTACCTTTCGAGATGACTGTTCTGCCCTCCTAGTCTAAAAGGCGACTTTTTACTATGAACTTCCATTGCAAAAAGTCGCCTTTTAGACTAGGACGGCAGTGTTCTCGTAATTGATAATACGTGACGTTATCGTTATCGTTCATGTGAGGAGAGTATGTTCTGCCTTGACCTGTATAGACAATTACTAAGAGTTAATCCATACATGGTAATAAAAAATGGGTGATACTTTTAGGAACTTATTTCTAGTTTGGTTTGTAAAATTATTGTTACGCTACGACGTTTGCTACGATAGTATGGAGCTTCATAGATAATTTGAATACATGACGTCACAGGGGGCTATAATCAAATTGTCTCCTTATTTTAATATCTTATCTTTTAAAAATCGTTAAAAGCAAGAAAATAAGAGAATCTGGATTTATTTGGGATCAGTTTTGGAAGCTGAATAAGATAATAAGTGTAAAATATATATTTTTTACTACAGGAAACTAGCCTATTGCGGAAAGTATGTCATTTTTCACGAGTCCCGAGGTGTATTGGCTCGAGCCGCGAGACGAGTGGAAATGACACTTCCGCACGTGTATCAATCAAACGACGTTTCTTAATACATTTGCGAAAAAATGTCGATGAAACAAAAACATGGCACCGGCTGTCGCCATTCAGCCTAATCAAAAGAAATTATTTTGAAAAGAAACATACAGAATTTAATTAAATTAAAACATGAAAAAGCAAGAAATATAATTTATTATTACTTTGTACTTTACTTATTTGTAAATAAATGTGTTATTTAGTGTTCAAAAATTAGCTGGAAAGTAAAAAGCACTAGTGCGCAAAATACAACTTTGCGCACGATTTACAGCTAGGTACGAAAAGTATCACTTTTTGAGCAAGTGTATTAATAGTACATTACTGCAGAGGCCGGGAAGTGAAGGGTTGCCGGCCGAGTACATATAGTTACGAGGCCGGCAACCCCATTTCCCGCCGAGGCCATTTCTCCAATATGCAATGAAATAAATAAACTTACTAATATCCTTACTTACAGAAACTTTCTATCAGAAAGTGACGTTAGTGACATTATATCCATAGACTAGCTATTTCCCGCGGCTTCGCCCGCGTTGTTCCCGTTATTGTCCCAAAGAAACTCTTTACCTGGATATAAAGTATCCTTTGTTTCAATCCAGGACTTGGTCTACTTACATGCCAAATTTCTGCTTGATCCATCCAGTTGTTACCCCGTTATTTAGTAACAAACATCTTCACAAACTTTCACATTTAAATATAATATTAGTGTGAAGATTTTCGAATTTTAAAAGTTTAAATAAGTATACAATTTAATATAACCAGAGATCGGAATAGGTAGAGTATATTTACCTAAACTTCGAAGAACATAGTCGAAAAGTGGAGAAGAGTCCCTTACAACAAAATTTTTATCCGGGACTTAAGTTTCGGAATCTTACTAAAAAAATATATTATTGGTATTCTTTAGCACATTTCTCGATCATTCTCAGTATAGCTGTCTCTTTCTAATAGTGCTGTCTCTTTCACGCCTTCGAGAAATTTTGCCATATACTGAAGTGTAGTTCAAAGGCCCATAAGGGGTCCTGAAAACGGATTTTCAGGTTATTGCGCCATCTGATAGAGGGTGTCCTGGAACAGACTGAAAACATGTTTCAGGCGCCTGAAAACAACGGCAACTTGGGTGAATTTTCAATCTTCTACTATGTGAAAGAGCCACCTCTGACACGGCCTGAAATCACCTTTCAGCCTGCTGAAAACGCTTCTAAAGCACGGAAAATCACATTTGAAGTTTTAACCTATACCATCGGCGCAACACACATACACACATTACTTTTGCGCCGGTGGCTCTTTTACATAGTAGAAGATTGAAAATTCACCTAAGTTGCCGTTATTTTCAGGCGCCTGAAACATGTTTTCAGTCCGTTTCAGAACACCCTCTATAAGATGGCGTAATAACCCGAAAACCCGTTTTCAGGCGTTTTCAGGACCCCTTATGGGCCTTTGAACTACACTTCAGTATAGTTATGGCGATATAGACAGCACTATTAGAAACAGACAGCTATACTGAGAATGCTCGAGAAATGTGCGGAAGAATACCAATAATATATTTTTTTAGTAAGATTCCGGGACTTAAGTCCCGGAAAAAAATTTAGTTGTAATGGGAGTCTCCACTTTTCGACTTTGTTCTTCGAAGTTTAGGTAAATATACTCTACCTATTCCGATCTCTCTATATAAACTTTCAACCCCTATTTAAAGCCCTTAGAGGATGAATTTCGAAAAACGGTGATATCACTTTTCTTGTAATCTAATAAAAAGTCTAAACGTGACGTTTCAAACCTCTTACTTCTAAAATCTTAGACTCTCCATACAAATTTTGAACCCCTATTTGAACCCCTTAGGGGATGAATTTTGAAAAATCCTTTCTTAGTGCACATTTAGACCTTATAAGGATCCTACGTGCTAAATTTGGAATTCCTAGGACCAGCGGTTTGGGCTGTGCGTTGATATACAAACTTTCAACCCCCATTTAAACCCCTTAGGGGATGAATTTTGAAAAATCCTTTCTTAGTGCACCCCTAGACCTTATAAGAAACCTACGTGCTAAATTTGGAATTCCTAGGACCAGCGGTTTGGGCGGTGCGTTGATATACCAAATTTCAACCCCCATTTAAACCCCTCAGAGGATGAATTTCGAAAAACGGTTATATCACTTTTCTTTTATTCTAATAAAAATCTAAACATGAGATTTCAAACCTCTTACTTCTAAAATCGTACTCTCCATACAAATTTTTAACCCCTATTTAAACTTCTTAGGGGATGAATTTTGAAAAATCCTTTCTTATTGCACGCCTAGACCTTATAAGGAACCTACATGCTAAATTTGGAATTCTTAGGACCAGGGGTTTGGGCTGTGCGTTGATAAACAAACTTTCAACCCCCATTTAAACCCCTTAGGGGATAAATTTTGAAAAATCTTTTCTTAGTGCACCCCTCTAGACCTTATAAGGAACCTACGTGCTAAATTTGGAATTCCTAGGACCAGCGGTTTGGGCGGTACGTTGATATACAAACTTTCAACCCCCATTTAAACCCCTTTGGGGATGAATTTTGAAAAATCCTTTTTTAGTACACCATTAGACTTTATAAGGAACCTACGTGCTAAATTTGGAATTCCTAAGACCAGCGGTTTGGGCTGTGCGTTGATAAATAAACTTTCAACCCCCATTTAAACCCCTTAGGGGATGAATTTTGAAAAACGGTGAAATAACTTTTCTTGTAATCTAATAAAGAGTCTAAACATAAGGTTTTAAACCTCTTACTTCTAAAATCGTAGACTCTCCATACAAACTTTGAACCCCTATTTGAACCCCTTAGGGGATGAATTTTGAAAAATTCTTTCTTAGTGCACCCCTAGACCTTATAAGGAACCAACATGCTAAATTTGGAATTCTTAGGACCAGTGGTTTGGGCTGTGCGTTGATAAACAAACTTTCAACCCTCATTTAAACCCCTTAGGGGGTAAATTTTGAAAAATCCTTTCTTAGTGCACCGTTAGACCTTATAAGGAACCTACATGCTAAATTTGGAATTCCTAGGACCAGGGGTTTGGGCTGTGCGTTGATAAACAAACTTTCAACCCCCATTTAAACCCCTTAGGGGACGAATTTTGAAAAATCCTTTCTTAGTGCACCTCTAGACCTTATAAGGAACCTACGTTCTAAATTTGGAATTCCTAGGACCGGCGGTTTGGGCTGTGCGTTGATAAATAAACTTTCAACCCCCATTTAAACCCCTTAGGGGATGAATTTCGAAAAACTGTGAAATTACTTTTCTTGTAATCTAATAAAGAGTCTAAACATGAAGTTTCAAATCTCTTACTTCTAAAATCGTAGACTCTCCATACAAACTTTGAACCCCTATTTGAACCCCTTAGGGGGTAAATTTTGAAAAATCCTTTCTTAGTGCACCCCTAGACTTTATAAGGAACCTACATGCTAAATTTGGAATTCCCAGGACCAGCGGTTTGGGCTGTGCGTTGATATGTCAGTCAGTCAGTCAGTCAGTCAGTCAGTCAGTCAGTCAATCAGTCAGTTTCTTCTTTTATATATTTAGATAATGCAAGTATCAAGTCACGTCCGGAAACCATATACCTACGACCAAAAGCTGTTTCAGTTTACATTTTTACCGCGAATATTTAGATGAAATATTTTAAATGTGTATTCTTGTGGTTTAGTTTGCAATTTATAATAATTGGAAATTGTTTATAATGTGTTATTTGTTATGTTCATGTCAATTTTAAATAAATAAAACTGCAAAATATAGCAAACATCGTTTTTTGTTTTTTTAATGGCTGAATTTAAATAAATAAAACTGCAAAATATAGCAAACATCGTTTTTTGTTTTTTTAATGGCTGAATGCCGTGATGCTGTGGCCCTAATAAATGGGGAATGGAAATTTAAAAAAAATTACATTGCCGGCCTAGGCCGGCAAGGCCGGCAATGTAAGTATGAAATTCCATTCCGTGCCAAGTGTCAAGCCGCACCGGAAACGAGGTACGTTGCGGCCTATTTTTAGGCACGTAATGTCAACATTTCATGCCATGTTTGAGAAAAAAATAGAATTACACAATGGAAAAAATTCAATTTCCTTTCCAAAAATTGTTTTAGTACCGTAGAATGGGGTGAGTAGGCTTCGCGGGGGGAGTTGGCTTGCGAATCCAGAATTTCATTTTTGAGTAGTTACTTTAATTTTTGGGCTTAGGTTGCTCTCAAAGTAATTTGATTATATTTTTAGATTTTTTTCGCAACATTAAGCTGCCAAATCATACAATTTTGAAACACAAATTCACTGTCAAAGTAGATGCTCGAAATCGGCGGATTTTTAGTTGAATTTAACTTTGTTTTTAAGTGATGTTTACCAAAGTAAGTGTTCATCCACCTTTCGGATATCGTTTATATACTTACATGGCTTATTGGAAACAGAAAAACTTAAGTTATATTTTCTTTATTTATAATGGTTTTAACATAGAAAACGAGGCTATATTGTCAAAATATAAACTTGCTAGGCCTTCTCACCCCAACTACGGGGTGAGCTGGCTTTGCCTACTATTATGAATTTTTCGTTGAAACTATGCAATGAAGCAACAAACTATCATTGACAAACTGAAATTCTTACCTCCGGAACACTTTTTTTGTATATAAATCAATGTGCCACATATAAAAATAAACTTTTATCCAGGTTTGAACTTCGATTTCCAGCCAACTCACCCCGTTTTACGGTACACATTTTTACCGCGAATATTTAGAAGAAATATTTTAAATGTCTAATGAATAAGGCACGTAATGTCAATTTTTCTATGCATGTTTGAGAAAAAAAACCTTTGTAATATTATGTGCACGCCTCGTCATATGACGAGCATAAGTCAAGGCGGTTTGTTGTCTTCACTCATTTGATTTTTCGATTTACATGCCTACCTTAGGTCAGCCGTAAACATTTTTATTTTTTCTCGTCGATGTATCGCTCACGCTGGCATTACGATTTCACTGAGACGGGGAGGTGTCCGGAGGAGCTATGTTTTACCAGTGAAATCAACTAGATGGCGTTAGTGGTTTCAGCACAATCGCGAAGGATCATTTACCCCAGGGATCAACTCGTACTACTTTCCCCTATCACAGGGTTTCTTAAACTGTGGTCCATGGACCCCTTAGGGGTCCGTCATACGAGAGTCGGGGGTCCGTGGCTATGCCTTCAACACAAACTTTCATGTGCCCTTGATTTTCTTTTTCTCTGATTATATTCGGAAAGGGTCCGTAAGGTTTACGAAATAATGTAGGGGGTCCGTGACCAAAAAAGTTTAAGAAACACTGCCCTATCATATCAATGTCTAAGTTGGCTAGTTAGTGTAGTTTACTCGTCAACCAAAGTTAAAGTGAACCTGAACAGTGAACACGCGCCGCAGACTGTCGCCGGCGAGTTGCAGCCATGTTTCTCGGTTTACTGCGAATCCCAGCAATAAGCATACATTTGGGGAGCAAGTTACGTGTTCAATTAGTAGCTTTGAGTCGCGCCTCGAGTTGCGGGTTGTACGGGCGCTTATAAATAATTCCTAAAGTGTCGGTCGCTCAGTGCAAGTCGCAGGAGCGGCGGGCTGAGTTCACAACTATAGTTCCGCCGGGCTCGGAGTGCCACGGTAGCCGGCCGCCGGCAGATTCACAACTTCCATTAACTCGCGGCTCGGTCCGCTGCCCCCGACGAGCGAAAACAATACATTAAGTAATACGGCCTCGCGAGCAACTTTGCGCTCGCTCACTTAGGATCAATTTGAAACGAAGTCGATTCAATTTCCCGAGTACTCGAGTCGAGTAGTTTTATTAAAAGAAGCGAGCGTTTCGCTCGTGTTTCGCTAGCGCGCGAGCTAAAGCGGGGATGTCGCGCGAGTCCCGAGGCGCGGCGCGGAGCGAGATGATAGGCTTGTTGTCGGCCATAAATTTTTAACACGATCTCGATTTCGATAAAGCACATTTTTACAGCGCTTCGCGTTATCAGAATCGGGTATGATATAGACGAGAAAGATGTTCGGCGCCGTAACGAACCTTTTATGTTTTTCCTCTCCCTTATTTTCTTTTTCGCGAAAATCATAACGTTTTTCACGACGCTCGGGCGCGGCTCGCGGAGGTCGACAGACAGACGCAGAGAAGGAATAACTCGGCGTTGTACCTATTAGGAGTCGGGCTCCGGGCGACGATGAATTCACACAATCCCTCTTTTTGTTTTAATGCATCCGACAGACTTTTCCTTTCTTCCTTTTCATAAATATGTAAAGGAGCTCATTGTGCTGAAAGCTCAAATTTTTAGTTTGCTTTTAAAAGTTCAAGGGTCTCCTCCAAAGGCTTTTTTAATAATTCATTAGGAGCAGTAACGCGGCCACCCGCCCCGCTCCGCGCGGTGCCGCCGCACTGCGCGCGCTAGATCAACATTAGGAATTTTCCCTCGCCGCGGTCAAGTGCGAATCATTGATAAGGGACATTATTTGAGCGTTTCACCCGCCGCACTTTCGTGGACACATTATTGTCGAAGTTCCCTCAGATTTTAGTCTCATATCGAACTATTTGGTACATATCCGGGACTACTAACAAATACCTTAAAATTACATTAAAATCTGCCGGAATCTCGACAAAAATGTGTCCACGAAAGTGATGCGCGTGAAACGCTCAAATAATGACCCATAAACACATTTGTCCAACTTTTTTTTATTTTTTTTTATGAAATAGGGGGCAAACGAGCAGACGGTTCGCCTGATGGTAAGCAATCACCGTCGCCCATAGACACCTGCATCACCAAAAGAGTCACAGGTGCGTTCCTTCTAAAATATTCTATCTTATCGCTCTCGCTTTTTAGGTGAACGTTCATTCAAACTCGGAACTCAACAAATTGAATCATCCATAACATACCTACTTATCGTGTCCGTCATTGAACGGTCCTGCTGAAACAAGTAAGTAATGCCGGACAAAACTGCACAGATCAGGTGTAAAAAAAACCCCCTCACAACGCACCTAAAGAATTTCCAGAGAAGGTTAAGATCCGGTGTAGTATCTTTGGCGACTTCAATGCAGCTGACATAGCTCTGTGAAGTTGGTAACAAATACACTCTCTCAGCGATGGTACAAACGAAGACACTGTTAAGTGACCATTAGTAAACCTTATACCATTGTAAGGTTTACAGATGGACAGTTAAGTGTGTCTTCGATTGTACTTGGGTTCTAAAAGCCATCAGACAACTGAATAAAGGCTTGCCTCATCGTTCAGTATGGGCTCCTATTCTATTCAACCTGTACACACACGACCAACCGACGCTTGAAATCCAGGACCTTGCACCTTTCAGTATTGCTTCAAAATTGATCAAAAACCACTTCAACCTCAAGCACAAATGGCCGCAGTCGTGGTAGTCGGGAAAAGTAGGTAACTTGGACTCTGGAACCTACTGAAACAAGAGGATCCACGGAAGATGGGACTGGTGTTTCCAAAAGCTTCGGCAGCGGTCACGATCGTTGTGCTTACTATACATATAATCTAGTCACCATTATACGTTTACACAACAGACAAGCCATATCCTAGATTGCCTTCCGATTTGGCACGATGGTGGCCGGAAAGATTTGGCTCAATCTCAACATAAACTTGTAAATAGTATATTCAGTTAATGCCATACATAAGTACAACAAAGCCACCTACTTTGTTCATCATTAACTATGAAGTAGGTACATAAGTCGTTAGCGTCACGGAAACGCCCGCCCAGCACTTCACCCGCTTCGCGGCCGCGGTTTACACGCCCTGAATAGGCGCTTTGATGGCGGCGAAAGTTAGTATAATTTGCCGAAAACTTTTCAGCCCAGCAAAATGTTCTACTCGCTCAAAAGGCCCGAGAAATTGTCGTCACGTATACTCAATAATATCGGCAAAAAATATGGTAATGCTGCGCGAAAAATGGAGCGACGGAATGACATCTGCCGCGCGGCGATAACCCGCCCGCGACCGATGCCGCGATTTATGAACCCGCAGGAGTCGGTTATTAGCCGCAGGCGGCGGCGATACGCAGAGCGGAGGTGAAGCCCGTAAAACGTTATCAAACGCACGCTGCTCGTGTTATTGACTCGCATGCCTCCGGAACGTCGTTAGGCGAACGAGAAATTCCGCAGCAAATATGAGCCGGGCGGGGCGGGGCGGGCGGTCTAATGAACTTGTTCACAAACACCGCGTGCGGCGCCGAGTGCTCCGCATGTCCCGCACCGTGCCTTCTGTAGTCAGTTTGCACGCCGCTGTTTGTTCACGCTTTCATTACAAATGTTATTTAGCGCACAAAGGACCACGGCCTTTGTTTCCCGAATACACGCGTAAATGGTATACTCATAAATTAAGAGCTCCGCTGAGCGGCCGCAATTCTTTGTTTCGCAAGACGTCACCGCACCCGGAATATTAATTCCGGCACCTGCCGTCGGCTCCGGCGCGCTTATCGAGCGGGCCCAACTTTTTATTGCATTCCATTATTCTAAGATTGTTCTTTATAAACTCCCGCGAAGTATCCGCGATCCGCTCGACCGCCGTGGGCCTACATCCTCGCTTCGTCGGTTTTCCGACCCGTTTTATTTGAATATCTTACATTTACTTACGAGATATAGGACGAGAAACGTCACAGATGAATTCCAATTTATCGAGAGCAATTCGTGAGTGAAACACGCCCGATGTGTTTGAAACACGCATAAACCGGCGTAAGTGCGGGCAGCTCGGGTCGGCACGGCGGATTAATAACGATCCAGCGCCAGCCGGAGCCCGAAATTCATTTGCAATATCTACGTATCTAGGTTAAGATCTGGTATAACGGCGACGTACAGAGCTAGCCCGAGATATGGAGGGTTCGTGCCGAGAGAAGTGTTCGTGACGTCACGTGCCGGCCGCGGGGCGAGCGCCGGGCGGCGACGGGGCTTTCGGTGGCCAGTGCCGTTGTCTATGATAGTAGGTGTTCAGAATTAGAGCCGCAAGGGACACAGCGCGGCGATCGGAAAGCAGGTGTGACGCGGAATGCCCCGCTCGCGCGGAATGCGGCCGTCGCGCGACGCCGCACCGTCCCCGGCTCGAGTGCTCTCCCGATAGCCTCTCGAGAATGTGCCCCCCGTTATGAAGGTAAAACTAAAAGGTTCGGTGAAAGGGTTTCGAGAGGCGGGCGACGAGGAAAGGAATTTAATGAGTCCGAGCGGCCGGCGCGGCGGCCGGCGGCCGGACCGCTCGCTCCAAGTAATTAATTCCTCCCGCCCTCGACGCAGGAAACGGGGTCGCATTCGGTCAGGATTTTACCTAATTGCCGACACGGACGTAATAAACTGCGATACCCGCAATTATTCATTAACGGCTGTTTACTCAATAGGCAAATTAGAGGCATTCAGCGTCGAGTGCGGCCCTGGAGGGCGCCGCGGGGAGCAGAGGCCGATCTGTTTATTGTATCGCGGAACCCTTTCCGTGATACGGCGAGAAGTATTCAAAGAGGTACAAGTCTGTTAGACATCAGAGAGAATGCACTCAAATTTACCTCTTAGTCTTTGAACAGTTTTGGACTTACAATCCTGACTCATACATTTTGAGTATTGCGGACTTTGCAGTTTTTATTTGTGGTCTTTTTCGGTATATTGTCACCGATGATGGTTCTGTGTGAGTTGTCGTTTGTGATCAGCCATACGGCTACTAGGGTATCGATTATTATTTAGTGTATAAACAAATACATAATTTTGTTTCATTTCATTGACGAGCATGGAGCCCCGCCAGAATGGTGTTACTTTCTTACCAATAGCATAAAAGGCAATACGCTCGAGAAAACGACTTGACGTTATTAAAGAAAATCGATCGAAAAGAGGTCGAGAAAAGCTGTGGAAGTCTTGATGGCCGGGCGTGCTTAGCACATAGCGTGCGCACGGTATTTATTGTTATTACAACGCAGTATGTAAACAGGACTGCTGCCACTGCCTTGTGGGGCACATTTGGTCATGATCATGACTTCGCTTGTAACGTGACGTGACAGATCTGTCACTCACCTACAACGTTGAATTGAAAGGGATAGATTGTATTTGTCGCGCGACTAAGAGTCTCTAGGTAGAGGTTGTGGCTAGAGATGATAATCTGTAAAAAACCCAGCCAAGTGCGAGTCGTATTCGCACACGATGGGTTCCGTACCACAGTCAAGTAAAAAACACGTTTTTTTGTATCGGGACTCCCTTTTATTTTTGTGATTTTTTTTAAGTCTCTATCACGGGTCCAAATGTACAGTCATGTCACAGACGACAGACGGACATCGGCGGCTTAGTAATAGGGTTCCGTTGGCACCCCTTCGGTACGCGGTATGTATACACTTACAGCCTATATTGCAGTTCATACTTGACGTTGTTTACTTACTCGAGTCTCCCTATTAAGGCCGGCGGACGGTCTCGGCTAAACCAGTTACAGCGGCCAGTCGCAAAACATCGAGGGCGCTCCATCGAGTGCAGCGACAGGCTACATTAGCTCCGACAGTCAAATTAATGGCGCCCGGCGAACGAGGTCAGCTCCTAAAAAGCTTTTCATTTAGTGCAAATTATGATTGACGCCGCAAAACAGCCCCAATAACGTTAATGCCGAGTTAATATTGCACGACACCGCTGCCCGTCGGGCTACATTATGGCAGTTTAATGAAAATGTAAGCACGTAACTAGCCCGACGCCAAGATATCGCTGAACTGAACGCTAGTGCTTTCTCCTGGGGATTTGTTAAATTTCGCAGCGCAGCTACGGCGGGGTCACGGCGAGGCGTCGACACGCCGGAATCGAACCTAGTGAGCCAAGGCTAGCTCTTGTGCAGTAGTAAACTACGCCGAAGGCCGGCGGGCGGGGCGTTGCATTGTTGTGTGAGCTTAAATCGGTCGGGGTTCGGCCGACGCCGGCCCGATAGCGCGCGTTGCCAACTGCTACCGGTTTATTGCGTGTAGGAATCGCCCGTCGCGGTCGCCGATAAATCTGATGTACCGACGAGGCGCGACCATATGGGTGCTTAACAGCAGACTTTGTAGCGATTCAATTATTTTTCTCAAACATGGCATGAAATGTTGACATTACGTGCCTAAAAATAGGCCGCAAAGTACCTCGTTTCCGGTGCGACTTGACACTTGGCACGGAATGGAATTTCATACTTACATTACCGGCCTTAGGCCGGCAATGTATTTTTTTAAATTTCCATTCCACATTTATTTGGGCCACAGCATCACGGCATTCAGCCATTAAAAAAACAAAAAACGATGTTTGCTATATTTTGCAGTTTTATTTATTTAAAATTGATATGAACATAACAAATAACACATTATAAACAATTTTAAATTGCAATTTTAACTACACGAATACACATTTAAAATATTTCATATAAATATTCGCGGTAAAAATGTGAACTGAAACAGCTTTTGCATTGTCTATGGATATAATATGTCACTTTCTGACAGAAAGTTTGTGTGGTTTGTGTTATAAAATATTAAGTAAGATTATTATAGTAAGTTTATTTATTTCATTGCATATTTGAGAAAAGCACTATACATACCCCGGCGCGAAATGGGGTTGCCAGCTTCGTAACTATCTGGCCTCGCTTCGCTCGGCCAGCTATATGTACTCGGCCGGCAACCCCTCACTTCCCGGCCTCTGCAGTAATGTACTATCCCGTCAAGAACATTACATGTAAAAAGATGCAAGTCTCGCAACGCAGTTCTCCTACAACAAAACAGTTTTGAGATGTAATGTTAAACCAAGTCAATACCGGGGGGGTGTCTACAGAACTCGATTCCCACCGACTTGCCTATTATTAGATCTATAAAATGTGTTCCTCTACGGTTAAATTGTCGTAACCAAGCTTTGGAATTGTCGTAACCAATGAAACTAGTTACAGTGCGCGTCGTGTGCAGCCCGGGGCCTGGGGGCCGGCGGTTTTGGCCGCGCTTCAAGGCCCCGCTCACCTGGCCCCGCCCCCGCGGGCCCCTGCCGTCACCTGCGGCAGAGGAAGGCCGGGATGTGTCGCCGTGGCGGCCGCCGTCCGTTCCACTTCTGTACCCGCTCGTGAATGCAGATCAGCGTACGGCGATCGCGATATAAGGTCGCGTTGAATGCAAATAAACAAGCTCTCGCTAAGTCACAATACATATTAAAATATTCTATCTAGAAAGGGTACGAGCGGGCATCCGGGCCGCCGCCTTTGTCACGTTTTAATAACGAATAGCTTCGCTCAGGTGGCTGCAGGTGGCGTAATCGATTCGCGCGGAATCGGGACCGTCATATAGTTAGCGGAGACATGTGTGAAGTGTCTGGCGCGGCGCAGACGAGCTATTTCCGCGCGGGCCTTGACACGTGACTAATTAGACCGGCGATCACCGCCGGCCCCGCCTCGCACGCTCCTCGCGATCGTCTTCTAGAGCTCGAACCTTCGCGTAACGACGCCCGTCCATCATAAAACCCCTGCGCGTACAATTTTACTGACCACTACACGCGGCGGATAAGAAAATGCGCAACAATATTTCAGGGCAATGAAATACTTTCACGCTCGGCGGGTTTTTTATTTTATGTCGCAATAAATGTTTACGGACGGTTGTCCCTAAATACGTCTGTCGGGCGGCGACTCCGCCCGCCACGGCGAGATAAACGTCGTCCGACGTTTACCATCGAAGGTGAAATAAAACGTAAAATATGTTGACATTTTTACGCAAAACATGCGATGCGCCGCCGTTCCGCGAAGAATTATGGCGGTTTAACTGGAAAGTTGATGTTGTAAAAGCCTCGCGCGTGACGGATGGCGCCGCGGCCGCGTCCGGCGCAGGTGGGATGAAGGGGATTGCCATTCAGCGTGCAAACATTAGCAGAGTGTTTCTGGGATTGAATTAAGCGAGTTTCGTTAACACAATCAGTCCGTGACGTTCGCTCGGCGTGATGCGCGCAAGGCTCGCACTCGTACAGGCCCATTTGTACGAGTACTTGTACGAGTATCCGCTTCGCACGGTACGACTGAGCCTATTGTAGTTATACGCCCCGAATGTCGCTTAGGGCCTGTGCACACGGTGTCTTTGCGTCGGCGTCGATGCCCGTTGCGTTGCGTAGCGCTGTCTCGATTTTTATTTAGGGCAGAGGTTCTCAAACTGTGCGTTGCGTCGCCCTGGGGAGACATTGCGCATGCAGTCTCAGGGGCGTCGCGACACGGGACATCTTATTTACAAGGGCGTCGTAAAAAGATTACAGCCTGTCAAAGGCGTCGAGAAAGTAGAAAGAACTTTTTTTTAATACTCAACGCAGTTTGGGAACCCTGATTTAGGTTGCAACTTGTAAAAGCGACAGCGTAACAAAACGCGCGTTTAAAAGACGCCGTGTGCACAGGCCCTAAACTATCATACTGATGAAGTTTTCTTGTTACAAATTCTGTTCCGCATTAAGGGATGCTAGTTCTCATTCTACCGAATGTCGCCTCGCGGCAACTAGCGGCACTTGCGCGAGTAGGTATTCTAATCGCTACTTCTACTCGCTATACAAACATAGTAAAGTTACGTATACTACGAACGAATTTACATTTCGTTTAGCGTTAGCACGAAACCGCATGAGCCCAACTACAGCGCTGTCGATGCGAGGGCGGGGACCGCAGCTCGGCTTCGTCGCGACAGATCGAGAGATATTCCCGGACTCTAGAGTCCACCGCAGAGCCGCCTTCTGATGTTGGCATGTAGTATTAATGTAGTTGAAATGTGGGCGTGCTACGGGGTTTGAGGTAAACTTCGTTCATGTTGATGCAAAAGCATTTGTATTCACGACAACACAGGCCTTAAACCGAATTACATCTATTTAATGCATAATTATTGCTACCAGTACGTTGTGTATATTGTAAAATCCTCATATTACAGGCACAAGTCATGTTATGCGAGACCGCGCTAGTACAGCCTAGTCGAATCGACCTTTGAGCTAAAATTTGATCACAAATGACAACATTTCATTTTAAGAACACTTTAAATTGTATATACGATTCGAAAGCATTTTGTCTCCTGAACACTACATTATTTTTATATTTTTTTTATATCGCTAAATATAAAAAATACAAATTAATAAAAAATATGTTCTCATTTTACCAGTTCTACGGCACAATAGATGAAATGCCAGTGCCTTTTGCCACAGAAAAAATAAGCTGTCATAAATTTGAATTTGACATTGTCAATGCATACTGTGAGATCGCTTACTTTTTTTCGATCGCGATAAGACTAAAGTAATGGTTTATTCTACCGTAAAACTGTAGTTAGGCCCTTTTAGAATAAGTAAATATTAATATATTAATTATAAATTAATTACAAATCCTGGTGAAACAAATAAACTATCAGCGTATTCGTCTTTTCAAACCAAATACAGTGAACCAATAAAATTAAAGGCTCAAAAAAATGAAAGGTTGTCAAATATGTGAACACGACTCTATTATTATAATGGCATAGAAGCATGTTCACATACTTTTGACATAGTCAGTCTGACAAAAGCTCCCTAAAAATAAAGATTAAAGCAAAACATATTTTTGATTCAATTTTTGCTCAGAAGTATAAAAACTTGACTGTAGGTACATACATATTTCGCAATATCTTGAGCAGCGCCGCTTAAAATGACTGTATCCATCTCAAAATATGAATGGCTTAAAGCTTAACCTTTGTGTGGGTAAGTAAAACTCCTACATTTATGCCAAATAACTAAGCATTAAATTTAGATTTTTTTGCAGTTCATTGTGAATATTATCACTTTATTGCACAAAACCCAAAATAAAACCTAGAGTTGGCAACATAATCATCGCCCTCAAGCTTCATATGTTTCTATCAGGATTTACTCGAATATACAATACACAATACAATACAAAGATACTTTATTGCACACCAGAAAAACACATTACAAAAGGTAAGCATAAACATACATAAATAAATAGATATATAAACCTACATTATACACACATATAAATAAATACGGGAAAATATTAATCGCAAAAACAGCCAGCCGTTATACCTTACCCAGTTTGAACTGAGCTCATCCACTTACCTGTACTTACAATAGCATTGTATCTATACAATGCTATTATCTACTTTTGTTCTCGAACCGCCCCAACCAGATACTTACAAAAAAGGTTAGAAGTACACTGTATGTCTATCGAATTTTCAACCTTATTTCTTGTCGAGTAGGTTTGAAATGGAAATGAATTGCAACAAATGTTATGATCGCCATTATTCTGGTAGTGTATTTTGTAGTCTATTGTCCAAAAAAATAAAGTAGAAAAATTATATTAACCTTCAAAGGCGTTTATTATCTTCTTTTACTACAAGCTCATTATCATAATTTGTGGTTAACCACTCAATGGTATTGTAGTCTCAAGTAGAAGAGCTCACTTCAAACTGGGTAAGGTATACAAAGAAACAGTTTGGAAAAGTACACAATTTGAATATGATATGGGAGGGATAGGTAATACCTTTAATTTCGGTTTTGAAAATAGGAAGGGAACTCGAGAGGTAAGGAGTTCCATAATTGTATGGCCTGGAAAGTAAAGGAGTTTTTATAGAATATAGTGCTTACAGTAGTTATCGTAGAAACAATCGTGTGGTGTAAAACGTACGACACTGTATTCCACAGAGGTTTCATCGTAGTGTATTATTGTACGTATAGCAGCGAGCAGCGACGTGGTGGATCACAAGGCGCCGGCAGCGGTGGATTGGATTTGCATTCCGGCGCGGCCTAATGCATGCAATTTGGTTGCAATTGTGCTCCCGTCGACTTCACTGCTGCACGACAAGTTACCTGGATTTCCGATCATGTAAGAATGAAGACTTTTAAACTTCATGCAGTTTCTTGTATGAATATACATTCCAATTTCAAAAGCACCGGTTGTAGTCTCAGACATTCAGGTGCATTGTATTTTGGCAAAATTGAAGAATAAAGAACTTTGACTAAGCATTTATTACAGAGAGATAAGATACAAAAAGTCATATAGCGAGTGGAATGAAACGAGGGACTTTCCTGAAAATACTATATAATATCATGTATTTGATGTAGAATTGGCCTGTAATAGTTAAATGCTTGTAATAACGAAGAAACACAAAACTATCAAAATAATATTTTTTTACATTTGTACAACCCTGCTGCTTGTACGCCATTGTTTACATTTATCATGTTTTTAGGGTTCCGTACCAAAATGGTAGAAAAGGAACCCTTATGGTGCGACTCTGTATGTCTGTTCGTCTGTCACAGCAAGATATCTCAGGATCTACGGATGCTATCGACTTGAAATTTGGAATAGTGTAAAAAACCGCTAACTAGGCTCTCCTATTGGACAGAAAAAAAAATCTTATACCTTTTTTACTTTATTTTTAAAAGGGACCGACATGGGACGTCGAAAATCAAAAGTAGAGCTATTATATCGAGTGGGGTATCAAATAAAAGGGCGGCTTAGTGCGTAGATTTCAAAACTGATGTAATTTTTTTCCCAGACATGTAGTTTTTGATTTATGACAAAAAACGTTAATAAAATACCATTCCCCCCTATTATCTCCGAAGTTACTGAATAGAAAAATCTGTATTAATTACCGATTATTAATATCATTCTATATATTACAGGAAAAATAAAACGGTTTTCCTAACTTGCAGCATTGTTTAGAAATTCGCAAAAATCGTAACACAAACTTATTTGCTTCTGCTGAACTAGCCGCGACATTGTCGATGCATGGGGACAACAGTTTTTCAAGAGCAAAGTTAAGTTTGTTCCACCATACAGTTTATCTTGAATTATTCACGTGTCCAACGACGAGTTTGTACGGAACCCTCGGTGCGCGAGTCCGACTCGCACCTGACCGGTTTTTTTTGCTTAGTTGGAATATTTTTGTTTTTAAGGATTATAATAATATAATATAATAATATATATTTTATTGAAGCTTAAAAACACTGGTACAATACATTAACTTATAAGTAAGTACAATGGTTTTTCTTTAACACGTGACGCTGATACTTGTAATAGGAATAACCTGTGCTACAAGTATCGGCTACCTTCCATCTGACAATACAAGATTAAGCATAACAAAGCAACGTTGTTAATGATAATTAGTTATATTTCAATATTTGAGCTTATAATTAAATTAATACAAGGACAAATAAATTTTTGACTTTCTTGTTTTATTTTAATTTATTTGTTCAACTTAACTGACGATCTCGTTTAACTTGACATGCATGTAACTTAAAATGAGGAATAATAATCTGATCTAGGTAATCCAATGACAGTGCAAAAGTAAAAGTTTTGGAATCTTACAACTATTGACAATTATACGGATCAAGGCACTCCTATGTGTGTGTGTGTGTGTGTGTGTGTGTGTGTGTGTGTGTGTGTGTGTGTGTGTGTGTGTGTGTGTGTGTGTGTGTGTGTTTTTATCTATATATGAGTGTGTATCAGTGAAAATTATATTATAGGACGTAAGAGTTTTTCCGTGCATTCATAATTTAAACTAAGCAACCAGGTTGTCACATCTCGTTTGCATGAGTACTTGCTTTTGTCTTTAATAACCAGTACTTTATTAACCTTATTGTATAAAAAGCAGCCAAGGTAGTAAAAGAATCTTTTGCTAAACGCGGTTTTACAAACTACAGTAAAACGTACAACATTTATACGTCTGCCTCGTTGAGCAGCGGTATCATTTGAGGGAGAAGAGCATATTTCTGCATGTTGTTTAATTAATATTTGTTGTATAAACAACTGTCGTACCGTAAGAACCTGACACTCTTTGAAAAGGTCTTCAGTAGGGTAACGGTAAGGTTTGCAGTAACCGACCTTCAGTAGGGCGCGCTGTGCACGTTCAAGTTTTATAAGATGAGTTTTTGCGGCGCCTCCCCACGACAGGATACAATATCCCAACAGTGATTGGCATAATGCAAAATAAACCATCTTAATAATGTTGGAGCTAGCGACATGGCGCAGATGTTTAAATATAAAAATTAATTTGCGGACTCTACCAGAAAGTGCGTTGATGTGCGGTCGGAAATTGAGCCTATCGTCAAGAATAACTCCTAAGTATTTGATGGTTTCAACTCGGCTCAGTATGGGACATGTACAGTCTTGAAATCCATCTGTTCTATGGCTATGCGCAGTTAGGAAAAATTTTTGAGATAGCTTCGAGCCTGTCGCTGAAATTGAAAATATCAAGTACTTGGTCTTATCAGCGTTAAGAGATAGCGTATTATCCGCAAGCCATGTAGTTACCTTGTTGAAGCCAGACTGCGCCCTAGTGAAGGTTTCGTCCCACGAGTTGCCACTAAAAACCAAGGCTGTGTCATCAGCAAAGGCCACCAGCTTACCGTTGGGTAGATCTATGTTGCACATGTCATTGACATAGATTTGGAAAAGCGTGGGGCCCAGTATACTTCCCTGAGGAACACCGTATTCCACTTTTAATTCACTGCTGACGTGGTCACCTATTTTGATACTCTGAGTGCGGTTAGTTAAATAACTTTGAAATAGCTTGAGCTGATTCCCCCGAATTCCAATAGATTCCAGCTTGTCTACAAGTCTGGTAACAGAGACAGTGTCAAATGCCTTAGCTAGGTCTAAAAATATAGCCAGACATTTTTCTCCTTTATCAAGAGCTCCAATTATATGATTGGTAAGATCGTGAACGGCATCATTAGTCGACTTACCGTTTCTAAACCCAAACTGCCTATTTGACAGCAAGTTATTGGTCTCTAAATATTTTTTTAAACGGTTATTCATGATCTTTTCCATAATTTTTGATAAGGATGGTAAAATAGAAATAGGTCGATAATTATTAACTTGATCTTTGTTCCCAGACTTGAGGATAGGATGCACCAAAGCTTTTTTTAGAGCGTCCGGAAAGACGCCAGTTGTTATACACAGGTTAATTGTATGTGTTAGAGGACGTATCAAAATGTCCTTATATTGTTTTAGAAAACTCGCGGTTATACCGTCACATCCAGCAGCACAGTCGGAGCGGAGAGAATTTATTATGGATGCAATTTCAAGTTCATCTGTTTCCAAAAGTACAAACGATCTATGATAATGAAAGGGTGGGGAAATGTCAGTATGTTCGGTAACTACAGATGTGTTTAGAATGTTTTCAACAATATTTTTGCCTACATTTACAAAAAAGTTATTGATGTGTGACAGAGATTCAGCGGGAGATTGCTCAATGGTGAGGAGTTCATCAGGTGTGGAATTGACTTTTGAGGTATGTGTGATTTCTTTTATAGTATTCCAGAGTTTTTTGGTATTTGTACCAGCTTTATGCAATTGGTTTCTCTCATATTGACGTTTAATTTTTTTCAGTAAGTTGTTGCAAAAATTACGATACCTACCTTTTATATGTTACAAGTAGAACTAAGTTTTGTGGGTCCAGTTTTATATTTTTGTGCATTCTGTCTCTGTTGCGCATACATCGCAGTAATCCTGGTGTTATCCAGGGTTTAAGAATACGCAGACGATGAGGTACAAGATTGGTTTTGGTATTATTTAGTATTTCTCTGGTTAAAGAGTTAACAAAATAATTTAGAGCTAGGTTGGCATCTGTTGCGTTGAAAATATACGTAAAGTCAATGTTTTTAATGTCAGCAGATAGATTTGGATAATTTATAGTCTTTTTGAATCTACTGGTGGTAGGCAATTTAATTTATCTCCGTGGTTGTCAATGTGTCACATTAATTTACCTGCGACGTTTAGTGAAAAGTTCGTTTACTAAAAAGGTATTAACCGTTTCTTGCGGACTGTTTCTAGTTGTCACAGTTTTTTGCATAAAGTTTAACAAGCTATAACTTGAAAACGGTGAAAGATATTAATATAGTTTATTTAGAGAAAATAATTTTCTAAGGTTAAACAATCCCACATTTGCAGAAAAGTTCCACGCTGTTGAGGTCATTACACTATACCTACAACACTGCACATAACTCCAAGGAAAAAATCCAAATGAGCAAGAGACATGCTATGCGGCGGAGCCAGGAGCAAAAGCAAAGCTTAGTTGCTAAGCATTTTAAACTAGTGTCTCGTAAAATAAAATGTGCTGTAATTAAAACTAACCAGCTTAATTGAGTCCCGCGTCGGTCCGCGGGGACTTACCAATTTTATACAGAATCTTTCCTCTCGTTTCACGCTCTCGTTGGCCCAACAGATATTACTTAGCTAGAGTGCGACCACGCTAAGTTTGCAGAGGTCAAAAAAAAGGTTTTATTTAAAAAAATGCATATGGCAACATCACGCACGAGAAAGAGGATTAAAAAGTCTTGATACTTAGCAAATATCTTTCTGTTTAATAAGTATATAAGGTGTCTATGTGTGTGTGTGTGTATGTGTGTGTGTCTATACACCTAATGAAATAAATATTCAGGACAGTCTTGCACAAATCGAACTAGTTCCAACCAAATTAAGAAATGCTTGTATACATGTACATGTTTAAAAATAATACTACATAGAAATTATCCAGGAACCTGGAACAAATCGCTTAGTTTGGTTGAAACTGGAGCGATGTGTGCAAGACTGATCCAGATATTTATTTCAGTAGGTATGTAGACACGTTTTGTAATAAAGGGAAAACATATTACTAAGTACCAAGTTTAAGTAGCCCTCTTGCTGTAGTTTCCGTATGTTGCCATATACACCGTGGGCCCGTATAACCCGACCAACTTTAACCATAGATTCTAACAACTATTAGAAGTAAAAAAAGTTATGTGACGTATAGTCGATTAACGCTTACTTTCCGAGATATTCATACTTTTTAAAATAAAAACTCCCAAGTGTGTAACAAGCCCTAATAAATGTGACTAAGATACTTTTACAAATTTTTAAAAATCCTTTAACTAAACAGCAATTAACCTTCGCAGTATTAGATGGTAAGCGATTACAAAGCCAACATATTGACTTTTCGTTTCCATTTTAGCTTTTTTTTCCTTTTTAATAACTTTTCCTCCAGTAAGGACATGTTTATAACGAGGGACTGAATTTATTGATTTGTTTTGTTCCATAAGACTATTAATGTAAAATGACAAAATTCGACCTATGTTGATATAACATTATTTACTTGTAATACCATCAGGAATACGTGGTTAAAGTTGGTGGGGTTGTACGGGCCCACGGTGTATATATTTTTTAATAAAACCTTTTTCGACCTCTGCAAACTAAGCGTAGTCCGACTATACTGATATTTTGGAAATGAGTATTTGTTCGGTGAATATGGAGATAAAAGTACTCTCATACGTTATATGGCGTTTCTGCGGTTCTTTACATCTCTGTTATGCTTTTCACCTTGCAGGCCTGTTTTGTTTTGCGGTTTTTTAAGCATCATAATTATAGCGCACCAAAGGCGATATAAGGTGTCCCAGATCGCAGTTGTTCTAAATATGTGATCTGCCATTTTATAACACCCGTGATGTGACATTATCTTACATCTTCTCCTGGCCGTAACGTAGAGGAGTCCTAAGTGGGCAAAACCGTTTGGTCATAAATAGTTGTACGAGGGCACTTTAATACATCATCTCGATAGCGAGCATCGCACGTAATAAGACGAAGGGCGGCGGCTTATATTTCTAACATTAGTCGAGTGAAGTGCTCCTCGAGATACATGTGCGGCCGAGCGGGGCGGGGAGGAAGGGGGGAGGTTTACGGCCGCAGATGTCGGATTACCACCTGTTTATCTACGCGACGTAAAAAGCCGACGTAGCAGTACCCACTCCGGGCCCCGTCCAAACATTTAATTAAACAATATTGAACACGAAATACAAGATAAATAAGCGACATCAAACTTGTCTAATTGTCGATTTCTCCGAAATATTTTCATCATATCCTAACCGGATAACAATGGGACCTACGAGGAGGTAAGTACGTTCTAATTTTCCAATCCAGTCCAGTCGTTTTTGAGTAATCGGGAAACAATTTAAGATTTTAAAACGAAATTTTCAAATCGGTTCACGAATGATGTAGTTCTAAGGTAACAAAGATTTCAAAAAATATAACAGGCTAGATAACTTCCTCCTTTTTGTAAAATTGGTAAAAAATAAAGTTATAACCGGGCACGGTGAGCCGCGGGAGCGCGGTACCAAAGTATAAAGACAAACAAGTAGTCTAACTTCGGCCGTTTAGGAGCGCGCAACACATTCACACAGACGCAGGATCGCGTGTCTGTGTGAGTGCGATCCATACCGGGCCATTCTTGCGAATTTTTGAATCTTTGCTTGTAGTGTGTACACGCCTCACACACATTCAAGTGCGTGATGTAGCTTGTGTAGGAAGAAAAAATACTGTATTATACAGTGACGGCACTACGCGGCGGCTGGCACGGCGCGTCGCGGGGCTCACTAGTTACTTAACTACGCGCGTGTCTGCATAATTTAGCTCGAACTTCCCCGGCCACGCTGTAGATGCTAGTGCGAGCTACCACGGGGCGTGTTTACTGTTCATTGGGTGCCTAGGGGCAGGGGCTTAAACAGCAAGGATTGGTTTTACTCCTCGTAAAATTAGCGGCATTTGTAGCGTGATTTTCAATTTATTACAATACAAGTAGATACGAGTAATATCAGACTGTTGGACAACTTCAGCGCGCTTCTGAGTGTATTATACTCCAAGTCCGACTGTTACTTTCGTGTACGTCACTAGGTAATTACGTAGTTAGAACTATGTTAGTAAATACATTCAAATCCATTCACCAATTATATTCAATAAAATAATAAATTCAAATTATTTATATTCTGTAGGCCTTATTAATCAAATTAATTACATTGCATTTGACAGTCTAAAAACTACTACAGTCTGTTCCGTATAGGAATAGACAGTAGAAAAAAAGGTTATTTATAGTGCCGGTTTTAGGTTGACATTCAATAAATGACATTTCTAAAGTAGATGCTCAAAAATAAAATATTGATGATGTCCATACTTTTTGGTTGGCTGAAAGTAAAAAAGTGTCTCTTATAAAATACCCAAAGAGCCAGAGATAAGCAACACTCAATATATGAGACAGCTCAGAGCTGTCATTATTATATTGTACTGTCAAATAGTTATATCGAATTTGTATGTTGTTTTACATATATACTGTTTCTGTTATAGTTTGTTATTCCTAATTAATTTATGAATAATATAGTTATTTGTAACGTTCAATATGAGTGATTCTGTGGGACAGTGGAAGACAGTGTTTTGTGGGGTAGTGGAGGTACATCAAATAAATATTATTACAACTTTAAAGAAAATGTTTGGAATCCCTGCTTCTGTGTCCCTCTAGAGTCTATTGTTATCCGGTACGAACTGTAGTAAACTAAATTAACTATAAATTAAATTACACCTAAAAAAGTAAGACTAAAATTCAAATTAAATGTCAAACAAATAATTCATTTAATTTTCTCAAACATGGCATGAAATGTTGACATTACGTGCCTAAAAATAGGCCACAAAGTACCTCGTTCCCGGTGCGGCTTGACACTTGGCAGGTAATGGAATTTCATACTTAATGTATTTTTTTTTTAATTTCCATTCCACATTTATTTGGGCCACAGCATTACGGCATTCAGCCATTAAAAAACCAAAAAACGATCTTTGCTACATTTTGCAGTTTTATTTATTTAAAATTGACATGAACATAACAAATAGCACACTATAAACTATTTTAAATTGCAAATTTAACTACACGAATACACATTTAAAATATTTCATCTAAATATTCGCGGTAAAAAAGTAAACTGAACCAGCTTTAGGACCGAACGTGACTTGACATTTGCATTGTCTGTGGATATAATTGTCACTGACGTCACTTTCTGACAGAATGTTTGTGTTATGAAATATTAGTAAGTACTAATAAGTAAGTTTATTTATTTCATTGCATATTCGAGAAAAGCACTACACATACCTCGGCGGGAAATGCGGTTGCCAGCCTCGTAACTATCTGGCCTCGCTTCGCTCGGCCAGCTATATGTACATGGCCGACAACCCCTCACTTCCCGGCCTCTGCAGTAATGTAATGTAACACTTTACGGGCCCAGTGTCCGAAATAAAGTGATATTTAATTTAATTTTAATTTAATGTACTAACGTCGTAACGTGGTACGTCGGGACACGTACCATTTAAACCTCCGTAAGTTAAACCTAGAACGACAGGTAGGTACCCCAGTTTACATGGGCGTGGATAAAAGGTTACAGCCTGTCAAAGGAGTCGCAGTATAAAAAAGTTTGGGAGCCCCTGTACTATTGAATTTATTATTTTATTGAAATAAAATTGGTGCATGGATTTGAATGTATTTACTAACATAGTTCTAAGATATTTGTAACTAACACATATCGGCTAAATGACCTGAAATATATATTTTTTTCAATTTCAATATGTTGTCATCAACATGTCATGATCAAGTCAGCACCGGAGTCGGTGGACAGAAGATCTCGTGAGAGTGGCGAAGAGTTAGTGGATGCGATCTGCACAGGGTCGTACTCTGTGGCGATCTATGAGGGAGGCCTGTGTCCAGCAGTGTACGTTCGTGGCTGATAGTGTAGCTACTTATGTTGGCCATGTTACAATATATTTCTTATTGTGTTGTGATCACATTAAACAATGTTTATAATACATTACACAACTAGGGTGGTGAAACAAAGAAAGGCCGAGATCGCAGATGTTTGCGGCCCTGGGGAGGCAGCGAGGGACGTAAATATGCGATCGAGGGCATCGAGGGCTTTCTTTATTACCTCCCGTGTTGTGTACATCATTTTATGTCTACACTAGGACAGAAAGCGGCTTTTTCCGTACGCGTAACGTGCGGTAAGCCACTTTGTGGCCAGGTATGGCCACATACAGGTATGACAAATATAACGGTTTGTCTGCAAAGTTACATCGATTTCGAGACTCGTTCATTTCGACTACTTTCGTACGTTTCAACGTTCGTCACAGAAAGTTACCGCCGTTGCGCTTATCGCCGAGACTCGAAGTTGCGCAGTTACAGTTACATCTCCGGTGATACTGCAGCTCCTAGCAGCGACCGCCGTGGAGGGGGGGGGGGGAGCAAAGGCGCTATCTTATCTTATCTTATCTTGGTAATAGGGGTCCTTGCGGATACACTTCGACCCAATGGGATCTTTTGTGTAATTACCCCTTACCGCATCTACGCCATGGCCTGTTCCACCATCTCCATAAATCGGATGATGGACCCCATTGGTAGTGCCTGGAATTCATCTGGCTCTGGGTAGCCAGTGCCAAATTCCTTCATTCTAGTTCTGGCGAGGGCATGACATTCGCACAGTATGTGTTTCATTGTCTCTGCTTCCTCGCCGCACATTCTGCATTCAGCATTGTCTGATAGTCCCATCTTGGTCAGGAGTCCTTTGACCCCGAAGTGACCTGTAAACACCCCCGTTATGATTCTGAGCTGTCTTCTGCTGTACTTTCTTAGTTTGTTTGTCCAGCGTGTGTTGACTCTTTCCATAAAGAGCTTCGAGTGCCTCAGGCCCGCCATGTTCTTCCACTCTAGTTGGTGTTGGTGTTTGGCGTGGTCCTTTATGGCTGTTGTTATGGTCCCCTGTGAGAGACCCACATATGGTTCCGGCCCAATGAGTGTGCCCTCCGAGCCCTTTCTGGCTAGTTCATCTGCTTTTTCGTTGCCGATGAAGCCTTCGTGCCCTGGGATCCACGTTAGTTTCACTTTGTTATGCCTTCCAAGTTTGTTCAGGGCTTGGATGCCATTGTATACCAGTCTAGAGTCCACTTTCGGCGCCGTAAGTGCTTTAAGTGCCACTTGACTGTCGCTGAGTATATAGATGTTTTTCCCCTTGGTATGCCTGTCTATATTCTCCTGGGCACAGGCGATTATTGCATATGTCTCCGCTTGGAAGACAGTAGCATAACCTCCCATCTTTATACTGACATTGTAGTCTATTGCATGTACGCCTGCTCCCGTACCGGAGTCCATTTTGGATCCGTCTGTGTACCATATATTGTCGCTGCTGTCATCAGTTGGTGGTGTGCGACCTTCAGCCCATTCTGCCCTTGTCGGTATTTGAACCTTGAAGTTCCTTCGGAATATGTGCCTTGGCAGCATCTTATCGCCACCCATGGCCGTTATTCGATCTAGGAAGTCGTTTGTTCCCATGTTTGTGTGTTTCGTTTTAGGCGCGCAATAGCTCCACAGACCCATTGTTTTTAGTCTGTGAAGGGATTTGCGCGCCTCTGACTGAATCACTATATGTAGCGGGGGTAGGTTTAACATTACCTCCAGTGCCGCCGTTGGCGTGGTTCTGAACGCCCCTGTTAGAGCCATGCATGCCGTTCTCTGTACTTTCGTCAGAGCATCTTTGCATGTGGCCTTCAGCGTCCTCGGCCACCAGACTAGGCTGCCGTACAAAATGATGGGTCTAACCATCATGGTGTAGATCCATCTGAGTACTTCAGGGTTTAGACCCCATGTCTTCCCGTATGCTGATCTGCACATCCCAAACACTCGTAGAGCTTTGGTCGTGGTATTGTCAACATGCTTTTTCCAATTAAGTTCTTTATCTAGCGTTATTCCTAGATATTTGACGTCATTGGAAAGTTCGAGCACTCTTCCATATAGCTTGATTTGCTGCATATTCTTGAGTACTCTTTTCCTGGTAAATGGTATTACCACTGTTTTGCCCGGGTTGATGGAGAGGTGATGACTATCGCACCATGTCTCCACCTTCTTCAGCGCTTCATTCATGATTCCTGATACCGTATTGGGAAACTTCCCATTTACAAGTATCACCAAATCATCTGCATACCCTACCGTGTAGGTGGGCCCTATGTTCAGTTCCTCCAGTAGTGAGTTCACCACCAAACTCCAAAGAGTGGGTGATAGTACTCCACCTTGAGGACATCCCTTTGTGGCCGTTGCTATTATTTCATCTCCCATCAGGGTGGATTTTATTAGCCTGCCTTCTAACATGTAGCCTATCCATCTGCAAATGGTAGGTTCTATACCATGTCTTGCTGCTGCCTCGCTAATGGCTTGGTACGTGGTTCGATCAAACGCCCCCTCCACGTCGAGAAAAGCTGCCAGGCATAGCTCTTTATTCTCTATCGCCTGTTCAGCTCTAGTGGTTACCAGGTGCAGTGCCGTTTCGGTTGACTTGCCTGGTTGATATGCGCACTGTAGTTTGTGCAGTGGATGCCTTTTTAATGGGCCATCTCTTATGTGTCTGTCTACCAATTTCTCCAGTGTTTTGAGGAGAAATGATGAAAGACTTATGGGCCTGTATGATTTGGCCTCTCTGTAGTCTGCCTTGCCTGGCTTGGGTAGGTAGATTACTTTTACCATCCTCCAGGTCCGCGGGACGTGTCCGAAGGCTATGCACGCTCTGTACAGTCTGCACAGGTGTGGGACGAGTACATTGGCGCCTTCTTGTAGTAGTATGGGATAGATACCGTCTGGCCCTGGTGCCTTGAACGGCTGGAAGGTGGACAGTGCCCACCTTATCTTGCTATCATCTACTACTTTTTTGGATGTGTCCCAGTTGTACCTGGTTGTCCTTATGGATTGCTCCATGGTACTTATTGCTGGATCATCCTCTGGACTCTGGTGTATTACTGAGTCTGGGAAGTGTGTAGCACACATTACTCTAAGGGTTTCTAGCCCTGACTCCGTCATCCTCCCGTCTTTGTCCTTGACGGTCGTTAGTGGGACGGATTTTGTCGTTGCTAGTGCCTTTGTGAGTCTCATCCCTTCCGGTATGGACCCAATTTGATCGCAGTGATTCCTCCACGATCTCCTTTTTGCTTTTCTCACAGCTTTGTTGAGCTCTGTGAGCTTATGTGCATATTCCTCAAAATTATTTGAGGCTTTAGCATCATTGAAGATTGCCCTGGTGTCTTTCTTGAGTCTTGTGATCTCCGGATTCCACCACGGTATCTTTTTAGCCAGGGTTTTCTTTTCCGGGCAGTTGTTGGTCCAAGCTGTATAGACTGCTTGCACTATTTTGTCCGCTTCAAATTCTATGTCAATTATGGAATTTAGCTTACCTTTTGGATCCCCTAGTTCTACTTTCAAGTCAGCTCTGTAAGCTGCCCAGTCTGTGTTCCTAGGGTTTCGTTTACGTACGGTCTCTATTTTTATTTTAGTTTTGTACTTGAAACATATGTATCTGTGATCCGATAGGGAGATGTCACCAGATACATGCCATGAGCTAATGCTTTTACTAGTGTTATTGGAAGCTAGTGTAATGTCAATTACCTCACCTCGTCTAGCGTTGACAAAGGTTGGTTCTTTGCCTTTATTTAATAGTTGTAAAGAAGAGCTTACCAGAAACTCCAGTACTTTCTCCCCTCTCCGGTTGACATCCGAGCTGCCCCAGATGACGTGGTGAGCGTTTGCGTCGCAGCCGATGATGAGGTCGGTGTTCGCCTTGCTGCCTTCTGCGACGAGGTCCCGCAGTTGCTGTGTGATCGGGTCCGTCGCCTCGTAGGGGAGGTAGGCTGACGCGATGATAAGAGCCTTACCCTCTCCCCTACTCTGGATCTTAGCTGTTGTAAGATCCCTGGAACAAAAAGCATGTAAGGGCATAGCATCGAGGCCATTTCTGACGTATATGCAAGTCCTCATATTATCATCGGAACAGTGGTATATTATAGTACCCTTAGTACCGCCTAATCCCCTGATCTCCCCCTTGTAAATGTAGGGTTCCTGTATCAGAGCTATGTCGAAATTTCCGCTAATTAGCTGCTTCGCCAGAAAGGCTGTAGCTGCTTTATTGTGTTGTAAATTAATTTGTACACACCTTATACCCTCCATCGCAAGTCTAGGGCAGCTGTTTGGGCAGGCTGAGATCAGCCGCCTCGTCCTGCGCTTCCCCGCAGGACATTGGTGAGTGGGCACCTTCTAGGTAGAGCTCGGCTAGGTTCCGCAGGTCCACTGAGTCCACCGTCGAGATCGGCGATGACTCGCGGCCCATGCGCTCCCCTTCCTGCTCCACCTTGGGCCCAAGCTCCACCACTGTCGCGTCCTCCTCCGTCTCTTCCTCTGCCATCGTGGCCGGCTCCACCTCCGCATCGTCCTCGGACAGTGCGTCATTGGCTTCGCCGCCATCTGCATCGTCGGCTGAGTCCGGCACCTCTGCCCTTTCGGGGATCGCCTCATCTCCTGCCGTGCTCGTAGATGCTACGGGATTGACGTCCGGCCTCTCCTGCATCCTCTCCTCCACGTCCTCCAGGAGCTTGAAGGAGCTCATGTCTACCCCGGAGTACAGCTGGTAGTTGGCCTCCTTGATCACGTCCGCCGACTGCCGGTCCATCAGGATGATTCGCCGGCTGTTGGTTTCTGAGACCACGGTGTCCACCACCTTCCACTGCTCAGTGCGCAGCGCAGGGTAGAAGATTTGGAGCACGCTGAGCATGAGCTTGATGTCTTGTGGGCCAATGATCCTCGTCTTCCAGGCCATCTTCACTGGCTTTGGAAGATCCTTGGCATCCACTATTTTAAGGTGCAGCCCGCCAATCTCCACCCCCCCGATTGCCGAGCTGAACCATGCGGAGGCCCCCCTCCCTTGGCAATTGATGTGGAGGGCGCCCCCCACTATGTTGCCGAGCATGATCCTGTACGAGGGATCCGGTATGCCCTTCATCAGTGCAAGAACTGCACTCTGAATGGCATACAGGTGCCCAGGCAGAATCTTGTCGGCAGGGTAGCTCACTGGGATAATGGCCATTCTCTCCGCAGCCACCGCCTCCGCATACGACCCTACCCTCGTCCTTTTGGGGGCGCTAGCTAATAGGGTAGAATCACCACTCGATCCCAGTGACCTTTTGTTTTGCCCTACATGGGCCGCGTTTGCAAATGTGACCGGTGCCACATTTGCGCCCGACTCTGCATGGAGTCGGGCTCTCGCACGAGCATTAAACCGCCGCTTCTGCCTCTGGGTCATGACGTACCCGCTTCCCGCCTGTGCAGCCTCACCCTGGGGTACCGGCATGCTTTGACGTTCCGCTGGCGCGTCACAGACCTGAATGGGAAGTGGCTCGCTCTTGGGGATCGGCTCTGGTACACCTCTGCCGTCCACTTCTCCAGTACGTGGCGCAGCAGGTCTCCTTGCGGGTCCTTTCTGCGCTTGTCCCTTCTTCACCCCTTGGGGTAAAGTTGGGGCGGTACTTTTGAAGTGGACAGCTCCGGTATGTCCTCCGCTGCCACCCCGACTAACAAATTTACCTACTTTACTGGGACCAGCTCCCGCATTTCTGCCAGAGGCAGTGTTGCGGCCCGCTGTGGCACCCAGTTTTGCGCTTTGCGCATAAGCCACCTCTGCTTTGGATCTGGCTTCGTCTCCCTTCTTCGTCGTTTTGGTGTTTAAATGATCCATTTAATCCACAAATAAGGCTTCATCGTACTGGCGCCCCACCCTCCTTGGAGCCCTCCTACTGGGGATGCTTTGACGCATCAGGGCTACCAGTCCGATATAGCGTCCCGACGTGCGCTGTCTGTGAGTCCGCACGGTGCCAACGCCCTCGTCACCTCCACAGGCGACTCGGGTGCCGTGCTCCGCCGACTACAGACCCCATCACGCCCGAACACTCGCCCGCGGCCATCTGACTGGACGCGACAGCCGATTGATCATGCCTGGCTAGGACATGACCGCCCGTGTGAGATGAATCCTGAGCCAAAGTGGCGTGTTGTCTTCCAGGGATAACGACTCCGACCCCTGTCGGACTCAGCCTACCAGGTCCTCGTTCTCCATCCGTACGGGTCCCCGCGCACGGCACAAACACGCGGGTGGCATTCTACCGCTAGCCATCCTTCTTGGTGGATGGCAAGCCCGCAGCGACATGCCACATCATCGCTTGCAGCTGACTATGTGGGAAAAGGCGGGATAGGGAGGGTTGGGATTTCTGGAGGCTCAGCTGGTTGTTTTCGTTCTACCTGTTACAGCGGTTGCACCAGGTAGTTAACAGGCAGTAACCACGGGAAGGAGAACAACCAGCTTTGCCTCGAGGATCGAGGCAACTGTGAGCTCCCCCCGAGGCCCTTTACCATGCTAACTACCGGGCAGGCAGGTAACATAGGGACAGACCCAATGCAAGATAGCGAACCGGTCGCAAATTCTGGCTTACATAGGACCCGCCCCCGCCCGAGCAAAGGCGCTAAGTAAATAGCTTGTAATGGAACCGATCCAGCGCGGTTGTTGTGGCGCTCGCCGCATATTAATGTGCACATTGTGTGCACCCGGCGCGTCGGCTGTATTTCGTCTACGGCAGAGCTTTAAGATGGACGTGATTAAAAAACTTCCACTACTTCTAACCGGCTGACTTAAGCTGGCAGCGAAGAAACCCGATCTCCTTTATCGGCAACGTGCAGTCGTTGTTACTTCCTAGCTAGTGGTAAAGTTTAGAGCACCTGGAAAAACTTTGTAGGTTTGTACGCTTTGTAGGTTCAGGAATAAAATATAGGCGTTAAGGTAGACGTCCGAGTGCTCGACACTGTCCCAGTAGTCGCCATCTTGGATCTTAAGTCATTGGCAATAGGTATAGGCGGTTTTTCGGTAGGACCTTGTCCGCCCGGATCGCTACCACCACGCCGCCAAAGAGCAGTGTTCGCACTGTTGTGTTCCGGTGTGGGGGTCAGACAGCCGGTAAAATTACTAGCATACAGGCATACCATTCTAGTCCTCAGGGTTGGCAACACATTTGAATATTAAGATTGCAAATGTCCATGGGTCTCAGAAGTCACTTACCATCAGGTGACCTGTGTGCTCGTTTGCCTTTCCCAAAACATAAAAAAAATGACAGCAGAGTGTCGACTATACTGCCGTCCTCGTCTAAAAAGCGACTTTTTACTATGAGCTTCCTTAATAAAAACTCGCCTTTTAAACTAGGACGGCAGTTTAGCAATCCGGGCACTTGCACTAGGACCTTAACCTTAAGTCTAAGTTTGTTGAAATTAGGGTCATTCCTCGTAAATGTAACGTGAGTCACGATTTCATTGCGTGTTTTTTTTCCATTAAAGATACAAATTTTAGTGTTAATATCTAGGGATGATAAGTAACACTTCTTTAGAGCTATATTAACACTTTAATTTGCATCATGATGATTTAAAACTTAATGAAAATTGTGACTCACGTTACCTCTTACCGTGGAATGACCCATTATATTACATTGAGAAGCAATGTAAAGGTAAGATCGCGTTAGGCGTTATTGCGCAGCAACGGAGCG
Source organism: Eudemis profundana (assembly GCA_947034925.1). Taxonomy (NCBI): domain Eukaryota; kingdom Metazoa; phylum Arthropoda; class Insecta; order Lepidoptera; family Tortricidae; genus Eudemis; species Eudemis profundana. The sequence goes on along the minus strand of OX344801.1, from coordinate 240,944 downwards.
ACAAGACGCGACGCGATGACATATTATTTATATGACATTGTATGAGATATAACACACTATCCGGCAGCGGAACTATACGCCGCTGCGGCGGTATACTATATTAGGGTCCCTAGTAAGCAAAGTATAAAGACAAACAAGTAGTCCAACTTCGGCCATTTAGGAGCGCGCTATACGTATTCACACAGACGCACGATCGCGCGTCTGTGTGAGTGCGATCCATACTGGAGCATTCTTACGCATTCTTAAATCTTTGCTTGTAGTGCGGTCGTCCACGGCGCGCACACATTCAAGCGCGCGATGTACCTTTTGTAGGAACAAAACTTACTGCTAGAGTGCGACTACGATAACTTTGCAGAGTGGAACATGGCAACACCTTCGTTTAAATGTCAAATTTTTATGAAAAATAACTTTTAAATGGTGGCGTTGCCATGTTCCCCTCTGCAGTTATCGTAGTTACGCTCTATTACACTGTGCTAGCTGTCGCGTCGCCTAGTACAGTCGAGTTCATCTTCTTCTGACAATAGGGTCTTGTTCAGATGTTTTTGGTCCAATCTTTGCTCAGATAATGATGAACTCGACTGTACATTCTTAGGGACTCGGGCAGGCAAGGCACCGCGGCGTTGTTTGCGCGCCCTTTGAGTCCTGGTCGTCGGCAAATAGCTGAGCGGTACAGGGGACAGCGTGCGGTGTGTACCTCCTGCATACTGGATGAGCGCAGCGGGTTGGTACCGAATCGTCTGCGTAGCAAAATGTCCAGAGACGCAAATTGACCAAGAGGCGAAAAGTCGATTATGGAAGATGCCTAAACCGTAGAATACACAATTAGCTTAGCATATAGTCCATAAAGCAACAAGGCTAGATAACACGTCTAAGTAAATATTTAAAAAGTCCAAAACGCAAATTATCCAATGTCGACCACAAAGCTGGACGCCTAAATATCAAAACGTCCAAAACGTATAATGCCACGTATGTCAGGGTATAACGAAATTGAGTGTAATAAAACTCGACTTGACACCTAATATTACAGTAAACGGCCATAAAGAATGCACATCGGCAATCATCGCAGTTCCGAATACAAACGAATGCTAATTTCCATGTACATCAATTATTAGATTAATCGTTCATCAGAATTTGAATTTAGAACTAAGTACTTTATTGTTGTTTTGTTTTGATTTCACGTGGAATATATAGAGCTGTAAAACAGATAATTTAGCTTGTAATGATTTTACTGTCGGCAGTTCTTTGTAACGCAGAAGAAAATCGTACACCATTCTTCGAACAACATCCTAATCAAAATCGTCCATATCTAAAAGAAATTGTTTTTTTGGTCACCCATTTTTCGGAGAGCTGAACTTTGTTCCACCAGAATGTGTATCAGTGCCAGCGCCGACTTCGTTTAATAAATTGTTCAAAGTTCTTCTTGAAATTCCAGTGGCATCTGCAACTCTCCGTTGAACCTTCTTAAAATAATTACTTACATTAACATCCTCATGGTTTTTAAATTGGTCGGCTTCAGTTACAAAATACATATTTATAAATATTGTAGATAATTTCGCGTGACTGGCAAAGTAACGGCTTACCTTCTTTTCCTATAGATACCATAGTACAAATTTAATTTTGTAAAAGTTTTAGCAACTCTATATATATATATATTGACTTGGATATGCGACTGCACTCTTTCACATTTGAACCACGACTGACAAAACAAACGTCATGGTGTGTGCGACACAGATATCGCTATACGAAGTCGAAATTAGCCGATTGCCTCTTTCCAAAGATCGATGTGCATTCTTTATGGCCGTTTACTGTACTGGCCATTACACATTGCTTTCTAAAGGATTTGGCACACGGAAGACGGTCTGCCGGTCACGGGCAGGTCCATGTATGAACTAGTACATTGTGTATCTAGGGCGGTAAGTAAGGAATTACAAACGAGTGTTTGTTATAAGCCCGAGGTGAAACTGAGGGCTTTAATAACACGAGTTTGTAATTCCTTTACCGCCCGTGGCACACACAATGTTTTACATCACACTTGTGAGGAAATCTTAATAATATAACCTTACTAATCGCCCCAGTATGACAAGAAAATATTAAAACTGATAGTGACATTAGTGACATATGTCCATAGACAATGCGAATGTCAAGTCACGTTCGGAAACCATAGCGGTAAAGACCTAAAATGGCCATTTTAGTTGAAGTTATACTTGCAAAATACTGAAATATATTATTTAAACATTTAATTAATGCTACCGAAATATGTGCTTAGAGTCTGTGTGGAAAGAAAATAAGATTAATTTTTGGGGGCGCTGTATAGGTTTTCTACCGTATGTGCCGTATTTTCTGTTCTGTGGCCATACTGGTTAGGTTAGTTCCGTTTTTCACCACGCCTATTCTTTTTCCGCACAGACTCTACCTACATGTATTTGCAATAACAGTTATCTTTAAATAAATATTTTAGTGATAAAAGTTAAAAAAGTAAATTGGCGTTTCCTTTGAACATGACAAATAAGAGTAAAACAGAACAAGCGTTTTAAATTTAAAAAGAAAACCAATACGCCCTATTCACTCGCGTGGGGCTCTACAAGCAGCATAATGAGCACTGGTGGTCATTTCAAAACCCACACATGATACGTGAAAATCATCATCAAGTCAGATTTTCTGCAAATGTTTGGGCCGGTATTGTCGGCGAGCACATATTGGGGCCATATTTCATAGAAGGACGGGTAACTGGAGTCTCGTATCTCGATATGCTACCGGGAGTCGTTTCTGATCTCATGGATGATGTGCCGCTCGCGATAATCAATCACCGAGAGTTTTATTTTCAGCAAGATGGCGCACCACCCCATTACGCTGTCGTGGTCCGTGATTATTTAAATAATGTTCACGGAAATCAATGGATTGGTCGCGGAGGTCCCGTCCCCTGGTCACCTCGTTCTCCAGATTTGACGCCTTTAGACTTTTTTCTGTGGGGTGAAATAAAAAGACGCGTCTACGTGAACGAAGCCGAAGGTCTGGACGATTTAAAGCGTAAAATTGTGCGTGCCTTTGATGAAGTGCGTAACAACGTTGTAGTGCTTCGCAAATTAAAAAACAATGTGCATGAGCGTGCCGAACTTTGTTTGGAGGTGCGTGGATTACAGTTTGAACATCTATTGCAGTATAACTAATACTTGCTTCAGTAAGTACCGAGGGTGATTATGTAAATAGTTTAATTGTGTCGATTTTTAATCAAATGTACATAAGTTGATTCAATTTTTTAAATACGCCTGAATGCAAAGATTCCCGACTTAAAATTTACTCATTGTTTTAAACCACGGACCTTTTGTTAATTATCTATTAGTCAGATTTATCATTTTAGATTTAAAAAATGCCTTTGCATTTTGACGGTCCTAAGCCCGTTAAAGTATGAAGGAAAAATTAGCAACTTATGTAGGTAAGCGTCTTATCTCGCTGCAATAGGGTTCATAATATGGTGGCATGATTGCAAGCTGTGGGAGGGGCGGGTTGTCAATGACCTTAACTGATAAGGAAAGCGGGTGTAGTGGGTAGTTTGGCGGTTCACCATAACGTACGAGATTTTAAGGACAACTTGATGATGATTTTTTTCAAAAAAAATGTACTGAGCGGTATTAAAACAAAAAACACGTGTTTAATATTTTTTCGAGTTCTTTCGGGTGTTTCAATTTGGCCAGTGAATTAAATTTCATCCTGTATAATAAAAAAGTAGAGTCGTCCATAAAAGCTTATCTAAAAATAAACATTTTTTAACAGAAACTTATTCTAGTCCAAGTTAACGTAGTGAAATAAGGGCTTAGTCAAAGTTTATCATACGAAGTTTTTTTTTTACTGACTTTAAAATTATTTGATTATGACACCGAATTTATAATCCTGTGCTATAATAAGTACAAATAAGTCATTTTTGTAGATATACATGAAAATAAAGTTGATTAATGATAGTATTTCTATCTATTTGATACTGTTCTCGAATGAGGACAAAGTCCCCACGTACTCGCCTGAGGACATAAAGAAAAATCGAGAGGGAAACTCTATGATTTTTTTTACTAATTTTCCGATATTAACGGGCACTCACTAAAACGATTTTTTGAAAAAAGTATCAGTTTCGGCGAAATCGATACCTCCAGAACCCAGGAGGTTAAGGCTGATTATTACTGTGATTTGCATACATAATACCAAAAGTGTATAACTGTAATTGTTTTGATACAAGTGAGATCGCAGGAATGACAATTAAAATTATTTTCCATAAAGTCGATTTTTTTTTCAAAAATCCCCAATTCCGATACTGAAACCGGAATTCCGGTATTGTGTCTCAATACCGAATTTCAATACCGGTATTGAGAATTATCCTGTATTGCGTGCCCTACCTGCAGCCGAGATCCCCCCACGCGGCCAATATAAAGTAAACACGACGTGTAGAAGTTAGAGCGGCCGCTGACGCCGCCCTTCAAGGGCCGTTAATAATTCCGCGCGCTGAAGGCTCGCGCGTCTTTAATATACATTGTTCTTGCTCGAGAACGCGATCGCGATAGCTTTTACTATCTTTTTTATAATTTTTATATTTTTTTCAGGGTTCCATACCTCAAAAGGAAAGCTGCTGAAGCTGTGAAACAATCAAACTTCTAAGTTAACGTGAAAAAAAGAAATGTCCGTTTATGTCGCAAAAAACGTATATTTTGACATTTTCAATGAAACCAACATTTATTCCGTTGACCTAGAACTATGAAATTTGGCAAGTAATAAAGTCTTGTACTACAAGTATAGGGATAATTATGAAAACAATTCATTTTTAATTAAATCATTAAAAGAAATACACTTTACAAGGGGAATCAAATTTTATAGGGTACTTTAATATATGTACCTACAAATTTGTACGGAACCCACGGTGGGCGAGTCCGACTCAAACTTGTCGGGTTTTTATTTTGAATACGACCTATCTGATCCTAAGCTGTCGTTTGCAATCCGGGAGCATTACATGCTTCTGTTTCAGGAAAAATAATACTGCTTAACTGCTTCAAGAGAATTCGTCAAAATGTAATATTAAACTAAACATTTCTCAACGAAACGGCTGGCATTGTAATAGAAAAAACCGGTCAAGTGCGAGTCGGACTCGCTCACCGAGGGTTCCGTACAAACTCATAAGTAGATACGTGAATAGTTCAACAAAAACTGTCTGGCCGTTAGCTTAATAGGAGCAAATAAGTATGTGTACGATTTTTCAAAATTTCTAAAAAACGATGCAATTTAGCAAAACCGTTTTATTTTTCCTGTAATATTTAGGATGATATTAATAATTGGTAATTATTACAAATTTTTCTGTTCAGTAACTTCGAAGATAATAGGGGGGGAATGGTATTTTTTTGAACGTTTTTGGTCATAAATCAAAAAGTACAAAATTAAAAATAAAACAAAACTGGTATTGGAATCTACAAACTAAGCCCTTTCATTTGATATCCCACTCGATATAATAGCTCTACTTTTCTTTTTCCACATCTCATTACGGACCCCTTTAAAAAAAAAGTAAAAAAGGTTTAAGATTTTTTTTCTATCCAATAGGCTCGAGTCAGCAACTTTTAACACTATTCCAAGTTTCAAGTCGATAGCATCAGTAGATCCTGAGATATCTTGCTGTGACAGACGGACAGACAGACAGACAGACAGACAGACAGAGTCGCACCATAAGGGTTCCTTTTTTACCATTTTGGTACGGAACCCTAAAAATACCGACGGCCTGTGCTACGAGGCGTCGTAGTGGTTCTACGTCGTAGCACTCGTCGCTACGCCGTACCGCTGCTACGCCAAAACATGCTACTTCGCAGTATAACGTCATGAGATATTTGTGATTTCAATCGCTAGTCAGATATTTTATGCTAGTGGCTTTACTACAGTACAGGCCTATGATGGTAGGTTAAGTTAGTGATACGGTCATTTAGAACATTCGAGGTCGCAAATAATCGCACAACACTGAATATGTTGGGATGTTGTTAGGATACATATAAGTAGTATAAACTCGATTTTGCAGTTTCAGTAAAAGTTGCGCTAAATGTGTGGTGGTCGAAAAACACCGAAATTTTCGGTCATTGTTCAGAGTTTGGTCTGGTTTTCTAAACATAAAGAATTCTAATTACACTCATATTATAGGGAATTTTATCTACTTTAATATTGTCATAAACAACTTTTTCCTAAAATCCATTTTTTAGAAGGTATAGACCAAACTCTGAAAAATGACCAAAAATTTCGGTGTTTTTCGACCACCACACATTTAGCACAACTTTTTCGAAACTGCAAAATCGAGTTTATACTACTTATATGTATCCTAACAACATCCCAACATATTCAGCGTTGTGCGATTATTTGCGACCTCACCCCAATTTTTATGTTCGCCACGACCGTCCTATAGTTTCGTACTTTACCATTTATTTATCACTCGGTAAAACCCACCAACCATCACGTGGGCTCCCTTGGGAATCCGAGAATTAGTTTTACCTTTAGTAGCGAGTTGTACAATATCAATATCATAATAAATCATAAATACACGTTACCAAGGCGACAAAAGTATCTGTACTTGAGCGTTTTCCAAAAAAAATACCGGGGTAGCTACTTTCTCAAAATATGGACTTTTGAGGTTTTTCTCGCTCAGAATCGTTAGTACATTCGAACCTTATACGTAAAAAAAGTGTCAGTTACGGTTCGAAAGTACCTACTAACGATTCTGAACCAAAAAACCTCACGAGTCCATATTTTGAGAAAGTAGCTACCCCGGTATTTTTTTTGGAAAACGCTCACTTACACTCCCCTGACATAGTTGTCATTTTAGAAAATTTTGTCACTTCATCCGAATAGATATTTATGATGTTGACACTGTACTTATATATAAATAACATCATCAATTGACCCCAATATGTAGTTACCTCTAAAGTCAAAGCGGGCATCTAACCCGACGTTATTCCGGTCGGTGGTTATTCATTAAATTAATAATTCAATCATTCGAACTAACTCCCGCTAGTTTATTGGAAATGAATAATCCAACAGTCGATCGCTTCGGCGGGCGAAAATTATTCAACAAGTGCGGATTAACCGCGAATGAATAAACTGATACTTTCAAGCGGGTATTGGTTCTGGGAGGATCGCGGGGTGCGGGGGAAGAAGGAAGGAGGGGGAGGGGGGGGGGAGAAAGGTGTTAATCACAGAAATATATCGAGGTAGAAAGAAAAAGTGTGTGTGAAAAGTGTGAGTCATGGATATTTTCTATGTATTTAAGTATTTGTATCTATTAAATATTAAATATATTGTCGTCTAGTATCCATAACACAAGCCTTATTGAGCTTACTATGGGGCTAGTTCGATTTGTGTAAGATTGTCCCCTAATATTTATTTATTTATTTATTTATGTACCTCGCGTGGTAAAAGATGTGGCGGCGACCTACTTTGCGCGCCGTCAACTTCAGTTTCCGTCAATATTATCACCAGATTTGAAAATCTGATAATAATGGTATAATTAATTGTTCGAATACACTTACGGACAATGAATTCCGGTCATTTTCTCTGAACAATTATATAGAAATAGACCCGAATTTATTGTCCGTGAGTGTACCACCAAATGAAATGGAAAATTTATGTTTTCCATCAGTAAATTGCAATGCGTTGAGCTATATCGGTAACCTTAGTTCTTCTACGGATCTCTTCGTTCCTGATTCGATCTCGAAGAGAAACCCCGAGCATAGCTCTCTTAGCCGACAATCGTGGAGATCCTTGGGGAAGGCCTATGTCCAGCAGTGGACGTCTTTTGGCTGAAATGATGATGATGATGATGATCACTAAATTACACTTATGGCGTCAAACGCCAAGCGAAAAACGTTACACGCTCTTTTCCCATACAAATCAACGAACTATTTCCTTATATCTAGGTATATTTCTGCGGTGTTAATAATGGAGGCTAATTAGTGGCATAGGTGTCGAGGGCGCTAATGCGAGGCGGCCGGTGTCCGGGCGAGCTGATCGTGTTACATAATAAAGTAGTCATTACTGTCGGTGTTGAACGGGGTCGGTCTCAAAGGATCAATGAGCAAAGATTTCCCATGTCAGTTTCGGAATTTTAGTAAGACTGTTACACAAAAGATCCCGCTGGGTCGAAGTATGCCGCTTCTACCAAGCCGACGTGTGGGGGAGTGGAGGAGTCGTCCATAAAGTACGTCACAGTAATTTCGTTATTCTTAGACCCCTCCCCCGTCCTTGTTACAATTGGTCACATTTGTAACCACGTAACGTTTGTTTTTTCTCACTAAAACCCAACATTATCACTATCATTATGTACCTTGGTTATCTAACTTTTCGTTTGATAAAGATTGGATTGACATAATATTAATAATAACATTTATTACCGATATAAAAGACAAGGTAGATAAAAGCTGATTATTCATGAATTTAGAATTATGTACCGACATCCAATTTTGTAAAGTTTAAGGTCCGGCGTTTTTTTTTTTTTTTTTTTTTAGAAACTGACAAACTCGCAGCCCCTCCTGGGCGTAGCGATTGTCGGACCGGGTGGTTGGCCGTGGCGTTCCCTGGGGTCGAACCAGGTCGCTAGCCAGACCACCCTGAGTTGGTCGGACTGGGTGGGAGCCGGGAGTGCCTGGGGTCGAACCAGGTCACTTAGTCCGGTCCACCTCGATATGATCGGGCTAGGTGGGGGCTTCACGCCTGGAGTCGAACCAGGTCGTTTGGCCAGGGCCACCTTGACTTTACGCTGATTGCTCAGAGTGAGCAACGGACCAGCGGGAAGGATGACTCGGGTCATCCTGTCCTTATGTGAACTTGTGTATCGAACTAATGGGAGTTTTAGGTGCCGGTTCGCTAAAACCTAGCCCAGCTAAGAAGACTCCGGCAAGAAACTTAGCTGGGCCCGAGCGAGGTCGGAGTGAAGTTAATCAGGACATTCGGGTCCTGGGGCAAATCGGGACGCGGCCCTTGTGTGCTGTGGTCGCGGGGAGGTCGACCCCGCCGGCGGGGTCGACGCTGTGTGGGTCGGACTCCGTTTGACGGCCTCACAGCAAGGATTCTTTCGAATCCTGCTGAGATGTCGTCATCCGGATCCGATAGGACGTTGCGGGGACGCCGGGTGAAGCGGCCTCGGGTGAGGCCGGACCGGCGCAGCACGTCGTCAGGACCTGGAACAGAGGGAACATAGTCAACCGCTTGTCTGATAAGTGGATTCCTATGTTGGGGAGCCGTCCTAAAGTACCGTTTCGAAGCCATCTTAAAGAAACCTTGAATCGAGGGAAGCTTGTATTCAAGGTGAAGGCTAAGATTCCGAACATACCACGGGGTGTCGGTCATCCTACGAATGAACCTATTCTGTACGACTTGTAGTGGACGCAAACGTGATTTAGGCACGTGTGCGAACACTACACTGGCGTAGGACATTATGGGACGAATGCAAGTTTTGTAAAGTGTCAACTTATTTCTAAGCGACATTTTACTCCGCTTGTTAGTCATCCCACCTAACCTATTCATAACGAAGAGAGCGCGACCGCGAACGCGTTTGATATGTTTGCTGAAGGATAAGAATTTATCCAGTATAACTCCTAGGTATTTGACCTCATTGACCCAGGGGATGGGTAAGCCGAATAGTTGGATAGGAGCTAACCTTTCCATTATTTGCTTCCTAGTCGGAGAGAATACAATTGCAGCGCTTTTCTCAGGATTAACTTCGATGCGCCAGAGATTGAACCACCGCCCGAGGGCGGTTATCGCCTCCTGGAGCAATTTCCGTATAATACTGGGCTTAACGTGCGATGTGTATAGGGCAGTGTCGTCCGCGAACAACCCCAGATGCACTTTGTTGTGCCTGGGAATGTCGTTCGTGAACAGGGAATAGAGCGTGGGGGAGAGTACAGAGCCTTGCGGGACTCCGGCGTGAATGGGATGCGGCGCCGATAACGTTCTCTCCAGTCGGTAGCGAAAGCTTCGATCCCTGAGAAAATCTTGTATTATGAGTACAAGTCTGTCCGGCATATCCATCTCATATAACTTGTATATGAGACCGTTATGCCAGACCTTATCGAAGGCTTTCGCTACGTCGAGAAAGATCGCACCGGTCGGTACCCCGGAGAATTTGGCGAAGTTGCCCAACACGTGATCCGTAATACGTTGCACTTGTTGGACACACGAGTGTCCGGCTCTAAAGCCGAACTGCTCGTCTACAATTATCGAATTGGCATTCGTAAACGCGAGAATGCGGGACAAAACAATCCGCTCATACAGTTTCCCGAGGGAGCTGAGTAAGCTGATTGGCCTATAACTGGACGGGGAGGTGCGGGGTTTACCCGGCTTCGGAATCCCTATAACCGTGGCGTTTTTCCACGCGGCTGGAAAGTGACCGTTGGTTAGGGCTGCATTGAAGATGCTAACTAAAATTAGGAGCAAAGCTTCAGGGAGAAGCTTGAGGATGCGGTTGGAAATACCATCCGCTCCCGGGGCTTTCCTAATTTTACTTCTCCTGATTAAGCCTTTTACCTCATCCAAGGTAACAGGCTTAAGCGGAGGCGCGGTCGGGGGGAGTTGAGACCTTCTAACCACCTCTGAATCCACCATTCTAATGTGGGGTTCATTAATGTGTAGAAGGCTCGGGGTACATTGAGACTCTAAACTAGCCGCGAGGCATTCGGCTTTTTCGTCGTCTTCAAACGCGGGAGTTGGGTGATCCGGGCGATCCAAGGGAGGAATTGAAAGTGTTTGATCAGATTTAAGAGTTCTCGCTAGTTTCCAGTACGCAAGGTGACTGGGCGTTAACTCTTCTAAATGATCACAAAACTCGTTCGCCCGAAATTCAGCCACGCGCTGGTGGAGCTCGCGTTTTGCAGCTGCCAGCTCGCGGCGAACTTCGGGAGAAGGGAATACTGAACGTTCTCTGAGAAGTCGGTTCTTTCTCGCTTGCAAGGCCTTAAGCTCGGGAGGCAATGGGCGGCTTTGGATATCCGCGGCCGCCATTTCCTTCGAAGCATCGTCACGAATGACGTTAAGGTGGTTTGCGAACGAGGCGATCGCCGTGTCGGTCTCGTCTGTTGTTGTGATAATGTCGGGGATTGAAGTTAAGTGCGGGGTGACTGTCTCTAATAGACCTACTTCCACCTTTGCCCAATCCACGATGGTCTTGGTTTCGGGTGGAAGACTACCAGGGTCAGGCCCGAGCCTAATAACGACCGGCAAGTGGTCGGAATCTAACCTGTGTAGTACTTCTATAGAACGCAGCTGTAAAGTTACGTTCTGTAGAAGTGCTATGTCTAGTATGTCAGGTCGTTTGTCATGATCGAATGGATAGTGAGTAGGTTCGAGAGGAGCGACAACGTCAAACGCGGTTTGGTCATTGACCATTGCGTTGTAAAGCCGAACGCCATTAGGATTGTTTATTAGACAATTCCACGACTTGTGTTTGCTATTAAGGTCGCCGGCTGCGATTACGACGCCTTGACTATCTAACTGGGCGAGGAGATCTAGGTCAGTCTGTAAGAGTGTGTTTCGTGGAGGCAAGTAAACTGATGCAATCGTTACCGGGTGGTGACCTGATAACGATATACGACAGATAGATGCCTCCATCTGAGTCAGGGCTGGAGGTTGAAGGGCGATACAGTGGAGTCTACGGCGGAAGAAAATCGCAGTTCCTCCCGCGGGCCTATCTACTCTATCGTTCCTAACCATTTCGTAACCCGGGATTCGGAAAATTCGGTGGGACGGTTTGTAAAAGGTCTCTTGGACCAGTAGGATATCGACCGCGTGTTCCCTAATGAACTCGACTAACTCTTCTTTTTTGCCCTGTAGGCCATTGGCGTTCCAAAAGCCTACAATGAGCGAGCGTGGTTTAATTTTTAGGCTAACACTATCCATATTAGTTTCGAATTAAACCGCTCTGAGAAGAAGCGACTAACTGGTTAATTTCGCGTAAGATAAGCGGGGCGGACACACTGCACGCGGTAGCGAGAGCTCCGTTAAGAGCAGCAAGGCGTTCACTAAACGAACGCACTTGCCTCTCGAAACTTTGCCTGTCTGCCGGCGCAGCGAGAAGCGGGAGGGGGGCGGCCCGGGCCGCGGAGGTGGCAGCGGCGTAAGATGCCGCTGCCTGGGGACGGGGCGCTGAGGGCGCCGGGCGCGCAGATTGCGCGGGGGGCGTGGAAGACGCAGAGGCAGGGGAATCGCCTGCCGCAGAAGGCGGCAGGTATTTTCCCTGTTTCGGGGCCGCTGAAAGGGCCGGGAAGTTGCGCGAATTGCGCTCGGGGGCCACGCGACCTTTGTTGCGATTGTTAGAGGTCGCAGGAAGGGCCTCCTTAGCCTTGGCTAACTGCTTTGGTGACTTAAGGCAACCCTGCCAGTTGGCAGTGTGGCCAGTAAGTCCGCAAAGTATGCAAGATGGTGGCGTATCCTTCGGCTTCTTACAATCGCGGGTCGCGTGGTCGCCCGTGCATTTCACGCAACGGGGACGCAAGTTACAGCCCGTTTGGCTGTGACCGTAACGCTGGCAGTTGTGACACTGCCTAGCGTATTCTAAATGACGCGGCTTCTCGACCCGGAAGCCCGTCAGCATACAGATCTCCTTCAACTTCCAGATCGTTTTTGCTGACGGGTGGTTCGGGTCGAGTTTAACTAACACTATATCGAACCGTTTGCCACCGTTTTTACGATAGCAGCGGTGGACTTCGCGAACTGCTATCCCCTGTCGAACCAGGTCCTCCTTGACGTACGATTCTTCGAATTCCTTAGGAATTCCCCGAATCATAAGTCGGAGGCTTTTCTCATCGTCTAAAGGATTCCGCAACAAACGCAGCTTCCTTTCGTCGAGGAGCCTGACCAGGGCGCGATAATTTTCCGAACCCCGAACGGTGATCTTGATGCCGATACTGTGATCGGACGCATCTATATAAGGAATGCCCCGCTGTTGCATGATTGCTGCAACGGTGGGCCACTCCTGTTTGGCCTCTAGGTAGAGGTGGTCTTTGCGGTTTTTATACCGCTCGGTAAATGACGACGTTTGACCCCCGGGGGTCTGAGAGGAGGGAGCCCCGTCAACTTGTGCCCCAGGGGCAGCGGACGCCGGAAGGGCGGGAGAGACGGGGTTGTCGGGGCTACGCGGGGCCGGCTTCTTGGCAGCCGGCGCTTCGGACGCTGTGGGGGACGCGGGGGAGGCGCGCGATGAAGGCCCCGGGACTCCCGGAGGCGTCTTCGATCGCGTACGCTTCCCTTGCCTAGATGGACCTACAACGGTCCATGGATCGGTGTCCATGGCGTCAGACGAGTCCTGTGAGGTGGCGGCGGCGGTGGCAATGGGGACATCGGGCCCCGAGGTGGGCACCGGCGCTTTTGCGCGTAGGGGGGAACGGCTCCTTTTCCGGTCCACGGCAGTCTCGCTGCACGCGGAGCGTGGGCGGGACTGACGAACACCGGAACGGGAACGAGAGCGGGCCTCAGAAGGGGCCGGGGTTACTGGGGCGGGCGCGGCCGCCTTTACAGGGTCCTGCGGCTTCTTAAATGAAGCCGCCGCCGGAGGGGCGGAGGGAGCGGGGGTCGCCTTAAGGGCAAGGCTGGAGCGGGCCTTCCGGGCTTTCGCCTTTTTGGCCTCCAGCTCGAGACCCACTTTCGGAGCGGGGGTTGCCTTAGGAGCTTCGGGTGCCTTACTAGCGGCGACCTGGGGTGCCGGAGGGGCCTGGGGGGCCTGAGGGGCCGGGGAGGCCTTAGGGGCCGACAGAGCACTTTTGGGGCGGGCGGGGACGCTTTTCATCTGCTTTGATGCAATGAATTTTTCTAGCTTGGCCAACGGGAAGGCCTTCAGGCCCCACGCTGAGTGCAGACGTTCTCTTTGTCCTGCGGACTCAGTTAAGTGCCGCAGGAGTTCGTGAACAATCATCCACACCCAGTGGGGGACGTCGGGGTCCTCTATGTCCGAGCTGGACTCATTCACGTCATCAGAGTCGACGATGACGTCCTCGACAGCCTCGCTGGTGCCTGTCTTCGCGGGGACTTTGTCTGACTCCATGTTACCGAGTTCGCGGGTGCGGTCCTAATCGATGTCAGTTTTATGTCTTGTCAGATTGACGTCAGAAGAAGTCGTGTCCTACTAACTACTCTAAACGCGCCTAGGAGAAGCCTACACGGAATAGGGAGGGGACGTCTCAGGAGAGACGACGAGGGGACACTCTTCAACGTGTCGACCCCACACAGTTTCGGTTGTCACCGTTAGGTATCCACTGTGCGACCACAACGAGTGCGGATTTCCAAAGGGGGCAGCGACACGCGGGTCGGACTTGAGAAAGTCTTAACTAACACACGCGATGCTTCCACTAGCGATGAGAATCACTGAGTGGGGGAGCGGACTGAATGCGAGAGCTAGACGAATCGAGCGAGCGAGCGAGAGCGCGAATTCAACGCGCGTCAGCGGTACGGAGTGGGGAGCGAACACGAGGCACGACCTCACCCGAGCGCTGCCGCGAGCGGAATGAGGTCCGGCGTGTCAGCGCGGAGGCTGTCAGACGGAGGGCTGACGACGGCCGGGAACCTTTTGCCGCGCCGGAGCGCCCTAATTATTGCTGTCACTGCTTTCCTGCTCCTGACCCCGCTCCTGACGCCCAAGACGGGTCGTGAGAAACCATTACATCCCTATCGAGGAACGAGTGAAAGGACAAAGTAGGTAAATAAATCCCACTAATATTATAAATGCGAAAGTTTGTGAAGATGTTTGGATGTTTGGATATTTGGATGTTTGGATGTTTGTTACCTAATAACGGGATAACAACTGGATGGATCAAGCTGAAATTTGGCATGCAAGTAGATCAATTCCTGGATTGAAACATAGGATACTTTATATTCCGGTAAAGAGTTCCTTTGGGACAATAACGGGAACAACGCGGGCGAAGCCGCGGGAAAATGTTAGTAAATAATAAATAAATAAATATCGGGGGACAATCTTACACAAATCGAGGTAGTCCCAAACTAAGCAATGCTTGTACTATGGGTACTAGACGACGATATACATACTTATATATAGATAAATACATACTTAAATAGATAGAAAAACATCAATTACTCAGGAACACATTACTCGTACTCATCACACAAATATTTGCCCTTACCAGGATTTGAATCGTCAAAGTACAAAGTAGGTATAATACTTAGGCTGCGTTTCCACCAGGGATGTGCGAGGATGCGTAGCGAGGGATGTGTTTGTCATGAGCCGATAGAAATACTTCATTTACCTATCCTTGCTCCGCTGAGCTGTTTACATTGGTTCATGACAAACACATCCCTCGCTACGCATCCTCGCATATCCCTGGTGGAAACGCAGCCTTCAGCAGGTCTGCTCACTACACCGATTGTACTATGAACGTATCAGGCACGGTATGACAAATACTGGTCGATGACGGAACGTGCTAGTGGGCATAGTCTCATGCTTTTCGATACAATAGTACATTGTGTATCTAGGGCGGTAAGTAAGGAATTACAAACGAGTGTTTGTTATAAGCCCGAGGTGAAACCGAGGGCTTTAATAACACGAGTTTGTAATTCCTTTACCGCCCGTGGCACACACAATGTTTTTCATCACACTTGTGAGGAAATCTTAATAATATAACCTTACTAATCGTCCCAGTATGACAAGAAAATATTAAAACATCAAAGTGACATTAGTGACATATGTCATAGACAATGCGAAAGTCAAGTCACGTTCGGAAACCATAGCAGTAAAGACATAAAATGGTTGATTTTATATTTGCAAAATACTGAAATACACTATTTAAACATTTAATTAATGTTACCGAAATATGTGTTTACATGTATTTGCACTAACAGTTATCTTTCAATAAATATTTCAGTGATAAAAGTTAAAAAAGTAAGTTGGCGTTTCCTTTGACCATGACAAATAAGAGTAAAACAGAAACAGCGTTTCTAATTTAAAAAGAAAACCATTACGCCCTAGGGCGTAATAGGTTATTTACGGCCCGCAAAACCTACGTGTAATGACACCATTTTCAAACAAGTGTGATGAAAAGAATATTTATTTTGCCTGACACGTACGTAGAACGGTCATTGTATGATACGATGCAGTGGGCAGAGACCTTTGAACGTGTTCAATAATTCGGTCAAGCAAGTAGGTCATAAAGCAACCAAATGAAAACGCGAGCGCAGTGAGCGAGTGAGAGAATTTCACTATTCATAAAGGCCTAAAGGAGGGTTGCTGAACCCCTAAACCTCTCTCTTATATACGTCCTCAGATCTGGTACACTACATAATTCAGGAAGCATTTCGAACTGTCATGTTGAATCGGAATAATACAATTGCGGAATAATCATACTATTAGAATCGGAATTATTGGGCCTCAAAAGTGATCAAACGTCATCAGATCACTGTTCCTCGGTAGTTTAATGTCGTCTTCTTAATGGCGTTTAAGTGGGAGCCAGTATTAATGAGGGGCTTAGCCGTGCCATAAATAACACGCGTTATCTCGCGGTAAAACCCGCCTGAAAAATGTCTGCACCGAGCTCGCCGCGGCCCTAAAGCGGATCCATCTCGGCCTCTACTAACCAATAGAATTGCAATAATCTATATCTACTGAAGTAAATTCTATTGGTCAATATTGTCCCTCTGCGCATCGCTTCAATGGATGGCCAGTATAAGACTACCATATCTCAGGACTGGTTTTGAGATTTCAGCATTTTTGGGCTCATGAGAGCATTGTGGCCGAACTTTCAAAACATCAGGGTTTTCGATTTCTGCCTTCTTTAATTATAAAAAAAGCTTTTAGAATACCAGTAAAGGTGCGAAGCGTGACCTGTGACAAAATTTTAGGCCTTTTTTATCAAAATCGGCTTTTTCGGAGTTTTTTCATTCTTGGTCTTATAACCCTAGTCGCGTCCTTGCCGCGGCAAGAGCGCGGCGCGCCTTTGCCGAGATACATTTATTGTGATCGGCGAGGCTTTCACGACACTTAAGTGGTTCGCGACGGACGAACTTTGTCATTGTGGCGCTGTCACGGCGGCTGACAGACGGCGACACTCGCGCCGCCCGTCACTCCGGTAATTAAGTGTAATTTCAGTGGAAGTGTTTTGCGCTCGAGTCGATTACGGCCGCGCGCCTTTGTGTAGTCTGATAACATTATACTTAATTGTCGTCCTTTGTTCGCGAGCCCGCGGCGCCGCGGCGATAAGCGTCCCGCGCGACGCGCGGCAGACGTCACGTCGGACACTTATCGCGCCGTCGACGTCGCTCGCCGCTGACGTGCCGCGCGGTCGCCGTCAAACGTAACACGTTATAAATACGGGCGACGACCTACTTCCTCGCGTCGCGGGAGATGCGGCCGCTCGATGGAAGCTCGTTAGATGACGAGCGGAAAATATGGCAGGGATTGCCGCAGCGCGGATAAAGAAATGCCGAGACCATTGTTATTCCATGCCGATTGAGGCTCATTTCGCTCCGAGGCGTAACGATGTCTACTAGCTCTTGTGCCGCGCGGCGCGCGGCGTCGCGGCGCGGGCGGCGTTGCACGACGCGAGCCGCGGTGCCGTGTAATTTGTCACAAGTGGCTGCAAATAAGACGAGCAAAAAGCGAAGTTTCATTCGGCGTGATTCTTTCATTAGGCGCGCGTTATCTAATGGGTTCCCGGACCCTTGTCACGGGACAGTGTCCAATTCAATCGCGAACTTTCGAGCTCGTTCCTCCCCTGCCCCCGCCCCTCACCCCCAGGCCGGCCGCAACACGTTGATTAAGCCTCGGCACGGCGCGGTCACTCGACTGCCGGATTCTTCCTTTTTCTTGTTCTCTTGCAGGTATTCGCAATTCAATAATTAGGTAGATTAGTCAAAACTTGACGAAAGTTTATCCCTATAAACTTTTTAGCGAACAAGCGACAAATTGAAATAGCAAGTGGGAGTAATGTTTATGCAGCAAGAATAAAACTTTTGATCTATATCCGATAGAGCGCGTATCGGAGTGGATTCAATCAGAAATTGTTACACAGTGCCGGCCGCCTGTGAAAGCGAGCGCGCGAATTGATCGAAACATTGATTACCTGCGTCCGCGGAAACGACGGAAACGACGACAAAACAAACGAAGCGCCCGTGGTCCGGCGCGGTCCGGCGCACGGTCCGGACGGCGCGGCGTCGGCGCTTCCGGCCGTGGTTTATAGTTTAATTCACATCATTGTCCGATGACAATTATCACGCTCGTGGATGGAGGCCCGCGGCGCTCCGCCGCTCCCTCTGTATACATGTCGCTTTTCAACAAATAACGACACACAGAGTGTAACGGGTAAAATGTACATATTTCCGTTCGCATAAGGTCAGATTATTCATTCCGAGGGTTCAAAAGAAACCCTCGCTTCAAAGATAAATACGGATTAATGTATCCTATACAAGTATACAAGGTTGGCTAAGCAGGGTCGTTCTCTATCGGGTGGTTGACTCCTCGCGGAGGCGAGCGACGCCGCGCGGTGGCATGTTGCTGGCCCGAATTAGCACTGCGCTGCCAGACAAAAAGCTTTTATCGTTCATTTATCATTCAGGAGGTCTGATCGAGGGCAGGCCGGGGACGGGCCCGGTAGAGCCTTTACTAGTCGCTGCGATTGTCGCGTCGCCCCGCTGCGCCGCGCGACACGCTCCGTGCTGCGGCTCCGCTCTCGGCTCGCAGCTATCATGCTTCACCCAACTGCCAAGTTAACTAATCGAGACGAACATTGTGAAACAGACCAACATTTGGTTAAAGTTGTTTTCTGCCACTTCAAGGCCTATAGTGCCCTCCACAGTCACTGCTAACGTTTCCTCGGCGAGTTTTTCACAACGTTCATTATCATGTCAGTTCTTTTGCAAAATGTAAGTAACGGGCGAAGCCGCGGGAAAATGCTATTGGTTATATTTGTTACTAGCATTTTCCCGCGGCTTCGCCCGCGTTGTTCCCGTTATTGTCCCAAAGGAACTCTTTACCGGGATATAATGTATCCTATGTTTCAATCCAGGACTTGGTCTACTTGTATGCCAAATTTCAGCTTGATCCATCCAGTTGTTACCCCGTTATAAGGTAACAAACATCCAAACATCCAAATATCCAAACATCTTCACAAACTTTCGCATTTATAATATTAAGTAGGATTACTTAAATTCCTTTACAACTACAGTGGTGAGATGTTGAATATGTTGTTCTGTTGGAAATCTCTCTCTGTCCCCTGTGCATTTTAATCACCAGCTCATGTCCATTGCCTGGACATCATTCTTGCCAAAAAGGGCTCCATGGCCGGCCCTGTACCGCCTGCATCTAGCAGGCTCCAGCAAAATGGCAACAGTTAAAATTTTTCAGCACTATTTATAGCGCGCTCCCAGACTAGTCAGAAGTTTATAAAGCGATATCTTCCAACCTTTGGGCGATTTATCTTGCTTATTTTGTCTAGTACCCGCCATGATTGCTTGATTGGGTGTATGAGAGCCGTACTGCGGGCTCTGCGCCGCGACCCGCGCTCGCGCCGTAAATACCCATTAGGCTCGGCTGCGAGCGTGTTGTGCTTTAATTTCCCGTCGTGTCCGCTCGCTGCTAAACAATGCTTTACCGACGCAGCTCTCTGAATTATGTCGGCAGTGGCAACGCGCGTGCCCGCGGCCCCGGGCCGTTGGCCGCCGCATCTCTCGAGGATTAGGTAGTCATTGGGGATATCGACTTAATACGTTAACAGTCCCTATATTTCAAAGTATTCCTCGCAAGTCCAGCAAATGACTTCAATCACTCCTCAGTATATGTTTATATAAAAATAAATGTAGTGATCCATATGGATGTGGGGCACGGGCTTATGGAGTTAATTAGGGCACTGGACTGCGATGGTGTTAAAACAGGTATGTAAGTGTATGGCTTTACAAGTTAGCGAAATCAGAGGCTGTATAACATATCGATTTATCAACACTGTATAGTTACAGATATTACTAACTTGTCTGCTTTTATTGGATAGTTTCAGGAACTGTGTGCAGGAATAACGCGATTTATTTGTTCCTCCATTTTTTTGGTTCAGGATTTCCAGGCGAGGGAATCGACCGACATGTGGCTTTATTTACTTGCGCGGACCAATAACTACTATAGCTTGGCAACTTCGTGGGTGACACTCACCTGTGTGCTTTTTGTTCTGTGCAGCCGTAACTACTCACACAAGTTACCGCCAACACGAACGGCGACCGGCGGAGGCAGCCTCCGGAGGCCCCCGTTCGTGTTGGCGGTAACTTGTGTAAGTAGTTACGGCTGCACAGAACAAAAAGGACACAGGTGAGTGTCACCCACGAAGTTGCCAAGCTATAGCAGCTCTGTGAGCTGTCGACGTCGCGAGCCTGGCAATGTCCATGTCCATGGCTCCGCCATTTTGAAAAATTTCTAAAAACTGAGTTGACAAAAAAAATGTTTATAATTATCGAAACTCCTCACAAAAGTTCATGAGACTCTGTTGACAAATGACGACCTGCAGAGTAGGACGGACAGACAGATATCCGCCGGACATACGAAAGCATTTTTTTAAGTTGAAACGGAGACCTCGTTCGCTTCGCTCTCTCGGTCCACTCTTAAAATAATCCATCATCAACCTGTCGCAGGCCAGGCCACTGCTGGGCTCTGCAAAGCTGCGACACTGGGCACGAAGCTTAGCCATTCTCTTCCAGCTATTGCCACCCTACGAATAATCGCTCCACCTTGCCTGAGGAAGACGTGTTTAAATTAATCACATTTTTAAATATCGATACCTTTGGGTTCAATTGGCGTAAAGGACATTTTGGCGAAAATGAGTTATATATACAGTTTTGTTCAGAATTTCAAGCCCTACCGTTCTGTGTAGTTAAAATTTCGATATCTTTAAAAAAAGTGCCTTTACGACCCAGTTTTTATTCATCGTATTCGCAAAACTAGCTCAGGTTAAGGGACGTAAGTGTCAAGTTATAAAATACGAATTAAAAGGTGTATCGTAAAGTACGCCGGTAAATATGAATACTGTCGTATATGACCTATTTTTTTCTTGTTGTCCTTTAAGCCCTTCATTTCTCATGATTACTTTCCATAAGCGCATAGTCGAGGTGGGCGTTAAGGACATGTTTTACTTTTACTTGTCCTTTACGACCTGCTTTTAAATTATAATAATAAAGCCATTTATTCCTTAATATCATTCGCATACACATACACATGCATTTCAGTTTAGATTTAAGCATAGTAAACATTATTATGGAAAATACTAATATTAATAAGCAAATAAATTACATTATTCAAATTATAATACCGTAATTTGATAAACCGAATAAGGTTGTAAAGGCCAGGTATTATTTTACACGTCCTTTACGACCTGCTTAAAAAATGATTACACCATTATTTGATAGAATTAAGGAGGTTGTAAAGGGCATGTATTCTTTTACACGTCCTTTACGACCTGCCTTCAAATTATTATACTTGTTTACATACCGTAATTTGATAAATTGAACAGGGCTGTAAAGGGCAAGTAGTCTTTTATTTGTCCTTTAAGACCTGCCTTAAATCTAATTATAGCACATTTTTTAAAGAAGAGCAGGGTTTTATAGGGTTTAGCCTTTATTTTTGGCATTTATTGCCACAAATGTGTGTCTAAATTCTGAAATAAAAGCAATTTACGTAATCCTAAAGGTCTAAACTATCGATAACTTTAATTGGGTTCAATTGGCGTAAAGGACAAAACGCTGGTTTTGAGGAGAAGCAAAAAACAGTTTTAGTTTACAAAAAATGGCTACAGTATTTTGGTTTCTCGACCTATACTTTCGACATGTATATGAAAAATATTTGAAATGCCCGTATCTTTAACCTGTGATGGCAGTTCTAGCTGTAAACAATGTATTATGGAAGTTAGATGTCCTTTACAACTGGTAAAAATGCTGTCAATGTCATTTACACCCGTGACTTTTTTAGACATTTGGAAATGATGGGGTTGTAAATGACGGTCTCAGATGATTTTGTTCCAATTTCGGGGCGTAAAGTTAAGAACTATGTAATGAAAATTGACAGTGTTCAACTTAATTTACCTTAAAGAGACTTGAAAAATGTAGAAAAAGATGATGAATTCATTATTTTTCATACTATTATACTTATTGTTTACATTAACAGTGTTTTACTCACTACGTACTCGTCCTTATGATTGACATCCTAATGTCGATAATCATTAGCCACTATGTCACTTCCATTATTATGATTTAGTGCTATTGGAAGAGAGTAAAACACTAGTAGGACATTATTAAGTTGTTAAGTTTATTTTGTAATGTGATATGTATGTTAGTTTGTAAGGTATTTATCTATGGGCCTTTGATGCCGGAAATAAATAAATTATTATTTGTATGTCTTTCCCGTACACGAGACAATGGTGTCCCGGCCCTTTGGGAGGCGTGCGCGGAGCCGGAGCCAACGCGTAGGGGCCTTTTCGACAATTTAATGAAAGGCAAAGTATACACCCAGCGGATGCTGTCCCTGCCCGTGTCATGGGACGCACGCAGAGACAGCCCCCGCCAGATGGAAGGACTATAGTTGATTGATGGAATGTAACTCTACTGGGCTATGGTGGTGGAAATATGGACTAAATACTGGGTTATGGATTGAGACATGACGGCGCCTGTCAGGAAAAGTGTCTCGTGGCTTTTGTGGCACTGACAGACCGTGACTTGCCCTCCGCTGATGGGCCCCTGTTAAATAAATAGCGACATATGAGCAATGGCCTAGTTAGGGGCAACACCGGTGCCGAGGACTGCAGGGTGTCGAGAGGTGTGCTGCGCTTTCTCCGAGGGTACTCGCGGCGTTATGCCCTTTAACACTTCCACGCCTGGAGCATATAGCTCTCGCGACTCAACTCTAGACGGCCGGTTAAGGCAAGCCAGAGGCGGAGGTCCTTACACTCTTACCCATGAACCCTCCCTAAGGACCCCCAGGAGCACTCGGGTACGTGGGGTCGCTACTCCCCAACAGCTCGCCACAAGCTGCCCTGCGTTAAAATGTCAATTCACTACCCAAATGATCCCACCACCCTCGCCAACTGTACTCTGTAGTAGCGTCACTTACTGACCGCGCATACAATTTATGTGACGAGGATCATTTGGGTAGTGAATTGACACATTTAAAGAACGTTCTACAGAGAAATGGTTATAATGGGCGGATTATACCACCTAGACGCACCGTTTTGCCTAAGCACCTGGACTATAAAGTTGAACGACAACCGGCGTACCTACCATAAATGTAAAGGGAGTGACAGATAAAGATGCCAATATTTTAAAGAAGTTCTTGGTGAAGACTGTCTTCACTCCCCACAGAAAACTGGCACAATATCTACGTACGCCAAGGGACCGTTTTCCGCTTGAATGCCCAGGTATTTACAAAATTGACTGCAGCTGTGGTAGCTCTTACATAGGTCAGAATAAGCGCACTATCTCATGCCGTATAAAGGAGGACATCCGAATGTTTAAAAACAACGAACCTCGGAAATCGGCAATCGCTGAACATCTTCTGAACGCGGAAACGATTGGATTGAGTTGCACAACCCATAGATCCTCTCGCTCGACAGAAAAACACTATATACCCAGAATGGTTAAGGAAGCTATTGAAATCCTCAAGTATAAAAATTTCAACCGGGAAGACGGGTTTCAACTGTCGAGCATCTGGTATCCAGTGATCCGTAAGTTCTCCAAGGGAAAAAAGACATGTTCAGGAGTAAATACGCGAAGTGATACTGTAAGTGTTGTGTGTCGTGAACGTGATCGAGTTCCAAGTGAGAATGCGGACGGTAGTAGTATGAATAACGAGAAGCGAACCCGAAAGAGGGTAGATCGCTATGGTGTGTGGGTAGACTACAACTAAAAACTCGCTGCATGTCAGTTACTCCGTGATAATGGCGCTTGCAATAGTGCCGAAATATCGGGAACTCACAAAAACAAACATACATGGTAAATATCCCGTCGTTAATAGTAGTTATTATGCCTAGCTGAATTCATCATCTTTTTATACATTTTTCAAGTCTCTTTAAGGTAAACTTAGTTGAAAACTGTCAATATTTATTACATAGCTGTTAACTTTACGCTCCAAAATTGGAACAAAGTCATCTGAGATTGTCATTTACAACCCCATCATTTCCAAATGCCCAAAAAAGTCACGGGTGTAAATGACATTGATAACATTTTTTACCAGTTGTAAAGGACATCTAACTTCCATAATACATTGTTTACAGCTAGAACTACCATCACAGGTTAAAGATACGGGCATTTCAAATATTTTTCATTTACATGTCGAAAGTATAGGTCGAGAAACAAAAAAACTATAGCCATTTTTTGTAAAATAAAATGGTTTTTTGCTTCTCCTCAAAACCAGCGTTTTGTCCTTTACGCCAATTGAACCCAAAGGTATCGATATGTATGTTACAAGAAGTTTAAATTATTAGTAACTACAGCACAGAACTCGGTGTCGGCTGGTACAATGCAGCATTTCACTTTATTTGCTTAAAATACCTAGTTGAACATCCTACTCATCGGAAGTAAACTTTGTATAAATCGTTTGCCAAGAACCGTTGCTCGGCGGCCGCCGGCCGCGCCGCGCTCGGCCGTGCCTCATTTTCCCGAAGCTACTCCGAGCACTAAGCCCCCCATTCTTTGTACCAGATAAAAGCGGAAGCTTGCAATTTCTCTTGCTGAAAGTACAAAATACACTTCGAGAGCGTTATTTTTTTAGTCTTTCGACGTTATAATATAGGTATAACTCGTCTGCAGTGTTATATATCCCACCAAAAACATAAATGTAAAGAAGGAGAGTCAAGTTCAATACAAAAATTATGCTTGGCTGTGGGCTTCGCCGCAAAAAGAATGGAGATCTAAATGAGTGCCAAGTCCTATGCAAAATCCAAATATGTATTTATAGGAACAAAATAACATTATGAACAAGTATTAAACTCTATTTTTTTGCTTTATTGGATACCTATAACAATTGCTGTTATTTAAAAAAGTGAGATCTTAAAGTAGGTCAGATTTGATTTGGCCAGTTTTCATTACATCAGTCATTTTATAAAGTTATTCAACATATATATATATATATATATATATATATATTTAATTCTGATCAAAACTGGCCAAGTCAAATCTAACCTACTTTAAGATCTCACATTTTTAAATAACAGCAATTGTTATAGGTATCTAATAAAGCAAACAAATAGAGTTTAAGACTTGTTCATAATGTTATTTTGTTCCTATAAACACATATTTGGATTTTGCATAGGACTTGGCACTCATTTAGATCTCCATTCTTTTTGCGGCGAAGCCCACAGCCTAGCATAATTTTTGTATTGAACTTGGCTCTCCTTTTTTACAATTATGTTTTTGGTGGGATATCATTACTTTTTGTAAAGAAAACTAGGCAGGTATTGAGATTTTATGTTTGTAACGGCTCCAACGATATCCCTATTTTTTATTTTTTATTTTTTTTCTACGCTTACACACATTTACCGAGCTGGATTCTAAATTTTTATTAACGGTTCCAACGATACAATTAAAAATAAAATTGTATGGGGACCCCCCCCCCCCCCTATTTTTTATTTTTAGATTTTTTCCTACGCTTACTCACAATTACCGAGCTGGATTCCAAATTTCATCCTTCTAGGTCATCTGGAAGTAGGTTAGGTTTAGCTACTATATATATTAGCTACTATAATATAGATCAGTCAGTCAGTGCTAAAATTTACGACTTTTTGACCTTCATATCTTTATAACCGTTTGAGCTAGCTTCATGAAATTTGGGCTTCTAGATGTCCTTATGGATATAATTAAACACACGTAGTTTTATGTGTTTGCGTTAAAGAGGTTCTGAGTTATAGAAGGGTGAAAAGTGGCACCAAGTGGTTCGTGTAATATTACACTCGGCGCTGGCTAGCCAGTTTTGCTTGAACTTGGCTTGACACGCTGCCGCGTGTCTAGATGATAATTTAAATTTTCCGCTGGCCCTGGCTACTTACGGCCCAGAGTGACTTTGGATAATATTTCCATCATTCAGCAACATCTTGTAACAAAACT
This sequence comes from Eudemis profundana, assembly GCA_947034925.1. Lineage (NCBI taxonomy): Eukaryota > Metazoa > Arthropoda > Insecta > Lepidoptera > Tortricidae > Eudemis > Eudemis profundana. The sequence goes on along the minus strand of OX344801.1, from coordinate 214,880 downwards.
TACAGACTCGAAAGTTGATCCGTGAAGAAAGGGTAAACCAGTAAACACACGAGTACACTCTCACGTTTATAATAGGGTAAGGATAAAGTGCCGGCTCGGTTGTGCAAGATTCCTCCCTACTTGACATACTTTCTTGTAAATTCAATGGAATGATACGGAAGGACGAGTCACGGCCGGGCTTACGTTTATAAAATGTAATAATGCTTTTAAAGAGATTTCTTCGAGGCGAGTACGAATTCCTCAAAATATTGCATCTGACCCAGGAACAGTCACGTCTACAAAATACGTATGCACTTTGGAGCTTTTGTTTGTGGAATAAGATCCAAAATTGAATAATATATATTTTTAGACTACACCGTGCTTACGCTCGCCGGACAGACGCAGAGACAACGCGGAGACCTTATTAAATAATTGTGAACAATTTGCATTTGTAAGGTGTTCATTGAAAACTAAATGTCAGTGGACAGTGTGTTCTGTTTGTGTCTGAATCAGTGTTGTTTGCGATTGTAATGCTGGTAGTGTTTGCAGCGCGGCGGGCGCGGGGCAGGCGGAGGGGCAGGACTGCGCGCGGGCAGCCACCCGGAAAATCCTTTGCCGGCCAGAGCGCACTAATTCCCCGGAAATAGCTTTTTCTGAATAAACGGTTTGCATTTTTTAATCGGTTTCACACGGCGTTTAGTGTAGCCCGTGTTAGTCCACGATTGTCGCCCGCATCCGCTGCAAACAGAGAAACGAAAGCGCTCGCATAAAACGAATCATACGCGCCATTGGTTCGAACTCGTATTTTAAAAAGGTATCCATTTTATTTAAAAAAAATGTAGAATTTTATTTGATGTTGGATTACTACAGGAGTATACAGGGTGTCCCTAAAACCAACTTTGATTCGAAAAGGGCTGATAGACCAGCTCATAAGACACCAGATTTAGTAAATTTGACCTCAGTAGAAATCTCTTAGTTTTCGAGATATTGACGTTTTTGCAAAACTCGTGCTAAGTGATACCCTGACTCATGTCCACACTGCACATGTTTAACTAGGGTTAAGGGGGGTTAGTTAAGGGACTTGAGTTGTGAGCGCTAACGTGATCACGTGGCGCGGTGACGCGTGACAGACCACGACGCGTGACGGGCCACGACGTGTGACGGGTCACGACGCGTGACGCATCGATCGTGCGTCGGCCGCGGAGTGTCGCGACCCTTCAATCTCCGCCGCGCGCGACACATGAATGACTAAACTTGAAATCCAATTCAACTATTGCAGTGGTTCCTAACCTTTATTGCCACGTCACCCACAGGCTCCCTCTAGATTTGTATCGTTCCCCCTCCAAAAAATATGTAATACAGACAAGTATATGAAAGTACTCGAAGAATAACGACTAAATATGAGTATTACCTACCCCTGAGAAAACTTAATTTTACCCCTAAAGGGTAGGGTACGGTAGTTACCCCCAGGTTCGAAACCACTGAACTATTGCTTGAAGCGATGTGATCTATTGGCAAAGTGGTACAGTCGAGGCAATACGATACTGAAACATGATATATAACGAACCTGCATTTTCTGGATTTCTTGTGAGTATACGAATTTTTTCACAGTCGGCTGTAACCCTGACTAGGGCATGCTATACCGGTATTAGTTGTATGGGCCAATACCGAAAAACCGGTATTATCCATACAAATAAAACCGGTATTGGGACCCCTGACCTGTGGCCGTTTCTGGGTCAAGTCAGTTTAAGTGTAGGTTTCCTTTACATCTTTTCTCAATCGTGTATTTCTATTTATGTGTTGGGTGAGAACAAGGACCTTAAAATAAATAGCCGGACGGAACCGCGCTACCAAAGAACTAAAGCATGTCTAATCCGCCGGCTACCTATGTGTGCGTGCTGCTCGCATTAGGAAAAAACTAGTTGATGTGTGCGTGCGGCTCGTAAGTACAAGCAGCCGGCTTATTAGAAATGGCTTCAGTTCTCTGTTGGCGAGGCTCCGTCCGTCTATTTATTTTAAGGTCCTTAGGTCAGAACAAATATTCACTATCGTCTGAGCACAGTCAAAAGTTAAAATTATTTATTCTTCAATTTAGACATCGTGCAATGCACCTATGAATGTCTGAGTCCACTACGAAGAGACGTTGCCCGAACCCTAGGGAATACAATTGTTGTTTGAAACACTATTATCAACCTTAGCAAGTACTTCTTACTGCAAACGCAGTGTATATAAGCAGTCTGGTTTTATGTGCACTACACACAACTGTGTGAAAAATCGGCAGATTAAATTTGTCGACTCTGCACAGGGACCCCAGGAATACCCATCCCAGCAGAACCAAGCCCTCATAAAAATGTACACCCTCCGACGATTCTAGGAATACCACAATTTCGCGTCAGTGTTTTTGGGCAGCATAAAATCTGCTTATTGCATGTCTGTTCTAGCGTTACTCAGCCAAGTTGTTAGCGACAACGAACGAATGCTGATAACGCAGTGTATTTAATTAATTTGGCTAAAAGACACTTAAGTAGGAATTGTTCGTCATGTTATGAACTACAAGAACGGAGTTGTGCGAGGGCACTGAGATATGATATCGCACGACGTAACAGACGGCGACTTTACGAGTTGGCCAATTACTCGGGGCTCGGGGGTGGCGGGGCGGGGCCGGGGGGCGCGGGGGCACGCGCTTCCGCAACTACCCGCGCTAGTGCCGAGTGCGAGGACTTAATGAAGGAAGTTCCGACCGACTCGTCTTCCGCTGCCCTCAAATTGGTTTTCATAGTGAAAAACCCTTAAAATTGTATAGGAATAAAACCGTCGGATTGTTTGCTCGTATTAACGTTGGCGACGCCGAGCGGGTAGCTGCTCGCCCGTTATCGGCGGATATAAATATTTGCTTTAGCTTTTTGTGCGAAAAGACACATAAAAAAGGATGCTGACTATTGACGCCGCTCTTACTGTTTAAGGCGCAAATAAAATGAGCTTTACGGTCGCAGGGATCGCCGGGGACGCGCTTTACGTCTTTTTGAAGAGGTTCAAGCGCCACGAGGCAGACGCGCGTGCCTCGTCGCGGGAAATTAAATTATTAAGCTCCGGGAGCATCCGCGGCGGGCGAGCGGGGCGGGCGTCGGAACAATCAGGTTTAATTGCTACATCGACCCCTCACGTGTAGCGCGGATTTCTCTTTATAGCGCTCAATGACGCGATTTACGAGCGGCAATATAAGCCGCATCAAAGTTTCACCAGCCCCGCGCCGCGGACCCGCGAGCTTCGTCACATGCGTACACGCGTCTGTTGCGGGCTCTATTATCCCGGGACCCTCGACTGCGTGCCGACGAGATCGCAGCGCGTTGTATCGTTCCATATAATTTAAGTAGCACAATTTCATTAATATGATCCGCTATCGAGCCTCCGCAGCCGCGAGCCGGAACGACAAACACGATTCCTGATTGTTCAAGCCCCATATTTGTTCAGAGCCTACTAAAAGGCTTCATTTATTTAGGACGATCCCGTCGACGAAACTTTCCGGCTCAAACTTTTTGCCAACCGAATTAACGTATCCAGGTGCGGTGAAGAAAACGCGTCAACTTCGGCCGGCGGGATTGTTTCGACAAAAAATGCATTAGCGAGGGGCGACAGCGAGGAAAAACTTTGCTACGAGACTCCATTAGTTAGGAGACTGGAGGGATCGACCGTTGCGAGCGCTCCGCGCTCGGGCGCCGGGCAATCAGCGCGCGGCACAATACCGCCGCCGCGCCAATCCCGGCCGCTCGGCGCTCGGCGCTCGGCGCATTGCACCCTCGTTTTGTTTCCTACGTTCGTCGCTCGACGCACATAGCGAGAATAAACCCTGCAGCCAACTGCAGCAGCGTGTTAGAATAACAATGAGCTGAAATGAGAGGCGCACGGCTCACATAGCTATTAGGGCAGAGTTAGCTGTCTGCTCCGACGACGAGTTACTTGATCGATGGTGCAAGACTCGGCGTAATTAGTAGGTTGACAGAGATCAAACGGCGTAAGCAACAATAGCAGTCGTGATTAAACTCTATACTGATCAGTTTAGTGCTAATTGTACTCTGTCTGAGCCCCTCTGAGCTGGTCCCGCGCGTCGGGCAGCGATAAGCTTTATATCACGTTTTATGGCCAGTTTCTATGTTTATCCGAAATAATAAACGAAAGTAAAAACCCATAATATAATATCTCGACGGCGAGCAAATCCTTTGATTTCCTACTACTAATAATTTTATAAATGTGGAAACTTGTGAAATGTTTTGGAGGTTTGGACGTTTGTTATTAAATAACACAGAACAAATTAAATAGCTTGCAGAGAAATTTGACATACAAGAAGACCAAATCCAGGAAACATAAGATTCTTTTTAGGGTTCCGTATATACCTCAAAAGGAAAAAACGAAACCCATGTTAGGATCAATCGTGTCTGACCGTCTGTCACAGCCAATTTGCTCCGAAAGTACTGGACCAATTGAGTCGAAATGGTACATATATTACGGTTGATGACCCAATGACGAACGTGTAATGGAATTATGTATATGAATTTTAAACATAGGGGCTTTTGGGGGGTAAATTAGAAAATAAAAAAAGTTTCCAAACTACATATATCGTGTGACATATTAAATAAAAGGGCTCGCTGTGAGAATTTTGTTACAATTTTTATATTAATAGTTTTAAAGTTATTTAAGAAAATAGGCGAAAATTTACCATCCCCCCCTTGTCTCCGAATTGTATTGTTTTGAACGTACGGAATCCATGCGAGTCTAACCGCACTTGTCCGTCCGTTTTTATCACTGAGGTGCTCCCAGGAATAACGCAGACGAAGCCGCGGTTAACTGCTGGTAGGAATATACTACGTATACAGCAGCATACGTATACAGCAGATCATTTGTCTATATCTATCGTTTGAGATCACTTAGTCAATTATATGCAACAGGGTGATTAACGCGGTGACAGGCTCGTTAGTGTCTGTCAAGTTACTGAGTTAATAATCCAATTGCATCGCAGGAATTAACGTAATCGGTGGGGCGTATCGGCGGTTCATTTCCGGCTTGGCGTCGCGCGCGCAGCTCGCCGAGCAAATTTCCGCTCGGGTAATGGAGCTGATGCGGTTACGCTGCGTCCGGCCGCGGCCGCGCAGCCGTCCCGGCTCCTCCGCCGGAGCAGATCACTATCGCGCCTCACCCAGCATCCGATCGAGTTACACTCCACCGTCGCGATCGACGCTCCACTTCGTCGTTCGACTCCGCAAACGATCATAAAATCGTAATGGAGTAAAACAGACGCGGCGGATTCGATGGCCGTATATCACCGCATATTGCGATAAGTAAATGGGCGGCGCGGTCGAGCGGCAATCTGTCGCGCGGTCGATCCGGTTAACTCACTATCTGACCCGGATACCATAAAGCGGGCGCAATAAACCGCATCGATCGCCGCCTCGCGCGTCTTCAGGAAATTGCGGTCAAGTGCGAGCGCGATAAGGGCACGCAGCCCTCGCGACGCGCCGGAACCGATAGCGACTGCGACAACCCGCCCGCACACACGTAGCTCCCGCCACTTTCAATACAAGGGCTCTATTAATATACGTATCTATACAAAATATTACCGAATCAATTTATTTGACAAAAAGAGCTACTTTTTGAATTCCTTTGTTAGTGGAAACATTGTAATCCGTGAGCGTCGCGCGCTCTCGGAGCCCGCGCGGTAATGAGCCGCGCCTGCGATTAGCTGCTTGTAATTTATGCATGCCCGTTGTCCGCCCGCGCGTTACGCATTCCGTTTGCCTACAGCCACTTGCTATGCAAAGGGCTGCGGATTCGATTTCCGCTGCGGATATAATGCTCCTGTCTCCGACGGCCGGCTCGAGCCGGGCCAGGCCCGCTCCCGCGTGAACTATCCATCTTTCCGGATGAAAAAGTTTTGTTTCCCTTCGTGATCCCTTTATCCGCGTGCAGCGTTATCTGAAATCAAACACATGTTTAGCATAAAGCGGATTACATTACGGATCCCGATCCACTACGTGTTCACATACATTTCATTTTACTCGAAGCATCTTAAAGCTAAGTAATGAGGGACGCAAGCCTACATAACATAACTACGCGTGACCCGAGCGATGCGACCCGCGGCGTCGCCGCTCGCTTGCACACTTTCGGCTCTTCGTCGTAAATCATTCGTTATTATAAGGGTTCGGTTTGTCTACACAAAAAGTTTCGGGTCTCGGTTTAGTAGAGAAATTATCTCGAATAATTTTAAAGGTCAAACTCCAAAGAGGGCAAATAACTTGGCACGGAGTTGAGGCTTGCGAAGTGCGGGCATTTCTCGCTCGCGGGGCGCGCCATTTGCATCGCGCGACTCGTCCGTGGCTCAGCGTGAGCGGCTGTACCTACAATACCGCCAGGCGCCGACATAAAGTATTCGTCTCTTTCTCTAAAGTATGCAAATCCGTGAGATACGAATGCTTTACGTCCGCGTTAAAGGAGCTCGCTAACGGCGTAGCGCTCGTGCCTGCGTCTCGCGTCACGCACGTGGCGTATTGAACAAAGCTTTAATAGTACATTACATACCGCAGCCAGTAAAGCAAAAAATGTCTCAGGTCACATGTACTTGTCGGCCGAGGCAAAGCCAAGGACGTGATCGTGTCTTTAGACCTTAAGACACGACTACAAATACGCACACCAATTACTTGGAATTACGTATATTTGGCAGTCATAAGACATTCACGGTGACTTTCATTCGGCAATCGTGGTCGGCAATCAAAAACACATAATTTTAGATGCGAGAAAAAAGTAAAACCTTCAAGTCAATGACATACCTGAACTCATTTAGGTTTATAACTGCAGAGAGTTAGCTCAAAAGCATTGAATGCAGTTTAAAGTAAGTAGGTATATGAAGCTATGACAGTAATGTTCGTGTTGGGAGCGCCATGCCACAGGCATGTAATCAAGTCTAACAAGTGATGAAAGTTCGTATCGCCACGAGAGCTAAATTAGACAATAACCAGACACTTACTGCCCCACGGCACAAACATCGCCTGAACTTAATTCCGGGCTCCCACCGGCGCGCCGCAGCAACCTGTGAGCACAATCCTACATCCTACTACATAATATAATAAACTAGCATTTACCCCCTGCTTCGCCCGCGTTGTTCCCGCTCCTGTCCCAAGGGAACTATTTATCGAGGTGTAAAGTATCCTATGTTTCAATCCAGGATTTAATCTAATTGTATGCAAAATTTCATTGAAATCCAAGTAACGTCTCTATTTTACCCGATGGTTGACTGGTAGAGAATTCCTTAAGGCATATTAAGTCCGCCCATTGTACTTTTTAATTATTGTGCAATAAAGTTTAAATAAATAAATAAGGTTAGCTAATTAAGTGTTGATCGTGAGCCCGGCGGAGCGCGCCGCGGGCAGCCGCCAAGCGAGCCGATTATAAGTTAAAATATTCATCGCTATTCAGGACGGATGAATAATTTTGTTTGTGCGCGAATAATTTAGCGACCTTTTCCCAATCATGCCACGAGGGCGGCCAAGTTAAATATTAGTGGAACGTTTAGAGGCGAGAGCTCCGGCCCCCCACCCCGCGCCACGCCGCGCCTCGCCCCGCCGCACCCACGCAAGCACGCATCGGGCTATGCGAAATCATGAAATAATGCGCCAACTTCCTACAGTTGAACTTGAAGTGTAACATTAAAAATAATTACGAGGTATAGTTACGAGGCCGGCAACCCCATTTCCCGCCGAGGTATGTATAGTGCTTTTCTCAAATATGCAATGAAATAAATAAACTTACTAATAACCTAAATAATATTTTACAAAACAGAAACTTTCTGTCAGAAAGTGACATATTATATCCATAGACAATGCAAACGTCATGTCACGTTCGGAAACCATAGCAAAAGCTGTTTCAGTTCACATTTTTACCGCGAATATTTAGATGAAATATTTTAAATGTGTATTCGTATAGTTAAAATTACAATTTAAAATTGTTGATAATGTATTATTTGTTATGTTCATGTCAATTTTAAATAAATAAAACTGCAAAATATAGCAAACATCGTCTTTGTTTTTTTAATGGCTGAATGCCGTGATGCTGTGGCCCATATAAATGTGAGATGGAAATTAAAAAAAAAAAATTGCCGTATGTAAGTATGAAATTCCATTACGTGCCAAGTGTCAAGCCGCACCGGAAACGAGGTACTTTCCGGCCTATTTTTAGGCACGTAATGTCAACATTTCATGCCATGTTTGAGAAAATAAACTTACTAATATCCTTACATACCCTAAATATTATTGGGTATCATTTAATCGATCAGCAAAATATTCATATTTTGGTCAGCAGAAATATGTATTTGGTCAGCCAAAATAGCTAGTTGGTAAGCAACATATGGTTAGCAAACATTTATAAATCAGGCTGCAATTAATTATATACTGAACGGCTCTAAATTATTTTGGTCAGCAAATTAAATGAGCTGCATTAAGCGATCTACTGTTAATCAAATTTTGGTAAGCAATCAGTAGGTAAGCAAAATATTTCATTTTGTTCATCAAAATGAAAGGTGCAATAAAACCTAATTGGAATGCACAAAATGGGCGCAACTATTCTGCCGCAATAACGCAAAAGGGCACATCTAAATAAAATTTTCGAGTTTACAATAAAATAAGCATATTTGATTAGAAAAACTTCTATTTCTAAAATAAAAAATGTCCGAGATATTCGACTTCAAAGTTGACAAATTTTTAAGACGTAAAAATTTCGATGGATGTTGGTGTCATTATAACATCTATTTATTATTGTTTTATCGTATATAATTTGCTAAAATAAGCATGTTTTATGGGAAAAACTTTTCTCTGAAATAAAAAATAACCGAGATATACGACTTCAAAGTTGAAAAAGTTGACTTTCCGTATCTCCGGCGCTGCGGGAGCAGCAGCCCTGCCGCCCTTGCATGACGACGCACGGTCACCTCGCTCGGCTCTGCGCCTCCGGCTCTATAAAAAGACTCTAGGGTGCGCAGTGTCGGCACGCGTCCTAACCAGCGGGAGCCCTAGATTCGGACTTTCGCAGGCTTTTTACATTTTATAGTAAGTAGTATATTCAAAAATGGCAATACGGTAAAAATCAATGATAATTGATAAACACTACTACTTGACACTGACAGCTGACAATCACCGAATGACAAAACAAACACGCCCACGATTGGCTGCTCGCGTCACGTGGTCTGTTTCGCTCGCGTCACGTGGTCTGTTTCGCTCTGCCCACAGTACTGCTGATTTTTCAAACTAAACGCAATCCACGCATGTTTTCTCTGCTAACCAATTGTAAAATCTTGCCGGCCAAGTAATTATTTTGCAGCTTGACTGTTTATTAGGCAGACAAATTATAAATAAAGCAGATTAATATTGGTTAAAATGTTAACCATTTTTAAATTATTTGCTGAACAAGAGTTGCCGCGCGATTTTTATTTATTGCCAGCCAAATCTTTGTATGCTGCCCAAATTATTTAACTGCTTATTTTTTTTGCGGATCAATTTTAATAACGGCTGACCAAAAAATTACTTTCTAATATTATTTTATAACAGCAACTTTCTATCAGAAAGTGACGTTAGTAACATATTATATCCATAGACAATACAAATGTCAAGTCACGTTCGGAAACCATATACAACCAAAAGCTGTTTCAGTTTACATTTTTACCACGAATATTTAGATGACATATTTTAAATGTGTATTCTTGTGGTTTAGTTTGCAATTTATAATAATTGGAAATTGTTTATAATGTGTTATGTTCATGTCAATTTTAAATAAATAAAACTGCAAAATATAGCAAAAATCGTTTTTGTTTTTTTAATGGCTGAATGCCGCGATGCTGTGGCCCAAATAAATGTGGAATAAAAATTAAAAAAAATACAATAATAAGTATGAAATTCCATTACGTGCCAAGTGTCAAGCCGCACCGGAAACGAGGTACTTTGCGGTCTTTTTTTAGTCACGTAATGTCAACATTTCATGCCATGTTTGAGAAAAAGTATATTTTTCAAATTGGCTCACAAGTACATGATGGAGTCATGGAGGTTACAAACATTAAAAAAAATACTATCTTCTTGAGAACCTCCTTCTTTTTGAGAAATCGGTTAAAATGAGAAAGAGTGTAAGAGACTCTTAAGAAAATTGAATGAATGTAATTGGAATATTTTTATTTTTATTTTGGGACGATGGAAACAGAACTATGAAGGCTTCTCCGAGAACCTGCGGCTGCAAACATTTGCATTCTAGTGCATTATCGCCCTTGCCTTCGGCTCGGGCGTCAAACACTTGCGATCTGAGACATTCTTTGTTTTACCGCCCAAGGTAAATAATGTACCTACTATTATTGCACGTCAAAACTATTGGTAGACAACAGACGGTCTTATCGCTCCTTGTATTTTAATCCGGAACGAATAAGGAACCGAAACTTCATCTCAAGAATGAAACAGAGAAAATATCGAACGTAACTTGGTAAAACAAAGAAACCGTTTGCGTCGGTACGGAAGAGCATTGTAATGTTGATTTCGGACTTCGCGTAGAAATTGCAACGGCCAGTAACAGTTTGGACGGAGCGAGCTATTTCTAGAGATGTAAAGGATATCCGGTCACTATCCGGTATCCGGCATATCCGGCCACATTATACTATCCGGCCGGATACCGGATAGTAATTTAGTACCTTATGTAAGGAGAAAATTTGAGTAGCATAAATATCAAACTATGAAATACTACTATAATAATCGTAGACTATAACGTGCCGCCGTTCAATACGCACTGAGTGTGAATTAAGTTCACTTTTCTATCAAAAGTTGCTTACAACATACCTACAACTAGAAACACGTTGCAACCTGCACCGCCCATCGCGCCCGTGCGCCGTCAACTCCATTTAGGTATTTTAGGTAAAAAAGTTTTAGCTGGATATTCGGCGGCCGGATACCGTATATCCGGCGGTCGCGACGGCTGGATATCTGGCCACTATCCGTTGCATCTCTAGGTATTTCATGTAGATGTGGATTAAATTTTCGGCAAACTATTTTAGATTTATTTTTCAGATTAACACTGACAATAAAAACTGCAAAACAAAGGAAGAAAACTAACCTACACTAAGGCCTCATTTAGACGAGGCGAGAATTCGTATGCGAGTTTCGTTACATTGCGGGCTAGCTAGTGTACGATGAAGTAAAAGCTACTGTACGAAGAAGATGAAGTCCTCGTCTAAATAGGGCCTTAGTGGAGGTAGGTTAGTTCTCTTCTTTTGTTAGACAAAACTCAGAATTTTCAAGCACTCCTCGAGCTACCAGGCAACCGCTCACTCTAATGTGGAATCATATTTTTTTTATTTAAATTGTAGATTATGATAATATAAACTTGATGTATTAAAATAATATTACTTGATAAATTGTAATTACGTAATTGATAAATAGTAAGCTCAATGTATATTTCAAACGCAATTTATATTGTTGAATGAATAAATAACTATGAACTCCGTCTAAATGGGTCTTAAACCTAATGCCAATATATATCACTCCATTGCGAGACGATGATTAAATAAAAAAAAATTAGGAAACCCAGCGTACAAATTACTAAAAAAACATCCTTGATTAATTAGTTTTCTAATGAGGCTACAAACTTTACAGAAAGAATTAAAGTCATTAAAATAATTACATGTTATTTTACAGGCAATTTTGGATATAAAACTATCCAATAACGTTACTTATATCAGAAACTAATAATTTTCGGACAGGGTACAATATGACTTTTTTTGTTGCAAATGAGTTGAACTGTATACCGGTTTCGAGCCCTGACTGTAACCCCTTAAAAGGAATGAATGCAATATCCAAACACCCTGTATGCCCCGGCGAGGTCGGTGCCCCACTGGCCGGGCCGAGTCAGAGCGCATTTCGCTATGTGCTCATGAGAATTGAATCGTCAGCATAATAATTAAAGTACATTTTTAGGGTTCCGTACCAAAATGGTAAAAAAGGAACCCTTATGGTGCGACTCTGTCTGTCTGCCTGTCCGTCTGTCACTGCAAGATATCTCAGGATCTACTGATGCTATCGACTAGAAATTTGGAATAGTGTTAAAAAAAATGTTTTACCTTTTTTACTTTTTTTTAAATGGGTCTGAAATGGGATGTGGAAAAACAAAAGTAGAGCCATTATATAGAGTGGGATATCAAGTGAAAGGGCTTAATGTGTAGATTCCAAAAATGTTGTTTTTTTTTCTTAGACGTGCAGTTTCTGATTTTAGACAAAAAACGTTAAAAAAAATACCTGTCCCCCTCCTATTATCTCCGAAGTGAAGAAAATAATCTGAAATAATTACCGATTATTAATATCATCCTAAATATTACTGGAAAAATAAAACGGTTTTCCTAACTTGCAGCGTTTTTTAGAAATTCGCAAAAATTGTAAGACAAACTTATTTGCTCCTACTAACCTAACCGCGAAATATTTCGATGTATGGGGACAACAGTTTTTCAAGAGCAAAGTAAAATTTGTCCCACCATACAGTTTATCTTGAAAGTTATCCACATATCTACTGACGAGTTTGTACGGAACCCTCGGTGCGCGAGTCCGATTCGCACATGACCGGTTTTTTTTACACACTGCTCGACAGCCGGTCGGCGCCGGTCGGTTGCCATCAATCCATACAGGGTGTCCCTAAAACTAATGTACCTACGAAAAGGGCTGATAGACTAGCTCATAAGAGACCAGATTAAGTAAAGACCTCAATAAAAATCTCTTAGTTTTCGAGATATTGCTAGAAGTTCACCCCAAATAGTGATCTTGTGGCTTCTTCCTACCGAAATTTGATAGAAGAACAGTTTAAACTGTCACTCAAACAAAAAAATTGGGTAACCAAGCTATACAGCCGACAATTCTACTCATCCTGGAATTTAAAAATTCTTTTAGTCTAACAACTCTACTCCTATCTCAACCAAAGTCTCAATAGCTTCATATCGATGTCCATAAAACTTGAGTCGATATCGCCGGGTGACAACCAAAACTCACTAACTATCAACATTGAAATATAAACCGTGCTGTTAGTCAAATAAAGTTGATTATTATTTTATTTTTTGAACGTAATTAGGGAATTTTCACTGTCACCCGACGATATTGAATTAATCACTAACAGTAAGTGCATTCAGCTGCCATCAAGCTGGGGTGTGAACATATCACACGTGGCGGCTCGCATGCTGCAGGCCCGCTCGCCGTCTCCGGCGCATCGATCGCGGCCGCGCTGATCAATCTATTATTAACCGACGAAGTTCGCCTCGAAGGAATACCGCCGCCTTAAACAATAAGCCAGTATTGAAGCCGCCGACCTCCTCGAGACGTACACGCGCGCCGGAGTTTACACTTAGCTAAGTGTACTTTCAGAGCCGTGGATGTGGCGAACATACTTATACTATACATGTCGTATAGACTACCTCCAACTTTATTCACGAAGTTTACTAACACGACAGAACAACACTGGCTGCGCATATTGAATAGCTGACTGTGTAAAGGCAAAGTGGCAGCAGTGATTACAAAACAAACGAATTTTGAACTTAATTCATAGTAAGTACGGAGGATTTTTGCTTTGCCTGAATAGTTCAACATTTGCAGTGTTGTCCTATGGAGTGAAAGGAATTAGAGTGCCCTAAGATAAAGACGACGCAATGTAATGCAATAACTTTAGACTTTCCTGAGAAACTTTAGACTTTCCTGAGTAAAAAACTAAAACTGGGCCCAGTTATTTGCATGTAGCATTCCTATTAGTAAGTTTAATTGAAGGGTACACCGAAAGAACATGTCTAGTCACCTTTTTTGAAAATGAGATTTTAATCTCAAGATATCGTCGACCGTAGGCTGAATTATGGAAAGGGACAGGCAAAACAATGTCCCTTACCGTAATTCAGCCTACGGTCGACGATATAGAGCTTGCAAGTTCGCAACTATAACCTACCACTTGATTACAGGTGAATATAATATTGTCTTCGGTTTCCGCGATTATCACTCATAGTAATAAAACAACTTAAACGGATTAAATCGCGTATATTACTACATTTTAAGTCCCGACGTTTCGTAACCCTTTTCAGCGTTCGTGGTCGCGGGTAGACTGAGAAAATCATAAATTTCCTATGTCAAAATTACTGTTGTGCAAACCTACCCACTTTAAAAAATACAAATTCAATATTAGTGTTGCCAGATGGGCCTAATGTGTAAAGATGTTCACACACATGCCAGAAGGGCTTAAAAACCTAACTTTAGAAAAGCTAGCGGCGCTTCCAAAAGGCATACTTGATAAGAAAGAAGGCCAAGGAAACTTATCAGCCACGCCTTATGCAAAAAAATAAAATAATTTAAGCAAAAGACTCTAGGTATGCTATTTTTGGTAAAACAAATCAGAAAAAAGTTTAGTGTTGCCAGACGGGCCTAATGTGTAAAGACGGTCACACACATGCCGGAAGGGCTTACTATCCTAACCTTAGAAACTAGCGGCGCTTCCAAAAGGCATACTGGATAAGAAAGAAGACGCCAAGAAAACTTATCAGCCTTGCCTTATGCAAAAAAGAACATATTTTAAACAAAAAGACTCTAGGTATGCTATTTTTAGAAGAAACAAACACCAAAATGTAGTAATATACGCGATTTAATCCGTTTAAGTTGTTTTATTACTACAGGTGAATATCTTAAAAAAAAATCCACATTTAAAGAAATGGTTCCTATAGTAATTGTTTGTAATGACTAACTTTCAAATCGCTATAACTCAAAAAGACGCTAAGGTGATTAGACATGTTCTTTCCGTGTACACTTCATATTATCGTGTCACAATAGTAGTTATGCTTTGTAACGCAAAATAGGGCGCATATCGTGCGTCGAGACGCGGTTTCGGAACACACACTCATCAGTGGGGCTGATAACCAACTTAATGTTTACTATGTTTGAGTCCAAAGTCATTTATAACAAATATTAAGTTTCAGAAGATGCAATTTCAAAAAGGTTGCATATCGTTCAAAAGACAAAAAATTGTGATTGGTTGATGAGAGGTAGGGCAGAGGTCATTTTTCAACTGGTAGAAACAACCAAGGACCTTCAGAAGAAAAATCAATGGACGTAGCGTCGCGAACAGATAAGTGAAGCACTCATGATGAGCCGGCAATGAGCCGGCGCTTTGTACGCACGCACACATCAACCAGCATAATGGGCCGGTCGGCTGCCATTGGGCCGTCAACGCACACATGCTCACTTCGGCGGCCATTGCTTGGCTTCACCCGCGTCTTAGACCGCGCGGTATCCTTCTATTTTATACATCCATGGAAACAACCTTGTAATATTTAGCCCTTGATGCATATCATAAGAGTGACCAGCAGCCAGGAGAGGAGCCAGGAGATGGTAAGTGACTCGGTGATCTTATGATGGCGACGCGATGAAGCCACGGGCGCGCGGGCGGGCGCCGACTCTCGTCACTATGAACGCTGTGTATATCTTTGCCAGTGTTCGCAGCTCATCTGTCTAACTTTGTTGATTACGCATCTAATTAAACGCAGCGCGTGGTAATCTGATGATGATTAATATTAATGCCACTTTCTCGTACAAGAAGAATTTCGCGAGGACTGCGGTCGGAGTTCAGTGTGTTAATTAAATTCCCGGCTGCTCCTGGAGCGCGGGAGGGGCGCAGACAGACGAGCTGTCATACCGCGGTTGTTTCCAATTAACTACGAAGCGCTGCGCAGCTAGCAAAGGTAGTTTTAATTACTCTAGTTTCAGATTAAAACTGAAATATCCCTCCCTGCGCGCCGCGCCGGGCGCACGTAGCGGCACAATACCTACAAGCGGAACATCAAGTTTTCTATGACTGCCCTGAAAGAGCTCGCGCGAAGCAGTCGTCTGCGCCACCTGCGGGACGAGGAGGGAGGACAACACAGCGCAGTTATCAGCCTTTAGGCCCACGTCTACAGATTTGCAATTCTACAGACTCTCATCACTTTGGTTTACTCTTATTTGGTGTAAAATCAATGGCTGTAAAATCAGTTTGTCGAAATTAATTTGCTATAATGATTCATTTGGTATAAATTCAATTACCATAAAAATTAATGTGTATGACGGAGCGTGGATTAAATTAGTGGTTAGTAATCCAATTTAAAATGGTAAACAATAATGGAAACATGTTTTAATGACTTGAGAGTAGGAAATTCAGTATCCCGAATAGAGCTTTTCCTTGAACACTGTGACAATGGCATGACAATGGCAACTGGAGGTTTTGACAGGTGTTGACAGCTAGAGAAACGCGCGCGTGCTTGGCGCGGCATGTTTGGATGAATGAAGTGATGTCCGCGAACTTAACCATTGGCTCTTAAACTGGTTTTAAATCACAGTAATTCAGTGGAAAGGTGTTCACATGAACCTGAGTGAAGTGACGAAGTGTGTTAATTTCCGAGTATTTTCTTGATCTTCGCGCCCAAACAGTAACAATGACGAAGACCGGTCGGAAAAAGTAAGTTGGCGTTTCCTTTGAAGATGACAAATAAGAGTAAAACAGAACCAACGCATTCATATAAAAAAAACATTACGCCCTAGGGCGTAATAGGTCATTTACGGCCCGCATAACTTACGTGTAGTGTAACGACACCATTTTCGAGCAAGTGTGATGAAAAATTATTTCCAATAACTTCGTTTGATATAACGTTAATTTGCTCGGAACGTTATTCGTTATACGTACAAGGTGGCCAGTGGCAGAATTCCGATTTCAAATTCAAATAATTTTCGAACGCGATGTTCGAAACAAATGCGGGTCGGTGTTTTAGTATCGCGAGCATTGCGGATTGATAATTCAAAATGGATCGCTGGCCAGCTGTCCAGCGTTCATACGCCATAGAGGCCTATCTAACCAACGGTTTTTCGCCCATTACCGCAAGGCGTAAGTTTTGTGTTCGTTTTAATATACGGCGTATTTGTGATGGACCGTCAACTAAACTGATTGAGAGTTGGGTAGCACGATTCAGAGCTACAGGTTCCGCAGTAAATAAGCCAGGACCGGGCCCGCGACCTACGGTTACAACTGAACAAAACGTGGAACGCGTCAAGCAATCTGTACTCGAAAATCCGCGACTTTCCACCCGCATACGATCTACGGTGCTAGGTATTCCCAGGTCGACATTGCAGACAATCCTCAAAAAAAATTAAGGTTCCACCCTTATAAAATCCAAATAGTCCAGAAGTTGCAGGATACTGACTATGAATCGAGAAAATTGTATGCTGAACAAATGTTGGAGAGATTTCCATCAAATCATCGTATGGGGAACATCTTCTTCAGCGATGAATCACATTTCCATCTCGACGGTTATGTGAACAAACAAAATTGTCGTTACTGGGCTACCGAAAATCCGAAACAAATGCACGAGATGCCGTTGCATAGTGAAAAAGTGACTGTTTGGTGTGCGGTTTCAGCAAGATGCGTAATAGGGCCTTACTTTTTTGAAAACGAACGTGGAGCAGCGGTAACCGTGAATTCTGAAAGATACTGTGAAATGATTGACAATTTTTTTAGATCACACGTTGAAAATGGTTCTTTCTTCAATCGAAACACATGGTTTCAACAAGATGGTGCAACTGCCCACACAGCCCGGCCATCGATGAATGCAGTTAGAGCATTATTCCCAGGAAAATTGATCTCCAGATTTGGTGACATAGCCTGGCCCGCAAGATCACCCGATCTCAGCCCATGTGATTTTTTTCTGTGGGGATACCTCAAAAGTGTCGTCTACAAAAACCAACCTGCCAACATCGCGGAGTTAAAAGACAGTATTCGATTACAAATAAACACAATTTCCAGTGCACTTTGTAGCAAAGTTTTTGAAAATATGCGGAATAGGTTGGAAGAGTGCGTACACAACGAAGGTCATCATTTGGAAAACGTTGTTTTCAAAAAATGAAATCCGCATTCATAGTCTTTTCGTAGAAATAAATAATACTGCTCAATATGCTTTAGTTTTTTTTTTATAAAATTTCGTAATCGGAATTCTGCCACTGGCCACCTTGTATTATAAGGTAGTACATTCAATGGATAGCACTGTTAAAAGCTCTAATGTTTCCTGGCTTAGTGATAATAAAAGAGGGTGGGAAAAACCTACTTCTTTGTCATTAAAGACAGGCTTCAAATGATGAAAGAATTGTATAGGTAACAAAACCCGAATCGGAGCACTCCACTTCATCCACCTGGTCTTGTCTGCCCTACCCCTAGAGAGTATATAGAAGGCCAGAGGCGCTGAGGGGGAGCAGCCTTCACACGCCGCAGCAAAGCACAGGCACAATGTGAGCCATACCGGCTGATGCTGGTCCAACAAGCCGAAGCTGCGGAGGTGAACATTGGTGACTGTGCTTTTCCCGCAGCGCCGAAGCGGTTGCGGAGTGCGATGATTAGACATTTTGAATGTTCTACGAGTACATTTTTAATAAGCGATAATGTAATGAACATTATAATAATTTTATACATCTTAAATGTTATACATATTATTTTTATACATTTTGAATGAATATATTGAAGAATAGAGATTTTGTAGAGCTTTTAAATGTTTTAGAAAATGAATTTTAAATGAAATGAATACGAAGTGATTTTATACGTTCTGAATTTATACATTTTAATAATTTATAACGTTTAATTTTATGCGAAATAAGGTAGACCCCTCGTTGATTACTAGGGTAGGGTAGGGTAGGGTAGGGTAGAGTAGGGTAGGGTAGAGTAGGGTAGGGGGTAGGGTTTCGACTTGTTACCGTTTGGCCGTCGACGGCGAATAGAGGATATTCACGGACCTAAATCGCTGGTGCATTCCCTCGACAGCAATGAACCACGACCGTGAGTAATATTCGTCATCACTATCCAGCTATAGATATGAAGACGCTATTCGACAATGTGCAGTCGTATGACTTTTCATTCTTTTCAGTCAATTACAAGGTCTGATGACTCGCCACTTTGCTACCCGGTGAACAGTCAAAACATTTTCTGCTACTCCGCCAATTCCACGGGCACTTGCGCCAACTTCCCGCAAATTCTTCCAGCACGAAAATGAAACTTTAAAGTTGAAATAATATTTCAAAAGCGCCGGCGAGCACGGGCGGGTTTATGGCTGGTGACGGCCGCGCTGCTGCGACGTATCTTCCAAATTTCCTTATTTCAAACCATTTAATATCTACAAAGTTATTACCTATTGAAACGTATTCTAAGGTACAATAACATATTTCGCTTTGTAAGAAAAATGTTATCGATGGGGAATATTGCCGTATAATACCTGTAAGCTCGCCGTTATCGGCGTGCGTGTTTCCGCGCGACATAATTGTCGGAGGCAGCTCGACGGCGCGACAAACGGCGCGTAACTTGTGTTATCGGTGCGCTTTGTGCGGCAATTTGTCGCCGCGACGAGCGCCGTTATCGCAGATGACGGGCCGCGGTCGCACGCCGGCGAGTCGCCGCGGGCCGCGCGCGTGTCCCCGGTCGCATAGGTTATGCAGTACTGGTATCATTCTGGAGAACCGGGATTTTCGGTACGGGCCGATAATTGAACCGCGATTTCCTGTTTCTTTCGGTACTTTCGGGACGGGACTCCAAAATCTCTGTCGATACTTTAGTCTCCTGAGATTTCGTTAGTTTTTTAATAAAAACAACTACACATTACAGTAAAAGCCCTTTTAGGCATTTAAATATAATTTAATTAATAATTACAAACTTACGGAACAGTGGGGCAGGCGGGGGTGCGTCGCCAGCGATCACCATTACCACGGCCGTCGCCTGTGTTTGGTTAAAATTTAAGTATGGGCTTGGTCGTTTTGAATTAATACGTCTTTTTACCCGACTGCGGCGAAGCCCAAAGGAGGGTTATTATCGCTATTCTCTCACTATTTGAATTAAGATAGTCAAAACTCAGAGCATACCAGAAAAAGTAAATTAAATGGAAAATGCTGCTTAAATATGTTTTGCGAAAATCCCGAAAGTACCGGGACTATTATTTTCGCGTCCCGGATCTTTGCTCTGCTGAAGAAACCGGGAAATCCCGGTACTTTCGGTTCCGATATTTCCCGGGAGCAAACCCTACTCGCAGCGAGCGGCCCGCGCCCGCTCGCTAGATAAACGCTCCGCACACACCTCCCGCATCGCTTTGTGAACACTTTTCTGCTAACATTTGCGCGTTGGTTGTGGGGGCCGATTAGATATCTCGTATAACGTGACGACACAAAGAACCGGGACAGCGTAAAAACGGCGAACTCGGGAAATAAGTAAATATTTAGGTTGCGTTACAGTGTTTGTATTAGAGCTACCCTTTACCTTATTGAAAACATAATAAGAGGTACTGTACAAGATTGTAAAATAATGCTAATGATATATGTGTGTATGTGAGGTGTTCACCTTTGTACGAAGGTGAACACCTTTACGGAATCTCTTACAGTTTTAACCTTTGAGCAATATATATATGTCGCAGTGCGGAATTCTCCCCACGAAGAAATGTCAAGTTTGTCTATGCTTGAGTGTCTTTGGTTGCGGTACAATGACGTTTATTCAAAATTGACAGAGTTCGGTCACGTTCTGTTATTGTCTTGGATGTCAGAAAATGGTGAATTGTGCTGAACAAGGAATTGGAGTCAGTGATGGTTGATCTGAGCATTATAAGCAAAGGAACACGTCCCGCAACCAACCTCACTGCATTTCTTCGTTTATTATGACTAGTTAGTGAGACTATCGAGCTCCAACCGATGGAAACCGACACTCGACTACGGATTATTGGCAATTAGATGGACATCCTGACGACTCCTACCCCCTGACGCTGACATATAATATATATTGATATAATAATGCTGACGAGACTGCGTCATATACGGCAATATCCAGATTTTATCGTGACAGGACGCGAAGCCTCCTCGTCCTCTTCTTATCACATGATTCGAGACGTGCACCCGAACCATACGCGTTTTACTATTAGATCGCTAATTAAATGTCAACAATGTTTTAGCACGCGGATGTGTAGAAATATGGCAATAGACAGGCCGGTATATTCATATTCATTTATTTAGTAATATTCATATGTCGAACAATAAGAGCTATTGCTTTGTATAAAATAGTTTGGTCATTAAAATATGTCAGCATTTGTAATTAATTGAAAATTTAGCTTCAGTACGTACCTAGTAGGTACAATACAGCTTCAAAAGATACCTACACATCGTGTTGCTGAAAATAATAGTACCTACATAGCAGTGGCGTGGCATTGAAGAAATCCTTGGGCAAGCCGGAGCAGTTTTGGCTTCAATTTTAAGAGCACTAGAATAAAGTGCTGAACTGCCTAATATTAGGCAAGCCGATGGGAATCGAGTTCTATGAACGCCACGCCACTGCTACATAGTTACCTCAACTCTCAACTATAAAAATCCTTGAAAATCGTGTGTGTAAGCGTTAAGCATGTGTATACCTACTTGAACTCCTCGGGCATAAGTCTCGAAAGAAGTGTCGTGATTTCTTAAAGCAGTGATATTATTTGAGGAAA
The DNA here is from genome assembly GCA_947034925.1 of Eudemis profundana. Classification (NCBI taxonomy): domain Eukaryota; kingdom Metazoa; phylum Arthropoda; class Insecta; order Lepidoptera; family Tortricidae; genus Eudemis; species Eudemis profundana. The sequence continues at coordinate 193,354 of OX344801.1, read as the reverse complement.
TAAGTCTCAATTCATTTATTCGTTTTAATTGAAAGTTATAAAAATGTAACTTTAATAATTAATGATCAACTTATATGTTTTTTTTTAAATGGTGTAGAACCTCCTTAGATATTAAGTGGGTAATAATTTTTGTGAACCAGCAACATCAGAAAGATTCCGATGTTGATGGGGAGAAATTTTATAAAAAGGGTAGTCCTTCATTTGCTCGCTCTCTTTTCGATTTGTGACCTGATGGTGAACAGAAGTGAATATACGTCATCCAGTATCAAGAACCGTATTTCATTATAATTCAGAAGTGAGCATAATCCACAAAATCCCACAGCGAGGTATGTAAGTTTGAATTTTTAATTCCGTTGATTTTTCTATTTATATGTGCACAATTATATTGTTTCACCACATATCAGAAAATATCCTACCGAATTGATTTGCTTATTGAGATTTTGCCAGATTATCATGAAAACTTTTAACGGTTGTTGTTCGATGAAAGAATTAAAAAAAAAGTAACGTCAATTTTGGTTGCCTTGAAAACATTAATACATATATATTTTATATAGTGCTTTAAAAAAATATATCAGTGAGTTTAAATTATTCATCGAGTTGGCTAGTACTGATAGAATTCATTAAGATCGTATTTATTTAATATAATGAATGACCCACGTTACGGCTTTATGAACTACCTTCATTTTACGCATAATAGAATAATCATCGCTAAGAGGTTGAGAATTCGTATTATCAAGAAAGTACCAATTTTTTTTTTTATGTGCTTTCTTTCTCTCGATATGGTTTTAATTGCAATGTTTGCACAGGAAAAATAAGACAGCTATTATATGAAAAAAAGGAAGCTACTTGTTACATTTTTAGACATCGTAAAAGTGGTTTTCTTTTTGCGTTAACGGTTGATTTTATGACGAATTTGCCTTCATTATTTGCCTCATTTTTGTTCCCTACGGGTTACAGTTTTCTAGTTTTTCGAGAAAATACGAAAATAATCCTTATTTAACACGAAACAAAATAGTTCAGAACTTGATCCACATTGTTTAATGTACGAATAAGGCATTGGTTCCTATAAAATATTTTCATAGGTTGGTAGCTAACATATTTTATGAGTGAAGTAATGTGTGTGTATACGATATAGAAAATGAAACCATGTGTGTTTCTACAGGCTATGTATGCCGATGCTACACGACTTTACTATACTCTCAAAATGAAACCATGTGTGTTTCTACAGGCTATGTATGCCGATGCTACACGACTTTATTATACTCTCAAAATGAAACCATGTGTGTTTCTACAGGCCATGTATGCCGATGATACACGATTTTATTATACTCTCAAAATGAAACCATGTGTGTTTCTACAGGCTATGTATGCCGATGCTATTAGATATTATTTTACTCTCAGAATGAAACCACGTGTGTTTCTACAGGCTATGTATGCCGATGCCGTTAGATTTTATTATACTCTCAGAACGAAACGACGCGTGTTTCTGCAGGCTATGTATGCCGTTGTTATCTAACTTGATTGTACATACTTTCAGTACGAAACCATGTGTGTTTCTATATCTGCAAGCTATGTATGCTATTATTATTTGAATTGACCCTACCTTTAGTTACAAAACTACGAGTGTTTTTACGCCTTCAGACTATGTACGTCAATGTTGATCGCGTAGCATAGGCACATATACGTAGTAAGAAACTAAGTGTGTTTCGATGACTACGGGTTAGGTACTCGTGCCATATGTAGTTATTCACATAGATTGTATAATACGAAATCAATTGTGTTTCGACAACTTCAGGCTATGTACTGCAATGTGATTGAGATGTATCCGATAGCATACAATTAAGTAAATACGTTTTAAACTCATAATAGGCTATGAAAGCAACACCATCGAGTGTGGAACTATGTGTGTTCCTATCCTACCAATATATGAGTGCTAAGTACGCTAGAATAAAAAAAAAAAGGCAAAGAAGTTGGTGTAGTTTCATGTAATTACTGAATTACAATGATGTATGATAGATGTTAGTAAGACAATGTAGTAACAATCAACAACGTTTGTTATTTATGACAGTTATTGGTGTCTATGTTATTTATCATAATATTACACTATATTTATATTGGATGCTACTCAATGGCGTATCTGCAAAGATAAAGATTTAGATTTCATATTTTCGTGCAAAGTATGCCTTGCAATTGAAACTTTTTGTGTATTGAATAATGCATATCCTAGTGAAGTATACTACAATCTCGAATTTATGAATATTATGTTAGTGATTATTATTCTATATATGCAAAAACACTTAGTAGGCAGACGTTTGACTTATTATATATTTACGACTTTCCGACTTTGAGATAGTTATATGGTATCTCTGGTCGTTACAGTGATTATCAAGCGAAAATGGGGAATAACAGCAATAAAAAGACGGAGAAGCACACGGCTAAGAAAAAGACTAGAAAAAGAGTTAGGCGAATATCTTCATCGTCGGAGGAAGATGCGGTACAGCCACAACCAAAACAAGCAAGATTAACAGAAACTAATTCGGCTGATTCCATGTCCATCGCTGAAGTGCTTAAGTTAATTAATTCAATGAAAGGGGAAAATAGTAAACATGCGTCCCTATTAGCCAGTAATCAAATGAACAATGTAGTTCCGGAATTTGATCCTTCAAATAGAGCGCAAGACATAGAAACCTGGATTAGGAAAGTGAACGAGTGTGCGTCAATCTACGGTTGGGACGAAAAACAAACTATACATTTTTCCCTACTGAAGTTAGTAGGGTTAGCAAAAAAATGGTACGAGGGCCTCCCAACGGTTGTGCACACTTGGAGTGAATGGCAGGTCAAGCTGAGGAAGGCTTTTCCGAGTGAAGAGAACTACGGACGTTTACTTCAGGAAATGTTAGCTCGAACGTCTCGACCGAATGAAAGTCTTAGAGAATATTTCTATGAAAAGATTGCGTTGATTAATAGGTGTGAAATAGTAGGCAAAAAAGCAGTGCACTGCATTATACACGGCATCAGCGACAGAACTACTCAGAATGGGGCACAAGCTTTAAATTGTGAAAACCCTGAAGACTTACTAACCTTTCTTAATACACAAAGAACTTATGAGCGTGAGCGATTTAACAATGACGTTAAGAATAGGGACAGAGGTAACCCGGTTAAAAGTAGATACGATAAGCAGGGACATCCAACGTCGGCTCTGTCGACAACCAATGAGAGTGGCGTGACTTGTTTCAACTGCCGAACTAAAGGACATTCTTTTAGTAGGTGTCCAAAACCCATAATACAGTGCCAAAAATGCAATAGGGTTGGTCATAATAATGACAACTGTAAACTCGCACCTTTAAATATAAAGATCGACAGTAAAAATAGTCCTGTTGTGAACAGTGAACCAAAAGTGCTGAAAATTTGCACTCAGAATTTGAGTAATGATAAATATTATAAGCACATCACTGTTAACAGCACAGACAACATGGTCGCGTATGTAGATTTTGGTAGCGAATGTAGCTTAATGAGAAATACGGAAGCCCAACGCTTGAACCTTAATAAAGATTTCAGTGCATTGCCCATTATTAGAGGTTTCGGCAATTCTGCAATCACACCTATGTACAAGTCTAGTATAAATGTAAAGCTTGATGATGTGAATGCTGATCTAGACGTACTGGTAGTCGATGACGAATATCTGCAAACCTCATTACTTGTAGGTCAAGACTTCACGGAATTGCCCTCTGTATCAGTTCTAAAAGACAGTAACCGGTTGACTTTTTACGAAAGTTCGGACAGCCATGATGACATGGAAAATAGATCTCTCTGCTTATTAGCAAAGTGTGAAAGTTTGACGGAAGGTACTAATGCTATTTCTGTTCATACGGAAAACATATCTTATTCCGGTGATGTATATGTAGAAGGGTACGATTGTACCGAAGTAGGTAAGGAATACCATCTACATCAAGGCGTTTATCGAATTACAGACGGAAAGGGCTTTGTGGTCGCTACAAATTTGTCACACGCGCCGATTAAATTAGCACCAGATTTTGTTATTGCCAGATGCATATCGTTTGTAGAGAAAGAGGTTAAGTATGTTAACATAATTGACAAAAACGGAGCGACACCCAAGCCCCTTGACAAATCGGAAATTAAAGTTGGACAGGCTGTGGACGAAGAAAATTTAGAGAGATTGTATGCTTTGTTACAAACATACCGCGATTGTTTTGCGACGAATTTAAGTGAAATTGGTTGCACATCAGACGTTGAAATTCAGATTGATTTGACAGATGAAAAACCCATCGTTTATCGTCCTTATCGATTATCTTTCGCCGAACGAGAGCAAGTACGGGAGATAGTAGACGACCTTTTACAAAATGACATTATACAAGAATCCACCTCTAACTTTGCCAGCCCCATATTGATGGTCAGAAAAAAAAGTGGCGAACAACGATTATGTGTAGACTTCAGAGCGTTGAACCAAAAGACTGTTAAGGACAAATTCCCACTCCCGTTAATAGAAGATCAGCTTACAAACCTTAGTGGGAATTCGTTCTTCACGACTTTGGATTTAGCCTCTGGCTACTATCAAGTACCTGTTGCCGAAAAGAGCCGCCATCTAACCGGTTTTGTCACGCCTGATGGGCATTATGAGTTCAAACGAATGCCGTTTGGACTCGCTAATGCCCCGGCCGTATTCCAACGGATGATTAACCGAATGCTTGGCGCAAAAAGGTTCAGTTCGGCACTAGCTTATTTAGACGATGTACTTATTCCTTCGACGACGTTAGAAGAAGGTTTCCGTCGTTTAGAAGAGGTCTTGATGCTATTGCGACAATTTGGGCTTACACTCAAGTTATCCAAGTGTAGATTCTTTGACACTAGCATAAATTACTTAGGCCACGAAATTTCCGCTGAAGGGATAAAACCAAGTGAAGCAAAAACTTTAGCGGTGCAACAATTTCCTGAACCAAGTAATATCCACGAAGTCCGACAGTTTCTCGGACTCGCGGGCTATTTCAGAAAGTTCATTAAAGGTTTCGGAGAGATTGCCAAGCCACTTACAAATTTGCTTAAAAAAGATATCCCCTGGCGGTGGTCCGACGAAGAAACAGCAGCGTTTACAACGCTTAAGAATATGCTAACTGAACGACCCATTTTAGCACTGTACGATCCCAAACTAGAAACGGAACTTCACACAGATGCTAGTTCTCGAGGGATTGGAGGAATTCTCCTACAATGGCAGCTTAATCCACGGGCGCTAAAGCCGGTTGCATATTTTAGCCGACAAACAACGCCCGAGGAAAAATTCCTGCATTCATATGAGTTGGAGACCCTAGCCGTTGTTTGTTCACTGAAGAAGTTCCGTGTCTATTTACTGGGTCTGAGCTTTAAGGTTATTACTGATTGTGGGGCCTTGCGGACCACGCTAACAAAACGTGATCTGGTACCACGGATAGCCAGATGGTGGCTTCTCATTAGTGAGTTTTCCTTCGAAATCGAACATCGCCCTGGCATCCGCATGAGTCACGTAGATGCGCTAAGCCGCAACACGGCCCAGGAATCGGATAACCTTGACAATTCTACAATGACGGTATATAATATAGACAAAGGAAATTGGCTACTAACTTTACAAATTGCGGATCCGGAAATATCACGTATTTACAAAATTTTAAAACCGGAAACTAATGATGAGGTTAAAAGCATTAAAGATAACTACGTTATCAAAAATCATGCAGTTTATAGGAAGGTAAATAATGAACTACGTTTGGTAGTTCCGCGAAATGCCAGGTGGCAAATTTGTCGGTCCAACCACGACGATTGTGGACACCTAGGTTTTAGTAAAACAGTAGAAAAGATACAGAGTCAGTTTTGGTTTCCAAAATTAAGGCGCTTTGTAAAGAAGTACGTCGAAGCCTGTATAGACTGTGCTTACAACAAGGATAACGCCCCTAAAACAAAATGCGGAGAATTGTATCCTATAGAGAAAGTTAACCGTCCATTCCATACGATACATATTGATCATCTAGGACCATTCGTCCGAAGTCGAGATGGTAATTGTTATATTCTCACAATTGTGGACGGATTTACGAAATATGTTTTCGTGAAAGCCGTAAAAGATACTAAGACCAAAAGCACTATTAAGGTTTTGGATAGTATCTTTCAGGACTTTTATCTACCTTACAGGATCATTTCTGATCGTGGAACTTCGTTCACGTCGACCGCCTTCGAAAAGTATTGTAAGGAAAGATCTATCAAGCATGTCCTTAATGCAGTGGCTTGTCCAAGATCGAATGGACAAGCAGAGCGATTCAATCAAACAATACTGAACTCTCTGTCTGCCCAAAATTCTGGCAACGATGAGCGTGAGTGGGACAAGTGCTTATCGAAGGTACAAAGGGGTATAAACGATACAGTAAATGCCACCACTCAAAAAACTGCTACCGAGGCCATGTTTGGTACTAGACCAGGTGACGAAATGTCAAATAAACTAAATTTATATAAAAATCCCTCCCGAGCAACAGTTGACGAGGTACGAAATGAAATTAGTAAAAATATAAAGAAAACTCAAGAGAAACAAAAACAAAATCATGATTCCCAACACACGCCCGCTCATAAGTACCAGGTAGGAGATTTAGTCAGAATAAAGCGCAATAATTTTAATAACGACGGTCGCAGTACAAAACTTATGTCAAAATTTATCGGACCCTACAAAGTTGTACAAGTTTTAGGAAATGATAGATATAAGGTAGCCGATATACCGGGTATCAAAACTAATAACAAAAAGAAATATATTAGTGTTATTGCGGCAGATCGCTTAAGGCCGTGGATACATGTAAAATCATTAGAAGTAGAAAGTTCAAGCGAATATGATAGTGATGACAATATTCCATTAGCTGTTCTAGCTGCGAAACAGCATAATATTATGTAAATTGGGTAATTTAGGTACTACTTGTTTTAGTGTTACCTTAATTAGAATTTGAATATTATGATTTATTGATTGTGACCAAATGCATTATATATTTAGCGGAGCCGTATCACGTTCATTTTTTCTCTGAGATTATAATCTAAATAAATAGCATTATTAAGCGTTTGATTCAAATAGATTTATTTTGAAAAAAAAAAATCATTTACTGTTTGTAGACTACAAGTAATTAGGTAAAACTAATTAACTACTTGAAAGGGTTCTCAGATATTTTGAATGTAATCTCGATCGGACTAAATAAATCTCAATTACTGCATAATTAATTAGACAAAAGTCATAGTGATTCGTACTATGAAAGCGTTTCGTAATGTCTGGGATTCCTTACTTTAAGTTCTGTGATTACTATCTCGTATGACGAATGTCGTGACTATGACGTGCACCAGGAGGTTGCACATGTCGGACGGCCGAATGTCGTGATTTCTTAAAGCAGTGATATTATTTGAGGAAATAAGTCTCAATTCATTTATTCGTTTTAATTGAAAGTTATAAAAATGTAACTTTAATAATTAATGATCAACTTATATGTTTTTTTTTAAATGGTGTAGAACCTCCTTAGATATTAAGTGGGTAATAATTTTTGTGAACCAGCAACATCAGAAAGATTCCGATGTTGATGGGGAGAAATTTTATAAAAAGGGTAGTCCTTCATTTGCTCGCTCTCTTTTCGATTTGTGACCTGATGGTGAACAGAAGTGAATATACGTCATCCAGTATCAAGAACCGTATTTCATTATAGAAGCTAGTTAAGGTAAGGTAACGCCCAAGCACTTCAGCCTGCAACAAACAGCCGCCAAAGTTTCGCAAGACCGGACTGCTATAAAATGTATACCTACTTAAGTTCTGAAACGGAAGACGCCTCGGCTTCGTACAATCCACGCCGGCAGGATGTGTAAACGAAAATCTTGTTACAAATAAACGACAGTATAATAAAATTACCATTTCTTTTCGCGAACGAAATTGGACGATTCTAAACGTCGGGGGAAATACAACGGAAAGGTAGATAGAGTTTAACGTTCGCAAAGTCATTTAAAAAGAGCTCCTACCTTTATCCCGGCGCGCGATGAGTAATGGCGGCAACTCGGCGAGGCGAGCCGAGCGGCGGCGACTCGGCGAGGCGAGCGGCGGCGAGCGGCGAGTGCTCACTGCTCACCACTACCGCCCTAATGTTGCGGGATGAGTTACGGCCGGTCCTGTGCTCTGATGGGAAATTTACTACGGAGCCTAAATGACTCGCCAATTTACTCCGCGCCCGAGGCGCTCTTCACGGCTGAAGACAAACGACGATCCGATAAATAAAACACGTGAAACACTCCGTTTGTTTTTCAGATAAAGTTGTCGGCGAATGTGACACCGAGGCTTTGTTTGTGGCGCGCGCGGGACGGCGCTGCCACCATGCTGCATGCATTTGTTTATCTCAGTCGGTCCTAAGAGTTCAGAGTTTTACTAAATAAAAAACATCTTGTTTTTTAACTTGACTTGAGAGACAATTTGCAATAACACTTTGTTAGGCTCGCGTACCTGTATAAGGCTGCGTGGCCGCCAGGGATGTGCGAGAATGCGTAGCGAGGGATGTGTTTGTCACGAACCAATAGAAACACTTTACCTATCCTCGCTCCGCTGAGCAAATTATATATCTACAATATTCAAACGCCCAGCGAATCGTTTAAGCGGTTAACCAAAACCTCTATTCAATATGAGTTGTAAAATAAGTATGTGTAACAGTGTAAATAACTCTAGTTTTCCCAAAGTGGCCAAAATTTACCAAACGGGACACAGACCACCCAAAAAAAAAAACTTGTAAAATATCTGGTACAAGAGACATTTCATCTTGGTCCTCAGGTAGCGCCGCATAAGCAGGCTCTTATTGGTGCGGGTGTGTCTATGGGCGATTAGGCGGCGATCACGAACATTTACTATCAGACAGGTTGTCTACTCGTTTGTCCCTTCATGGTTGAAAAACATGATACCTAGTTCTCCAATTATTTTGTCGATTTTCTACATTCTAGACATATATGTATCAACTTTATATGAAATAATCATATTTATTTTGTACTTCGACATTATAATATTAAAGAAAGAAACAGAAAAAAGCTAAGACAAGAGAGAGAAAGACATCTAAGTATTGAAGGATAATAGTATAATGCACAGAATTATATCGAGTTAAATAGTTCGTCGATTTGTATGGGAACCAAGCGTGTAACGTTTTTTGCTTGGCGTTTGACGCCAAAAGTGTAATTTAGTGATGGAAAACATACATTTTCCATTTTATTTGGTAGAATTTGAACCGTTAATTATACCATTATTATCAGATTTTTCAAATCTGATTGCGTGTTAAAGTCTACGGGTGGTCAGGTAACAGTAGCTTCGTTTGTACGTTACAAAATATTTATACTAATATAATTTTGTATTTAGGTATTCAAGGATTGCTTACGTGAAGTAATAATATACGACCGTTTTCTGTAGAGACTAGCGATGTGCAATGACTACTGACTGTGACGGTGTGACTCTCTACTAGAGACACCACCTTTTTACATGCGAGTGTATATTCCCCAAACAAAATGCAAATAGCCGCGGTTGATCCTTTGAGAAGTCGGCGAGCCGGGCCGCCGCGGCGGACTCCAACTAATCGCGCATATTTCACGCTAACCCTTGTAAATTTATCGCCTTTCCTCTCGCCTCTTCTATTATTCATCGGCCGTTGCGTATCTCAGCGAGTGCGCGCGCTGTGCGGGCCTCGCGGCACTCGCTCTCACAACAATCTTTAATCGCGACGCGGAGCGACAGCGCCGCCTGTCGCCGCCGATGCGCGACACGCGTCACGCGACACGCGACATGCGACACGACACGAGCCCCGACCCACCACGACACGCCAGCCCGACGCTCTCGCCTGCTCAATTATTCTCATCCACTATCTCATGCATACTTAATCTGTAGCTGTTTGTACTCACGAGGTGGAATGTTTGTGTAAATGCAACTGATAAAATATTACCGAACGATTGAGTCGTGGAATAATTTATTGGCTGTGGTTTATCTATTAACCGGAAGGCAAAATTAGTTGTATGCAGGGATAGTAAAAGTATTAAAAATGCTTAAAATGGCAAACGAAAAGATAGTTCGTCATCCGGGCAGGGGATAAGCTCGTCGTCGCCGAGCCGCGTTATCTCGGGCGCAGGCGGCGCGCTAACGGGTATTTGATACAAAAACCTGGCCAAAAGTCGAAAAAGAAAATATTGACTAGTCGTATATAAAAAATGACCCGTATTGAGTCGTGTAAGGTTCTAAATATTTTTCTCTTCTAATAAAATATTTAGAATTCGTTGGCAGTCGTTAATGCTTTAATAAAAAATCGTGTAAGGTTGTCTGGAAGAGATCGCTCTTTAGCGATAAGATCGCCTGTTGTCTACCTTTTTAACCGACTTCCAAAAGAAGGACGGCTCTCTATTCGTCTGAATGTTTTTTTTTTGTATGTTTGTTACGCGATTACGCAAAGACGGCTGGACCGATTTGGCAAATTCTTTTTTTGTTTGAAAGGGTATACTTCCGAGGTGGTCCCATTGCAACCAAATCAGGATCTGATGATGGGATCTTGGAGAAATCGAGGGAAATCTTCAAATATTAGAGGCACACATGTAGGGATTTTGGTAGTTTTCTTAGTTTTTCGTGCATTTCTTATTAGAAATTAGTTTCCAGTCTTAACCGACTTCAAAACAAAGAGCAATTTTTATGTAGGTTTGTTCCCCGGTTACTTGAAAACGGCTAGACCGATTTGGTTTTTTTTTTCTTTTAACTCAATAGACTTTAGTCTATTTGGTTTTTCTCTACCAATTGTGAACAATTTATGGTGTGCACCTGCACTAATTTGATATGGATTTGAAAGTTGAAGGTATGTACTAGATTTAAAGTAAAATTTTTGAATTACAGGTCAATATTTTGTACCGATTTTGGGATATTAAAATGATATCGATAAAATAAATATTTGTATTTCGAAATATTATGATAAACTTCAAGAGGACATTTGGGAATGCTTAATAGACACCTTCTAAATATTTATTAACAATAAAATAATGTTGGCCAGGTTTTTATGTCAAATACCGTTATGTTCGGTGGCTATCGGCTCGCCGCCGGCCGTCATTCGATTAAGCTCGGCGTGCTGCCTCATCAAATATGCAAGGTGCTCGCGCCATCCCCGAGTACAGTCGCCTCCGCACGTGCCGCATAAAACCGAGCCGCGCGGATGTGCTCCCGGCGCCGGCGGCGGTATCTTTGAGCCAATTTATTGCTCCTCCGCATCTCTCTTTATCGTTTCGTGAACCTGATATGTGAGGACGAAAACCGCTTTAGATACCTTCGTAATAAATGTGCAGGGCGGGGCGGAAGCCGCCGTCGGGCCGCTTTGACGAGGCGGGCGCCGTAATACCCACTCAACCCGCACATACTCCTATTCATTTGCGAACACTTTGTAAAATCTATGAAAGCAATAAACTAACTGATAACTTCGAAACAGTATAATTTATTCAATAAACAATATACAATTTGGTTAAAATTAAATATACTAAAAACTAAAAATAAATTATAATTAAATTAACTAAAACTAAAATCGATCTAAAAATGGCCGCTGCGGCACGGTGCCGAAGATGCTGTCAGCATTTCCTCGCTGAATTGTAAGGCTGATGCGTTGAGCGAGGAAGCTGCCAGCTCTTGGGTCCCTCGTGGTTTCTCTGAGTCTCTTCGATAACTCCTTGAAGAGACTTAGAGCGCCAGGGCCGGACTGATAACTAATAACAATTCCTCGCGTTTAAATATTTTCCCAATAAAATAAGTCGTTTTAAATCAACATAATCCCATCAAAAACATTACAAGTTATTTCAGATCGGCTCGACTCCTTGGCACTGCGTAGAGATGTAGCCTCGCTCTGCATCTTCTATCGTCTATATAACGGGGAATGCTCCGAGGAATTGTTCGGATTAATCCCTGCTGCATCTTTCCGCCATCGTTCTACGCGACAATATTACCATCCTCACCACTTAGATGGTTGGCAGTCCACAACTGTGCGTTTTGCTAGAAACTTCCTGCCTCGCACGACTGAACTGTGAAATAAATTGTCGCCTGCAGTGTTTCCGGACCGATTCGACCTTCAAACCTTCAAGAAAAGAGCGTACTCCCACCTGAAAGGCCGGCAACGTACCTGTGACTCTTTTGGTGTTGCAGGTGTCTATGGGCGACGGTGATTGCTTACCATCAGGCGACCCGTCTGCTCGTTTGCCCCCTAAAAAAAAAATGTAAAAAATATGCAAGTCTCGCAACGCAGTTCTCCTACAACAAAAAAGTTTTGAGATGTAAAGTTAAACCAAGTCAGTACCGGGGGAGTGTCAACAGAACTCGATTTCCACCGACTGACACCGACACTGCAACCCTCGCTTCGCGATCTGGGCCAAGATACTGTTTGAAATTATCAAAACAATAAAATTTCAGGTTTTAAGAGTAAACTATTTTTTTGACTTTATTTGCGAACTTTTAGAAATATTCTTATACAGGGTGGGAGCGACTATACCGACATACTGTTGCGCCGATGGTATAGGCAAAATTTTCAAACGTGATTTTCCGTGCTTTAGAAGCGTTTTCAGCAGTGAAAGTGATTTCAGGCCGTTTCAGAAGTGGCTCTTTCACATACTAGAAGATTGAAAATTTACCCTAGTTGCCGTTGTTTTCAGGCGCCTGAAACATGTTTTCAGTCCGTTTCAGGACACTCTCTATCAGATGGTGCAATAACCTGAAAACCCGTTTTCAGGCGTTTTCAGGACCCCTTATCTTTGAAGTACATTTTAGTATATGGCGAAATTTCACGAAGGAGTGAAAGAGATAGCACTATTAGAGAGAGACAGCTATATTGAGAAGGTTCGAGAAGTGTGTGAAAGAGACAGAACTAGAAAGGGACAGCAATAGTCGGGAATGTTCCGGTCGAGCATCGAACAATCTAGATTGTCTAGAACACTTGCGATGCGTCATTGACCGAGGGGTCACCGACCGAGGGGTCACCGACCGCCGTTCTTGGAATTGGACCGAACATTCGAGATAGGATTTCTCTGGAACATTCTAGAACAAACGTCTCCGGATATATAAGCCGCGCGCCCACGACCCCACAGTCAGTCTTGAACTAGATGCGATAAAGTGCGAATCTCGAAGTGAACCTAAGTGACAAGTGAATAAAGTGCGTTATAGTGAAGTGATTTAGTACAGTGATTTATTACGTAAGTAAGCCTTGTTAATTAGTAATTTTGTAATAAAGTTTGCATTTTTAATTAGCGGTTAATTACTGTATTTTCTACCACGTTACCCACCCCACGGACGTAACAATACTTTAGTCATGAATTCCTGGTGGTGTGACGAGTAAATAATGTTATATCAACATGAGTCGAATATTGTCATTTTACATCAATAGTCTTATGGAACAAAATAAATCAGTAAATTAAGCCCCTCGTTATAAACATGTCCTTACTGGCTGAAAAGTTATCAAAAAAAAAGCTAAAATGGAAACGAAAGGTCAATTTTTTGGCCTCGTAGTCGCTTACCATCAAATACTGCGAAGGTTAATTCCTGTTTAGTTAAAGGATTTTAAAAAAATAGTAAAGGTATCTTAGTCACATTTATTAGGGCTTGTGATACGCTTTGTTCCCCAGGATGTGGTTCTTAAATTAAAAAATATAAACAGCAACGTCATCAACGATAAAATAATTTATTAAATAAAATAGGTCGTGGGTGAAGCTCGTCTGGTTTTACTCGCGTAGGTCGGTACTCTCCCTTAGGCGAACGGAGTCAGCGAAGGCGGGTGCGAGGAGTTGAAAGGTCGTGGAGCTGGTGGTAGACCGGGCGCACCGAGGTAGCTGGGGCTGTGTGCTTCGCGGCAGCGAGTTGGCAAGGCGGCAAATAGGACGCTGCCAGAATCCCTCGACCCTATCCCTTGGGCCGTAAGGTCGGATTTAAATTGTTACTACGCACCCTGGAATATTAAAACGTCCGGGTTATAATCAGCTCGATTTCCTCCTCTGATAGTGAAAGCCCTTTCTTTTTATTGCCTAATAAGATGGAGAAGCCGAAAGCAGTTGGTGTGGGTGTTCACTATCAGAACGGAGTCACAAAAAAGCAAGGAAGCACAAAGGATTACAGTTAATATTTAACAAATTTAAAAAAGGGTATGCCAATAAATATTTTAACGGTCAACTTTTTGTGACAAAGATAGTTTTAAAGTTACGTTTTTAATAATAATTTAGACTAGATGAAGCACAGTATTAAGGTACTTGCAAATATAAAATGTAATTTCGAAATTCCGCCTTATCGGTACAAAAGGTCGTAAGTTCATATGAAACGTACGGCGGTTAAGTCCTTTTTCACAAGGTGCAAGTCTATCGCGAGAAAACAGTGTATTAGGACACTGTGCGCACTAGGCTTTAACACAAACACTGTAGTGTCTACGGAATATGTGTAGTTACAGATTGGTTAAATATATATATAAATAAATGTATACGGTCGGTTGACGGGAAACGTCAGTCAGTGCCAAACTACCCGTAAGGCCAGACAGTCGTTATCAATCAACCGCTCTGTATACCTCGATACTAATTGTATTTTATTTTATAACATTCCCAGTGCTGAACACTACATTGGCGACTAGGATGAATTTGTGAGTAAATTGCGTGCACAAAATTATGGCAAACAAATCAGTGACCAATAGGTTAATAATAGTAAAGGAGACCATCGTACTCCAACAACGAACATTTTAATGATTCGTTCAAGATAAGTACCTACATAGAAGATTTATGCATTCGTATTTAGTAAGGAAACTGCTCGACAAACCTCGACGCGTAGGTATGTGCTACTTTAGATAAAACGTTTGTAGTGAAATCACAAGCAATCGTTGGAAAAAAAGAACAAAAGAGTAAATGATAGATAATGCAACTAGTTTTATAGTGTCACAACAAGTGCTAAAATACACTCGCGGTCAAAGAATTCGGGTCACCGTAATTTAAATAATAGAAATAGGTGTTTTTTTCAATATTTGACACTTGTTTCATTTACATAACATACTACTCTTTAATACCTTAGCTGTATTAGCAATATCCGCTTACCCATCATAAAAATATTATTATACAAGAATGGTGACTTTTGCGATATTTCACTCCGTTAACTTCATTATTTTTAATAGGTTTTTATCGATCTAAACCTGAAATTGCTACTATTCTCAGTGTTATTATGGCAGATAATATCTAACATTAATTAAGGATCAAAACAGGCTTCAATAATCTCACAACCTTTTCTTGAAGTATTTTAGAAAATATGGCGGTATTTCAATGACCCGAATTCGTCGTCCGTGCGTGTGTACTCGTATTTCCTTATTTTAAACAAATGAAGGTTATGATTGATTTCGACATTTAAAGATATTTAAAGACACGGAAATAAATATTATAGATTTATTTGCTAGCAACTTTGGGGAGCAGAACCCGACTTTAGAATAATTTATTTTTATTAGATTAAATCACCCTATTCCTAGGGATACGCGACTATGTTCAATTTTGCCGTTCTATTTTCACGGTGAAGACGTAAAGTTTGTGGAAATGTTTCTTAGATGTTTAGGTGTTTGGAGGTTGTTAGTAAATATCGCTGTGTCAAATGCATGAATTCGAGCTAAAATTCGGCATGCAAGTAGACCAAGTCCTGGAGTGAAACCCAGGATACTTTATATCCCTGTAAGGAGTTCCCTTAGGATAACAACGAAATAACGCCGGCGAAGCCGCAGGCGAAGCCGCAGGCGAAGCCGCAGGCGAATGTTCATCTATTATAAATTGACACTATAGTTGTTTTCTAATGCATGAATTAATTCGAATTTTAGATTTTGAGAATAAATAAATGACAATTTCAGGTTACAAAAGGTAAGGCCTATGGGTTACTGATTGGTTGCACAAATAAAAGTACAATTTTTATCCATGGATACTAAAGCTAACCACAGAAATAAATGTTATTGTTGTGTAGTCTACTGTTGTTGACGATATTCAATGGTTGATACGGTATTTCTCAAAATCTAACCACAAATCATGACGTTTATAATTGCATCAAAAACGAAAAAGTAGGTAATGTTTGAAGTAGCTACTTAAAACGTAAACAAATGATAAGTTCAAGGTCAAAGGGTTCACCTATATAGACCGAGTAACATTGTACTGTGTAACTTTCGTTAATTAAGCATGAATATTTACCTACATTTCAAAAGCCTTAGTATGACGGTCATTATCGAGTGCAGTCAACAACAGTGAGAAAAACAGAAATGATTTGCATAAACATTTTGCACAACAATGACAAATGCCTGTGAGTAAGAGCCGAGTTGAAAAAAAAACTAAAAGGGTTTTGTTTTGCCATTTTGGCTACGGAACCCTAAAAAGGAGCGTGACTCCACAAATCTCTTCGACTCATTTTCACTTAATCCTGTCTGGCGACATACAGATAAATTCTGACTAAAAATTATGATTACCTAAATAGTATCTGGGCAGGAATGTTTACAGAACAAATCAACTCAATGAGAATGTTTCGCCCCGATTATATTAATAACTATTGTACCTCCTTCCATCTACGAAACTGGTTTAGTATTTAGTACTTTTTGATACAAGTGCGGAAAGTATGTAATTTTTCACGAGTTCCGAGGTGTATTGGCCCGAGCCGCTAGGCGAGGGTAAATACTTGGGACGAGTGGAAATGACGCTTCCGCACGTGTATCAAACGACGTTTTTTAATACATTTGCGAAAAAATGTCGGTGAAACAAAATCATGGCACCAGCTGTCACCATTCAGCCTAATCAAAAGAAATTATTTTGAAGATAAACATACAGAATTTAATTAAATTTAAACATGAAAAAGCAAGATATATATTTATTATTACTTTGTACTTTACTTTTTGCAAATAAATGTGTTATTTAGTGTTCAAAAAATTAGCTGGAAAGTAAAAAGCACTAGTGCGCAAAATACAACTTTGCGCACGATTTACAGCTACGAAAAGTACGACTTTTTGAGCAAGTGTATTAAAAAGTTATAGAGAGCTAAGGTCATGCTATAACAGGAAATTATGTACCAATGGCCAGCTGGGGGTGTCGCTGTTGATACGCTAATTAATACATTGTAGGTACTCTTATGTACGCGTCGGTGGCAAATATGCATAAAACCCTCCTGATGGTTAGCGCACGTAATCTATGGATGCTTTCATTTACTGGAAGTGTCGCATGCGCGTTGCCCATCCGGTATAACGGTTGTAATGACGATGTTATTATATTAATATGTAATCGGTTTAATGTACCTACGGATAAAAACCTAGGTACCGCCGACATTATTTATATAGCATAAGGGAAAGAGTATTCATTGTTGATTTCTTAAAAATATGAATATTGTTTGTTATTACGTGTAAAAGAGTGTCACACTTAACAAGTACATTTCCTATTACCTTAGAACTTTATTAACTATCTAGTTCATTTAGAACTTCAAACATGTCTAAATAAACTCGTGATGAACATTATTAATAATACGTATATTTTCTTTGTTTATTTCTACTCACTCACGCACAGTTACATGTTGCGAGCTTACTGTAGCAGTAAAAGGGGGATATGCATAAAAAATACTAACTACCAGTTTCATAGAAATGGTTGCTGCGTATGTTTACACATACAAAAGGGTGAATGAAAGGTATATCATGTCTAAGTCTGAGATATGTAACAAGGTGTAGTCTGTCCGGCGCCGTTGGAGTAAAAAGCCATAAAACTTATTACAATAGCATTATTACTTCGAAAGGTGACAAGTCGTAATACGAAGTAGTGAATTTCGACCTAAACACTTTCTAGTAAAGTTCAAAATGCTTTTTATGTTCTAAATACAAAAGCTATCTTCACACCTGCATAGGGTTGTCAAAACTGTAATAAGTGAGTAAAATATTAAAACACAACCATAAAACACTAAACCAGATTCAACGGAACTGGTACTAGTGAAAATTCCTGATTGTTGCAACCCTACCCTCCAATGTTTTTATTGCATTTGCAATTTTTGCGCTGTCATTTGATATTGTACCTTAGTACTAACTATTACGTTAGCTTTTGTATACGTAAGAAATCACTTACACTCTTTCTATAATAGATAACCCTTTACTCTTGAGTCGGCGGTCAGACAATACACCTAACCTACTCTCTCTAAAGGCTCGAGCAAAATGGTACACCAAACCTACTAAAAAAAAAAAAAAATGAGGAATGCATGCAAAAAGGTACATCATACCTATTCTTAACAAAAGAACATGCAACGAGGTACAACTTACCTACTCATATTTAAGGGTCATGCAAATGGTTCACCAAACCTAATCTTGAAAAAAAGAGCATGCATGCTATAAGGTACAACTTACCTAAATGCATACAAAAAGGTACATCATACCTATTCTTAACAAAAGAACATGCAACAAGGTAAAACTTACCTACTCTTATTTAAGGGTCATGCAAATGGTTCACCAAACCTAATCTTGAAAAAAGAAATCTGATTCTAGAAGAAGTCTGATTCTATTCTTTCTTTTGGCGCTTGCTTCGGGTAGTGACCTTCTGGTCAGAAGAAGCGCCGGAAGAAACACGCCACTTTTTAAAATGTTTAAATATAACAACAAGTATGACATTATTATATCCGATTTCATGAATACGTTACAATAAACTTAAAACTACATTTTTAGAGATGTAAAAGGCCTCTTGGCCTCAAAACAAGGCAATTAAAATAATAGAAATTATATTGATAGTAATATTAATGGAGATGTAAAGAGTCTCTGTTGTCAAAATATTATGTTTTGGAGGTGTAAAGGACCTCCAAACGTCGAAATATAAAATGGGACTGTTTACTAAAATATCTTACAGAAATGTAAACATTCTGCGACTCACATGATATAACTTAAAAGTAAATTATTTCATTTCATTTATTTTATGCACAACATGGTATTACAAGATGTTACTTATGAAGTTCAACATGGACCCTGCTGGTAGGGTGCAGCATATACTAAGATTAACTTAATCTACTTATTTAAATATATAAAAAAAAAAAAAACTTGAGACAATAGCTAGTTTTTTCAGCTTTTCAACAAAAGTTGTGTACTTATCTTCGGCTGAAATCGTACTCGGTAAATTATTATACTTATATTTTTATCGACATGGAATTCATTTCGGTCCGTTAGAGTTCATTTTGAGTTTGGCGACTGCAGCTTGTACCAGTTTGTTTCTTGGTCGTAAACTATGAGTACCTTTATAGATAATATCTTTAGAGTGAGTGTATAGACTAGGGTGCTTCCGCACGAATTTACACGTCTCGAGAATATACAAGGATGTTTGTTAGTGTTAGGATTTTTAATTTAACAAAATGAGGTCTACACGATTCGCAATTACGTATGTTACTTAAAATCCTTATACATCTCTTTTGTATTAAGATTAAATCAGGCACATTTGTGCTATCACATTAAAATAAAATTAATACCGTTTTTCTTAGAGATGTATATGAGATATGAGATATTATGTATGTATATATCTCTAAGTGTCAAAACAATTGGCAAGTACATTAACAGGAAAACAACTAATTATACATTATTTTAAAATAATTTCCAGTTGTAATTAATCCCTCGGTGTTTCATCATTCATGTAGTCTTCTTGTGTGCTATAATAAGCTTTGGAAATGAGTTTACGCTTTACAAACTTCTTGAATTTGTTAATAGACAATTCAGTTGTGGTTCTTGGCAGTTTATTATAAAACCTTACACAATTACTCATGAATGATGTTTTTATTTTATGGCCGTTATAAGCCGTCAATTCAAATGGCGCACTTATAATATCGTTATAGCACTATAATCTTTTGGGTCAGAATGGAAGATTTTTAATGAATAATGGTTGTAATTGTGATTAATTTATTAGGAAACTTTTTTTTTCCAAGGAGTTAATTGTCGGTCCAAAATAGATTGTCCCACCGGGGCAAATTACCGGTAAAATCACCTAGATTAGGTAATGAATATGGACCACATGACCCAGATGAAGACACACAAATTGGAAAAGTAAAATTAAAGGAAAGGAAGGAAGGAAAGCACGAGAATAATATTGAGAGTAATCAGGAAGAATATTAACATTTTATAAAAACAATTCAACTGCAATTTAATTTCAGAAACTTTATTTCGCCTGAAATACATGGATGTAAATTGGAAATACAAAGTATCAGATGGTACAAAAATGTTAATACGTGAACATTTACTAAATATAAAACTTACAATACGCATGGATCAGAGCCAGATTACCACGTGTTGTAACAATATGAAGTCTACAGGATACAAGACCCCGCCGGTGAGGGCGACCTCGACCTCGACCTCGACCTCGTGACACCATCACATAAGGACCGCGATGTTCCCCAGGACCAGAATATCCTGGATTAAATTCACTCCGACCATGGTCGGGCTCAGCTAAGTTTCTTGTCGGAATCTTCTTAGCTGGGCTAGGGGTAGCGAACCGACAACTAAAACTCCCATTAGCTCGACATAAATTATCGTAGTAAATTAGCTCGAATCGGTATTGTATTCATCAATATGTACAGTTGATAACACAATAAAACAAAATTTATTAATGTGATAATAAACCTGATTATAAATACCTGCCTGTAAAATAAACACTTGAAAAAAAGGAAGAGATGTAGTGTCTACGGAATATGTGTAGTTACAGATTGGTTAAATATATATATAAATAAATGTATACGGTCGGTTGACGGGAAACGTCAGTCAGTGCCAAACTACCCGTAAGGCCAGACAGTCGTTATCAATCAACCGCTCTGTATACCTCGATACTAATTGTATTTTATTTTATAACATTCCCAGTGCTGAACACTACAAACACCAACTTAAGGCTAAGCACTACTTAGAAATAATACTTGTTCAACATTTAACTTACCCGATTGGGGTGCGGACACTGAATTTAATTTGTTGCTATTATATCCGAATATGTCGGAAGGGTGCGAAAATTACTAATTAAATATAAATTGTACCGGCTCGTACGAGGACACAGAATTAAGTTCTAGTGAACGACCGGCACAGGTGTACTGCGGGAAGTAATGAGTCGCAATGACGGTTAGCAAATCATCCAGAACACTCGATGCAGAACAAAAGGAATAGTCGACGGCCAATCGGCGCGCTATGCGCTTATCTCGAACTAAAGTTGTTATTCGTCGCGCACGCAAGTGTTAAACGTTTAGTGTATTTTTGCATACTTCCAGTGTGATGATACTATATTTGTTATTTATAATTATTTGTTATAAGTAATAGCTATTTTATTCGTGTTTAGTTAAAGTTAGTGTTTACTAGTTTTTAATTTTTATTCATTTTAGATTAGTTTTATTTTTAAGGATAAATATAAATTAGGTTTTTTGACAATAAGTACATTATGTCTTCGGTTTCCGCGATTATCACTCATAGTAATAAAACAACTTAAACGGATTAAATCGCGTATATTACTACATTTTAAGTCACGACGTTTCGTAACCCTTTTTAGCGTTCTTGGTCGCGGGTAGACTGAGACTTCCTTTTCAACTCGGGTGAAGGAGCACGCGGCTGATGTCAAACACCGTCGCTGTAAAAGGTCTGCAGTCTGCGAGCATGTCATGGACAAACCTAGCCACTCGCTCAACTTTGATGATGCTTTGATCCTCGCTAAGGAGAAGCGCTATTTTCCAAGGATGCTTCGGGGGGCTATTGAAATCAAGAAGTATCCTAATTTCAATAGAGAAGATGGTTTGTCTCTACCACCTGCCTGGGATCCTATATTACATCTCATCAAGGGACGGGCGAGACACAGCACTGTAAAACCACTGAACGGTGTTTGTTTCTTCTAAAAATAGCATACCTAGAGTCTTTTTTGTTTAAAATATGTTATTTTTTGCATAAGGCGAGGCTGATAAGTTTTCTTGGCGTCTTCTTTCTTATCCAGTATGCCTTTTGGAAGCGCCGCTAGTTTCTAAGGTTAGGATAGTAAGCCCTTCCGGCATGTGTGTGAACGTCTTTACACATTAGGCCCGTATGGCAACACTAAACTTTTTTCTGATTTGTTTTACCAAAAATAGTATACCTAGTCTTTTGCTTAAATTATTTTCTTTTTTGCATAAGGCGTGGCTGATAAGTTTCCTTGGCCTTCTTTCTTATCAAGTATGCCTTTTGGAAGCGCCACTAGTTTTTCTAAAGTTAGGTTTTTAAGCCCTTCTGGCATGTGTGTGAACATCTTTACACATTAGGCCCGTCTGGCAACACTAATATTGAATTTGTATTTTTTTAAAGTGGGTAGGTTTCCACAACAGTAATTTTGACAGAGGAAATTTATGATTTTCTCAGTCTACCCGCGACCACGAACGCTGAAAAGGGTTACGAAACGTCGGGACTTAAAATGTAGTAATATACGCGATTTAATCCGTTTAAGTTGTTTTATTACAATAAGTACATTGTTTTTTTAATAATTATAGTAATAAATTAATAAATGAACGTTACACTTGTTACACACTTGGGAGTTTTCATTTACAAAATAATGAATATCTCGGAAAGTAAGCGTTTCTCGACTATACATCACACAACATTTTTTACTCCTATTAGTTGTTAGAATCTATAGTTAAAGTTTGTCGGTATAGTCCCTCCCACCCTGTATATTTGATAGTCTATGATTATTATTTATCTTTGTAGCTATTTTGAATTCTAAACTTGTTTATTTATTTCTCAAACGAAAGAAAATACACTAGGTACACAAACATTCCAAATTAAATTAAAAACTGAATACTAAACTAAAACCAGTAGAAATTCTAAATGGTATTTTTAATGAATGTTAAATCGAAGTTTAGATTGTTACGTTTACTATTCAGACGCTATGCTTGTATTGCTATTGAATTATTTATTTATTTATAAAAATGATTATATGAATTATATTATTGAAATCTCATGTATGAATGTCATATTGTAGTAATACTTGATATTTTTTAAAAGAGAAACTGGTGAGTTTCTTTCGGCGCTTCTTCTCACCAGTCAAAAGAAAGAAATAGAATCAGACATGTAAAAGAGCCCTTGTGGAAGTTGAGGACCTTGCAGAAATAAATTATTTTGAATTTTTTTAATTGAATTGAAAAATCGTAATGAGGAGACTGTTAAGGGCTTAAGCGCGTTCAAGCTTGGACCTTGAAGTCCCCAGACCCCAACCCCCCAATCCCAGCTTGGAAGAAAGCAGGCCAAATGGTTTAACAAGAGACAGAGACGATCATAAAGTACTGACGAAGAGTCGTTGCAGTTCGACGCCGGATGCAATTTACCAGATTGCACGCGAGGACCAGAAACAGAGCGCCGGCGGCTCTAATTAAAAGAAGTGACATAAATTGGAAACAGAAAGGCGCCACTGGAATTGGAAGTTGGCACACGTTTAGTGCTCGTAAGGCACTGGTGGCACACACAGTATAGCTGTCATTGTTGTTCCTACAAGAGGTACACCGCGCGCTTGTATACGAACGCACTACAAGCAAAGTTTTAAGAATGCATAAGAATGCCCCAGTATGGATCGCACTCACAAAGACGTGGTATCGTGCGTCTGTGTGAATACGTGTCGCGCGCTCCTAAACGGCCTCCGTTGTACTAGTTGTTCGTCTTTATAGTTTGGTCGCGGCGAGCGGCGCGGCGCGAGCGCCGGCCGCGGCGGAACAATCACTGCTCGTCGCAACGGCTATTTAAATGAAAATGACGCCTCGCGACCCCAACAAATTGCGGATCAAACAAATGTCCCGCGGCGCGAGCGCGGAATGTTAAGTGGCGAGAGGTCGCGTTCGATCCCGGACTGAGCCCATTATGATTTGTAATTAAACTCGTAGGCGCGCAGACCCGCTCGTGCCGCCCATAACAATATTTTACAACGATTACCTATAATATAGTCAAATTCTTCTTCCTTTCAAACTTATTTGAAATATAAATTACTAGCGACCCGCCCCGGCTTCGCACGGTGTTTCTCTAGTATATTATGCATGTATTATACATATAAACCTTCCTCTTCAATTACTCTATCTATTAAAAAAACCGCATCAAAATTCATTGCGTAGTTTTAAAAATTTAAGCATACATATAGGGACAGAGAAAGCGACTTTGTTTTATACTATGTAGTGATTACAATATTGGGATGAGTTAACTGCATCAATTCAAGCACTTTGAAATTCAACACGCATACCTATCTTGATAACAGAATATTAAGAATAGAGAAACGAGTCGCGAAGAACAAAAGTTTTTGCAGTATTTAGATGAGCATCTGCGGTATGTATGTAGGTGTAGACAGACTAACATCGAAGCCGTACCACTCGTATGATCATCACGAAATCGGGCGATGGCATCGATAGTGCTGGGTAGTAGTCGGCACCCGCGATTAGAGCGGGCGGCGGGCCGCTAATGGCGCGGCCGCTCGTTACCGCTGATTGGGTTACGACTCGACTCACTGCTACAACGCTACAACTAACCGTTCGTAAAGAAATACACTATCGGAGTTAGGTACCGAGTACGTGTGTAAACAGGGTGGTATTTACCGCGCGCGTGAGCCGATGTGCTTACCTTGCACGGATTCGACTTTGAGACCCACCAGACAGTAGGAGAACCTTGAACGTATCTGGGGCGCTATCTTCTTATCTAATACTATTTTATCTACGCTCGCAGCTCAATTACGGACGTCAACCCGTAATTGATTAGCTCTCGACGCCGGCCGTTAATGAGCACTCAAGCGTCGAAGCGCGGCAGCTGACGGCTCGATGATCGTCATCACCACGCAGTGCATTACTCGCGAAAGACGCGGGCTCGCCGCGCCCCGCCCGCACTCACACCTACATCTCCTATGACACATTTCCACCTCGAGATTTGGATTATAACTTTTATTGCTCCCGTTGACCGGGGCTCCTCCCCGGACGCCGTTTTCGGGGATTGTTCGGTCGGTTCGGTTATTGCTTTTATTTCTCGTTCAGTTTGTTCGGTCTACTACAATGGGTTTCTTTTTTATAACCTAAAAATAAGAAACAATGAGTTGGAGAATGGAATTGAAGCTCGTTTTACACCGTAATGCTACGGACGAAATGATGTAGTAACAAAGAGCTTTCCACAATCGGATACATCAATTAGTCTCCGGCTTAATGGAGGAATCGATTACAGAAACAATTTAGAATATTGTGAAGGTAATCCGATTAGCCGAGATTAATCTGAAGCGTCTCAGTCGCTGATCCGCCGTCTGCAGCGAGCGGAGCCGGCGGCGGCGGCGAGCGTGCGCGCGAGCATGCGGGCGGCGCGACGGGGCCCGCCCAGCCGCGAACCTCTCCCTATGAATATTCATACCAGAATAAGAATTTAATTGGAAATGTCACTCCCATCGCGGCGGGAATCCGATCGGGCCGTCAATATCGTAGAACGATTTTAAATATCACGATATTGAAATCTTAATTGTTTCTGTCCGAGCGAGCGAGGCCAGCGCGGGCCATCACTCACGCTTTTAATAAACGTCACAAGAAGTATGAATCTAACGGTCATTGTGCACAAATTATTTTCCCATTACGCGCGTAGTGAAGGGCGGGGCGGGGGAGGGAGCGGGGAGCGGGGCGGGGAGCGGTCGTCAATCACACCGCCGATTACGAGACTTCGCTGTATTATAATGCGAAAACCTTTACACAATTGATGAGCAACCTTCGGCCGCGCCTGCCCGCCGGCCCCGCGTCCAAACGCCACGCCTTTGATGCTGGATGTACCTACTTTGAAGGCTGTATTTACCAAAATTAAATTATTATTGTGGAGAGGTGACCTGCGACCTTACACACAGCCGGACAACCGCGTGTGGAGTGGACGTGAGCCCGTTTTGGCCACCCTTCTGACCACCCACCATGGTTAATCCGCTTTAGTTTTACATCCCGCGTGGCGGTGGTCGCGGTTAGCGTCCCGCCGCCGGAGTCGCTCGGCGACCGGTCTTCATTATCCTGCAAACAGTCCAGTGCCCGCCCCGCCGCCGCACCTGCCCGCAGACGAGCTAATAAAAATGTTTCAAAACATCGCTTTGTATCATTCTTCAAAGGCATTCTAGAAAGAAGCTTAAATTGAAAAGATGTTCTTACGTTTCAGTGGCGGACGTGAAATGTAAATGGAAATGAATACTTGCTTCCAGCGGCGGTCGCGGGCCGCGGCGCGTATGACGCGCTTTACATTTTCGTTCGTACATATTTATATCCCTTTGTCGAGCGGGACAATTTATTGCTTATGTTCCTGCCGCTGGCGAGAAAGCCTTTCAGGAACATATTTTAGTTTCGTAGTTTTTCGAGATTGCCTCATGAAATAACCAGCGCGGTGCGTTACCCGCCCCCCTCGCCCTCCCCCGCGAGGGCGTCCCGGTGTCGTGACACCACTGTCACGCTTAATCGAAAAGCTGACACGATCCCACGCTTTACGAGGAGGGTAACGTAATGTATACTTTATATGTACGTAATTAAATTAAGTGTCAGTAAATCATGTTTCGCCGGCGGGCGGGTGTTTTCGGTAAGTGGCGAGTAGTAATCGCATTATGGTGACGTCATGTCGCGGGCGCCACCGCGTCTGCAGATCGCGTGTACTCACCGGTCACTCTAAGCATGCACCTCATCTGTTTTCTGTACACGACGCTATAAGCGCCAGGTGCATCGTGGCCGGAGCACACAGTAGAGCCCGTGATGCGTAACGAAGCTCGCATCTGGCCGCGGTGATTGTCATGTCCCGATACGTCGACGTCGCGCCATTACCGTGTGTCACGCCGCGGGCGAGGGCGGGAGGGGCGGTGATTAATGCTCGGGCGGTTATTGCCGAGCGACACGCCGTTTGTTCCGACTTGTATCCTGCAGGGATTGCGACGTGCTCTGAACGTAGGTACTCCATCTGCTCGCGTGCACTCGTCAGATTGAGTTGCAATTTATTCAAGACACCTGAGTGCTCGCTGAATGTTGATAGGAGCGATAATAATCACGGATCGATGTAGTCGCCGACAGACTGCAAGCCGCGCGCTATCGGCTGCGCTCCGTGTACAACTTCGAATACCGATGTTATTGGCTTATCGGGATCTCGCTATTGCCCATGTGGGAAAACCCAAGGAATACTAAACTTTAATACTTATTTGGATATTTTATTCAATTAGAACACAATGACATTGCCTCGACAAACTCAATGCCTAGCGATCCTTTCGTGCTGCTGCACAGGGCTCCCTCCCTAGCGAAGCGTACTGATAGACGAATAACACGGCCACACCGAGTCGTCGCCGGAGCCTATATTGAAATTGAACACGTGTTGCAGATGGCGTGTTATCACTGTTATCAGTGACAACATATGCAGGCTTCAAACGGTCTATGAATATGATGGCTTGGTCATTACGTCGTTAGACCTTATATGGACCTTCGTAAGGTGGTTGCAGCAGCCTTCTAACAGAATCATCTCGAACAAAAACATTATTGGATAAACAAAAATAGCCTTGCTGTTGCTATGCGGTGTCTCATGAACACAAAATGCTTCCGACGAGCTTCTAACTGAGTCAGTGGGTAGGTCAGTGGTTATTGTGATAGGAAGGACAGCAGTGTTTGCGTGTTTAATCGTGTGTGTAACTACGGCGACGCAGGGGTCGCGGAATGGGGGGGGGGGGGGTCTGCGGTCGCCGCGTAATTGCCGCGCGGCTCCTTTTTACGCGAACAAATTAAGGCTCCGCGCGACTCCGCGTCCCGCAGATAATTAAACCTGGAACCTGAATTATTTTCTTACTTTGTTCGCGGAGCTGTTTGTGCTGGGGAAAATTAAACACAAACACTGTGTAATATTTCTGCTAGAGTCTGTGTATTATCGTACCTGGACATTTGCGGTATCATTTGTCAACTGCAGAGTATAAAGTAAAGCGTTTTGCCGTGCCCCCGCAGAGCGCCGCGCGACCATTTACACCCAAGTAGCACACCGGGGTGTACACGAGTTTATTTAAGCCTTAGGTATAGCGCTTAAACTGGGAATACTCCCAGTTTCAGTTCCAGTCTATACAGAATAGAATAAATTTATTAAATAACGTATTATATAACAATGACATTTAAAGACTAAGATATACAATTAGAGAGTTGAACCTATGCCTGAACTAGGATTCCCTGTATCTCAGGCAAAAGGGACTATCCAACATTTGTATCTAATACTAAATATTTACATACTAAATATGCAGTTTAATACAATTCATATCTTATTAACTATGTATCACTTTGAATCAATGTGACATGCTAGCATCTGCGTCAGCAGAACTGTAAACTGGGCCAAAATCGATGTTGCATTCTTCAAGTTTGTTTTTATTTCATTTAGAGGTTATAGGCTATATAGAGGTTATAGGTATAACGGCTGTATAAGCTCTTATACAACTTGCGTGGCAGTAGCGCAGTGTTTGCAAAATAACTGTATTGTTAGGGTTCCATACCTCAAAAGGAAAACACGGAACTCTTATAAGATCACTTTGTTGTCCGTCTGTCTGTCTGTCCGTCTGTCAAGACCTTTATCTTGGGAACGCGTTGAGGTATCGAGTTAAAATTAAAACCATATACTCAGGTCTATGGTCCGTTGAAGCTGTGAAAAAAATCAAGCCTCTAAGATAACGTTAACGTGAAAAAAAGATACGATAAGACGTAGATTTCGACACTCTTAAGGAAACCAAACTTCACAGGGTGCTTTCCATTGACCTAGAACTATGAAATTTGGCAAGTAATACTGTCTACAAGTATAGGAAAAATTCTGAAAACTATACATTAATAGACTACTAAAGGAATCAAAAGGACCATGGGCACTTTAGTATGGAGTCCGGTCCATATCCTCAATACTTATGAAACCTATGCCAAGTGATAGCTTTAATGCTATCATTTATTTCATACTATGCCAGTTAAGTCGAAGTCGCGGGCCAACATGGTCTTTTTTATATAAATAGAACCCAGTAGGTACGACAAAGGTTTCACCATAGTATGTTTTATTATAATAGAAAGAAAACGACACCTTATGCATTTTATTATCATTGTATTTAATCCACCGGCACTTCATCTAGTTCTAGTCGCTTTTTTTTCAATTGGCCATCTCCTTTTGTATCGGTTTCCTCATTGTCCCGAGGCGCGGTCATTTCTTTGTAGAAATGTACGAACTGTTCCATAACAGTGTGTTTTGAACGAGCTCACACAGCTTCAACCGAGCAATGCTAATGGCCTAATGGGACATAAAACACATGTACCAGTGCTGGTGTTAAGTCAAAAACAGCTTGTGTCGTGTCTCAAATTCTCAATGTTTCCTCGTTTTTCTGATGTGCAGTATATAACACAACTAGGGTGGTAATATAAAGAAAGGCCGAGATCGCAGATGTTTGCGGCCCGAGCTGCAAGCGAGGGACGTAAATATGCGATTGAGGGCTTTCTTTATTACCTCCTGTGTTGTGTACATCATTTTATGCCTATATAAACTTGGCCAGAAAGCCACTTTATGGCCAGGTGGGGCATAAAATATATTATTGAAGTGCCAATTTAAAACTTTTTTATTTTATTTTAATTGATATTTGGAACTGAAGTAATTACTCGCGTTCGAGAAAAGTGGACAGGTATCCGGGAGTAACGGGCTCAGTTATATTTTCGGGCTCGTATTTTTCTGTGAAACATAATTTCAATATTGACCCCCGATCGCCATGGCGATAAACTCCTCTCATACAATCAAATTTTACAATTTACAATACAATGCAAATATACCTATTTTATTGCGCATCAAAACAAACATTATTTTTTTATTTCACAATTACCTAAAAAACAGCTACTAAAAGCGATCGACTTTGAATTTGAGTAATAAAAATGAAAAAAATAAGTCTCGACGCTTTTTAATGAAATAAGCACGACATTTTCAAGCAAAGGTAGCCTGAAAATCAGAAGAAATAGTTTCTTTCGAGCGATGTCGGCGGCCGCCGACGGCTTGCGTGGAATACTTACAAGGAAAGGTACCCAACTGTCCGGATCCGATCTGATTTATTTTTATATGTTTACTTTTAACCACTTTTGTTGGCAGTAGATATTTATTTAGTTTTTTTTTTATAAATTGTGGCAACACTTTTCATTCTAGTTCCCCCCGCCAAAAACCGTTGTAGTTAGTTGCCCTTCAAATTTCGAACTGTGCACATCTTTCGTCTCATCGCAATTCTTAAACCAGTGATATAAAGCTACCACTACTTCGTAGTCATAGTGTTCCTAATACAAGTGTGTTGGAGGCTGCCGGCGAAACCCTGGCGTAAAATTGAGGCTAAGTAGCGGCGCTTTAAGGTAAAGTCAACAGCTGATCTAGTCTAGGGACGTTGAAGGCTGCACCGACGGCGTGTTGCTGCTCCAGCCCGTATTCTGCACCACAGAACCAGGAATCACAGGTTAGACCACCAAACACCACTTTCGTTTTATTTTTAATTTAGTTATTTAATCGGCCCTTTTGCCAAAACCCAATATCTTGGCTTCCGTATACCCTTGTCGCACTCTCTCGACAAACATACAGTCCATTTCTTTCGTTAATCGCACATGATATAATATTAGAGAGTAGTCTAAAATTTAATAATAGACATGTATTTTTTTTAGCTGCCCAATCTCAACCTATTGGGACAAACTTACCTCCAAAGTACTGAAAAGTGCCTAAACCCTCCAACTTCTACAAAAAAAACACCCTCAAAGAGCTCAAACTTTGAATGGTATTTTTTTTTAGGAAAATATGAGTTTGAGCCGATATACCAAAACACGTGCTTATTATTTTTTCATGTTCCCAAACATAATATTTAACCAGTAATTAACTAGCAACTTGCTTGAACTTTTTTCTGTAGAAGTTGGAGGGTTTAGTCACTTTTCAGTACTTTGGAGGTCAGTTTGATGAAATAGGTTGATATTGAGCAGCTAAAAAAAATACGTGTCTATTCTTTTAGACTACTCTCTAACATATATCAAAGTAAATGAGATCGGAGCCGGACAGTTGGGTACCTTTTCTTGTTAGTAGTTGTATGCCGACGCGGCCAATGAATAAATGCAATAAACACAGTGGCTCGCCGGCGGTCTGAAAGCAATCTCCTCGCGGCTTAGATGCAATCAAACAGTTTCTTTGTGCCCCACCCCCTCCCGCCGCGCCGCGCCCCGGCCGGCAGGGTTGCCAACCGTACGAGGTTCCTAGTACGAGGTACGAGAACACTATCAGGCTCGTACAAAAATGTACGAGGTTTTGAGTTAAGAAGTTTTTTTAACATTTCCGCATACAAAATTTCGTTTGAAAACAGATGTGTCGTTTTCAGACGAGGTGTGCCACTTCTTGTCAAGAAGATTCACATGCCATTGCAAAGTACACAAAAGTAGTTGTGAACCCCCCCCCCCAGGTTTTCAATTTTAGCCGTCTTAACCGAGCTTATTCTAAGGTTGGCAACCCTGGCCGGCGGCCCGCGAGTTAATTCGCGGCTATTTCTGTCGGCGCCGGCGGCGCATCGATTGCGCTATTTGAAGCGCGTGCGGTGGCTCGCCGCTCGAAGTGCCGCGCCTTTTATTTATCCATACACAAGTTTAGTAACATCGTTAACAGTCGTTAAAACTGCGCGTGGACTGCCTGCAAACTTAAATGCATAGTCATTTGGATTGCAGTTCTGATGCAGTTATACTGGTCTCACGAAAACTGCATCCAAACTCCCATTCTGCAGCTGATGGTTTGTATGCAGTCCGTCTGTCTTGGCCCTTAAATGCACATTCTCTAGACACATTTCATTGAACCCAACTCCGGCGCGTTTGTCAACTTGGAGGGATGGGCATATAGCGCTTTAAATTCCCTTCTGAAAAAATACCCTTCAAAGTCTAAGCATTTTAGATTTTTAAATCTATATACACATAAAACAAAGTCGGGTTAGTTGCACCATTTATAACTCGCGAACGGGTGGACCGATTTTTATGATCTTTGATTTGTTGGGTTTGCCTCCGCCCCAAATAGCAGGCTAGCTATTGAAACATCTCAAAAATTAAAAATTCTTGGGCGGAACGAAGTTTGCCGGGACAGCTAGTTTGAAATATATCGTAAACGCCCTAGCGCTTGACACGCTACACCCTAATATCCATCAATTGAAAGCTGCTAGATAAACCCAGCTGCAAGATGCCAAATACTGGAACAGTGTCTGTCTAGCACTCGAACGCCGACCTTAGGGCTTTTACACATAAACACGTAGCGTTATCCTGTCGTGCTACGTTTCACGTTGCGACGTTATGATGTGGAAATCTATGACGAGCAACGTAAAAATTCACGACACGATATCGCAACGTGTCACGACACGGCAACGTTTCATGTGGAAAACATTCAATCAAAAAACAACTTTATGTCAAAGTAGAAAGGTTAAAAATAAAAATATATAATTTTCCACGTCACGACGTCGCAACGTGAAACGTTGCCGCGTCGTAGCAAGACACGATATCGTAACGTGTTTGAGCGCAAGAGCCCTTATACAACATGCTCGTCAAGTTGACGTGTGCTCTCATAAATTAAAACGCAGTAATTAGTGAATGAGTGTTTGATGCGCCTGATTGATGCGGCGTGTGTCGGCGGCCGCTGTCCGGGCGCGGCGTGGATGCCGCGGCCGCGGGGGGAGGAGGGGGTACGCGGGGTCGCGGGAGGGGGGGGGTGATGAATGACGGGCGGGATTTATTGATACAGCTTATTGCGTCCGGCGTGACGCGATTATTGCGCTCGCTCCATTTCGCCGCGGGACACACGAGCGGCCATGCGAATGTGTTTACTACAACGAAACTATACAGTTGGATGCTGGAAAAGTTACTCTGTGGCTACTAAGAGTACGCGCAGACAGAGCGCGGTCTGGCGTTCCGAGTTCTGCGTCCAGAGTTCTGCGTTTTGACCGCTCGAGAGTTCCAACGCACACACGAGGCGTTTTAATTATTGCGTTTTATATCATCCATGTCGTTGTACGTGCAATATGTCGCTAGAAAGTTCATCTTCCGAAGAAAAAGAATTGCTTTTGTAGAGCCTAGAAACTTCTAAAAAAAGAAGAAAATATTCGGTGCACCCAATTAACACAACACGACCAGAACAAGGCGGATTCAGTAGTATTCATGAATTACTTGGATTTTTTAGTGTACTTGACTTAAATCATACAATAATGTCCTTTATCCAACAAATTCAATCAGTTTTTCTATATTTGCAACTACAGAAATCGTGGTGAACGCGGCGTTCTCTGTCTCGGCGGCAAAAGAACTCCAGAACGCGGCGTTCTGCTTTGACCGCCGCGGTCTGACCGCCCGCTGTGTGCATTATCGTAAGGGACTCGGTACATTCGAAAGAACGCAGAACTCTGAACACGGAACTCGGAACTCCAGACCGCGCTCTGTCTGCGCGGGCCCTAAAAGTGTCAAAGCGCTGAGACTTCCAGCCGAAATATTTACTACTGGCAAACTAGTTAACAATAAGTGCGAGTAGGTGCATTTAAATATTTGTGAAGTTCCTAAGCGGCATTTGTACTGGAGCCTGCAGCAGCCATGGTGACGAGCACACCTGCCGCGGGGCGTGTGGGTGGAGGACAGGGGAAGGCGGGGCGCGCGGGGCCACCGGCTGCAGGCTTTACTCATTTAATTTAAACTTTGTAATTTATTGGGACTTTTATTATCATCAGTGATTTATCGCCGCTTCGACGCCTCAGCCGCAGCCGCGGTAAATATTCAAAAGATGGTTTTAATTACCATTTACATCGCGAAGATTACGAGCGCGAGCCGCCACCGCGGGCCGAAGGGACGGCGTAGGGAGTGCTACGGCTACCGCGCTACGAGTACTACGCCGTAGCGCTACGCGTAGTGCGCACGCATTGAAACGACAAATAATGTAGTAGAAACTTCTACGAAATAAAATTAAGAAGCTTTCACTTGACACTTTCGCAATGACATAGCGTTATGAACTACGCTGGTAATCGAAAATGTGCTACCTTCGAACCTAGCGCCCGCGAAGCGAGTTCTCGATGTTCAAAGTGTAAAATTCCTCGTAGGCGTTGAACCCGACTATCGCGTTGGTGGCACTCGAAGTGATTGCACGACTCATATTTTCTAGTTTCGAGATGGTTTTCGTTGAAAAGGCATGCTTAAAACATTAATTGCCAATACCAAACAAATTCTACGTAATATGCTACGCCGTAGCACAGTATAATAGCAGTCATTTTTGGCGGGCAGACAGATAGACCGAGTCGCACCACAAGGGTTCCTTTTTTACCATTTCGGTACGGAACCCTAAAAATGAATGTAACTATGAGCTAGTAACGAGGTCACTAACCCGGCGTGGGACCCGAGCGCGACCGACACGCCATAGAAACACGATAGTTTTAAGATATATTCAGAAAAGGATCTATTCATCAATAGATTCCCTTTTGTTAGGGGAAAGGCAAGTTAGAGATAGAAGTTCACTTCCTGTCATTGAATCGATATCAAATATTTATGGCTGAATATCTCCACTGGACCTTTTGTTATTTCCATACGCTTTGTGCATTACGATCCGCTCGCGTCGCCCCGGTCGCGCGGCCGACTCGCGTCGCCCCGGTCGCGCGGCCGACGGTGACTTTTATTTCTTTATTTAATCTTTGTAATAAAACAACTTAAACGGATTCAATCGCGTATATTACTACATTTTTTAAGTCCCGACGTTTCGTAACCCTTTTCAGCGTTTGTGGTCGCGGGTAGACTGAGAAAATTTTATGCGAACCTACCAACTTTAAAAAAAATACAAATTCAAAAATTTGTGTTGCAAGTTAGACCTAATGTGTAAAGACGTTTACACACATGCCAGACGGGCTTAATAACCTAACAAGTGGCTTGCTGCTGAATTTATTATTGTTTAATTCAAAATATAAGACGTTTGAGTGGTTTTACTCAGCCACCACACACAAACATCGCACATTAGCACATGACGGACTTAATGCCTAAAGGTCCACTACACCGTATCATACGAGTACCATGAACGAATCAGACACTGTAGGATAAATGCCGATCGGTGATGGACAGTGCTAGTGTGCATAGTCTAATACTTTTCAATACAAAGAATATTTATTTTGCCTGAAACGTGCATAGTACGGTCATTTGATACGGTGTAATGGGCACAGACCTTAAAGGAATTCTTATACGTAATGACGACATGTAAACGCGCACAATCTTTAATGGCGTCGATCTAATTTTATGGAGTCGGAATATGTCGTAAAAGGCAGGAGATAAAGCGCTTCCTCCCGATTAGTGCCGTACAGAAAATGGTCTACCGCTTTTGAACTTTAATACCGCTCAATAAAGTCGAAAAGTGGTAGACCACCTTCTTGGCTAACTGAACCGTGCAGGTCGGAGAACACACGCGCGGCGACAGGCACACATGGCACTGTAGACTTAGCACAACTGTGACACGCGACTCTTTGTCGCGCGACAAATGCTACCTATCTCTTTCTACTCAATATAGTGTGACAGTGACAGGTGATGCTCTGTCGCGCGAGAAACGAAGTCGCGGCCAGTTATGCTAGACGTACTGGAGGTGATTCCAGTCCCCGGTTTTCTATACAAGCAAGAGAGAGTTAATAATCCGCTTTAGACATATATTTTTTTGTTGAAATATGTTTTATTTTGGAAATATATTAGCTAAACAACAAATATATACTTATAACACAACACAACAAGTATTTACAAAAAATATATACGTATATAATCTGAGTAGTTCTAAATTTAGTTTCGAGTAAAGCTAATAGATAGCGCAGGCTCATCAACGGCCGGTTGTATGTGTGGAGGGTTTCTCATGTATTTATTTGCACAGACAAAACGCACATAAAATGAAAGACATTTATAATGTTTCAAATTAAAGTGGATTATTAACCCACTTTTTGTTTGCATAGGAAATCAAACGACTCGAATCCCTTTACCCCCGCCGTGATAGTTAAGAACTTACATTACCGGACACGGCCGGAACGTTCGTTTGAAGCATCTCCGGAGACAAAGTGGTCCGGCGCCGAGCCGCCGCTACCGAGCACGGGGGCAGCGGCGGCGGTACCTTCCCGTGGTTAGCACATGATGTATCTTGTGCTGCGTCTTGCAAGTCTTGCGACACACAGCGCATCACGTAAAGGTCAATGAAAACGCACGCAAACAGCGCTGCACGTAACAGCCAATGAAAACGCCACGCACACAGCGCTGCGTTACAGATGAGTGTTCCCATTGGTTGGTACCCGCTGTGTCGTGCGTCATGTCGCAGCTGTCGTCTGCTAGCTGTACTGTTGTCATGTAGCGGTAGCCCGGAGCAGTTTTTCGTGCGGCGTGTCGAGTGGCGGCGGGGGACGCGCGGGAGGGGCGGTAGTGGGACACGACTAGCGCATTAGCGGCGCTGTTGACACACCCCTTCACCGTTCGCCGCCGGCTCCATAAATCACACATCCTGCCGAATAACTCTTTTCGCTGATATATTAAGACAGTATAACGGCGCGATCGCGGGCGGGGCCGTGACCCCGGTCACATCTGAGGTGATACGTGAATCACGAATTCAATCCCCAGAGCACACATGCACAGCGTCAACCTTGCCCAACTTACCGACCACCTATACGGGCGTATATCTCATGTGTACCTTTGTTATTAAGAAACTCTTAACCAACTAGGAGGTCCGGTGTTAGGAGGTTTTGTTGTGGCACAGCATAAATGATGAATTCAAAACACTACTTGTTCGCCAAATATCAAAACAAAATAATGATGATAAGCATGACTGTGGGTAGCTCAGCGAGGGCGGTCCTCGACGGCAGCAGCCGACGGGACAGATTACACCTGTCCCTCCCCCCGTCTGCCCTCGCCCCCTCAGCGTCTCCGCTCCGTTAAGCGTAATAAAATTTCATTTCCTCGACTTGCGGCGATACGGCTCGGCTTCATATCTTATTTGGCAGAGGCCTATACAATTTGTGTATAATCCGGCCGGTTTGTTTTAGCCTCGAACGGAGCTGAAACGGAGAGATGGATGATGACAGCGAAAAATTCAATTATTCAGAGAAATATAATAACGTCTCGGCGCTCCGGCCGCGTCCAGAGCGAGTGGTTCGCGGCGGGAATTCCTTATTTAATTTACCGCGTATTCATAGCCGGTGTGATGCATATTCAGACGCCGTCGCCGCGGGCCGGCGCTCCACGGGCTGCGCTAATGAGCGCCGATACAACGGCCAATCAAGCGCCGAAACAAACTGCCTAATTGAATCCCAAGCGAGTCCCTGCGCGACGTGCCGTGCCGTCTTCTCGGCCGCCCACTTTAGACGTGCATATTTTATTCTGACTGCTTGACTTGTAACGGCGGCCCACGGGAGCCTGTTCTTGCAAAATATATGACTCGACCGGCGTGCATTCCGCCTCTTAAGTTATTAGTCTGTGCGCGTGGCGACACCCCACCACACTGCCCTGGCAGGATAAAACATGTATCTGGCGTATTGAATCTATGAACACTGTGTCGCGGCTCGGCGCGCACGTGCGGCCGCTACCGGATATTCGGAAGAAAAAACAACAATTATTTCGATCTTAATAAAATAAAACTTACCGGTGATAAGATACGCCTCCTCGAGACATATTTTATTCATTTGCTCGCATTGCGGCAGCATAAAACTGCGCAATACGACATCGCAACGATTTAATTTAATTTAACTAATTAACGTCAGGTTGCCTTGGTCACGGAATAGCGACTGAGGCTTGACTTGCACGTCGGTGCAAGACCGTTTCTACGCGGGAACGCCCACTTGCCATTTCCATAGTCTTTTTATTCCATGGGATATGCCAGGCGTGCATGGTGCTGCACGGCAACTTGTAGCATACTTGTGTGGTCTGGTACACCTGGATCCAGATTAACAGCCCAATTAGCACGCAAGCTGTATAAGTAGCTGTACAGTAGCCGGATAGAGGTTTTTCATAAAGGCATAGGTTCCATCAATAAGGGCTATAGTAGCGCTTTAAGCCGCTATAGCGCTTCTGTAGCGCCAATTAGGCCCAAATTATACAGCCTATAGCGCTACAATAGGTCTACTACAGTGGTCGTACAAAGGTTCTACAGAGGTGGTTTAATGGCGTTGGTTAGCGCCAATAAGGTAGTTAAAAAATACCACCCTTACTGTATTTCGGAGTATACAGCGCTTGAACAGCTCCTGTGCAGCATTTAGGCTGTACGAAGGCTGTCTAAGCAGCTTTCGTGCTAGTTGGGTAGACCCTTTAATGTCAGTCGAGCTGTGGTCTGGATCTATTCGTCGTTGGTGAAGAAATAGTACATTGTGTATCAAGGGCGGTAGGTAAGGAATTACAAACGAGTGTTTGTTACAAGGCCGAGGCGAAGCCGAGGGCTTTAATAACACGAGTTTGTAATTCCTTTACCGCCCGTGGCACACACAATGTTTTTCATCACACTTGTGAGGAAATCTAATTAAAATTAACCTTACTTAACCTAAATAAAATTGTAAAACTGACAGTGACATTAGTGACATATCCATAGAGAATGCGCAACGTTCGGAAACCATAGCGGTACAGACCTAAAACGGTTGATTTTATAATTGCAAAATACTGAAATACACTATTGAAACATTTAATTAATGTTACAGAAATATGTGTTTACATGTATTTGCAATACCAGTTCTCTTTAAATAAATATTTCAGTGATAAAAGTAAAAAAAGTAAGTTGGCGTTTCCTTTGAACATGACAAATAAGAGTAAAACAGAACCAGCGTTTCAAATTTAAAAAGAAAACCATTACGCCCTAGGGCGTAATAGCTCATTTACGGCCCGCAAAACCTACGTGTAATGCACCATTTTCGAGCAAGTGTGATGAAAAAAATTATAAAATCACACTGTCCATATCCAGCAATTGTTCGTTTTACCCCGGTAACAACTCAAAGATAATCAACGTCATAATAAATGGTCGCCCGTTAAAGACAACACGGTTCCAACTCAATACATAAAGCAATTGTTCAAAGTAGATAATAATACCTATTTATAAGCCGCGTTTTGGGAAGGCTTAAGATAATACTTCGGTAATAAGACAATCGCGAAGAAGTGGAATCTGATAACTCGGCCGGTCTTGGATAATTCCGTTTGAAGAATAATGCTTTTAATCCGGCGTTGGCGTCGTTTATCTTTTATATGCTTTATTATCCAAAAACAAGACATCATATCTCTCGCTACGCATCCGCGCACATCCCTGGTGGAAACGCAGCCTTATTATTCTCATTTTGTATTTTGACGATCATGACGTGCAATACTGTTATTTTCTCATGAAATAAATGATCTATACAGGGTGGAACGGAACGAGGGCATTTGCGGAACTGGCAGATAGTTCAACCTTAGCACTATATTTCCCCCATAGAAACTATGGAAATATATGTTACCGTTTTCAAGTTATAGCCTTTTAAACATTCAGATTCAGACCAAAAACTGCTTTGTGCCAACCCTAAACAGATGGCTGGGTCAATGAACCTACTTGTAAACAATCTTTAGACGTCAGGATATTACGTTAACATGTTGCCATTTATCCATTCTTAGGTCTGCGTGCACCGCTAAAAAAATCGTTGCAGGGTTTGCAGAGGTGATTGCCTCTGTTATTCTACTTATTATTTTTTTGGTCTGGTGGAGTATTTATGTAATTTTCTAGTTAATAATTCTAACCACAACAAATAACTCACATGACACGACATGAAACTGACAACCACTCGATACGATAGTACTCAATCGTCATAATAGCATTTTATGCAACAGTTGTATAAGTGGGTTCAAAAAATGCGAATTGCGTGAGTTGCGATACGAGCCGCGAACGCGGCGAGTATCGCAAATAGAGACGCAATGAGCATTTTTTGACTTAATTATACAACGTTGCATACAATACTTTTTCTACGACGAGGTTTTAAATTATAAAATACAAAATTAATCATAACCTGGAAACAAGGCAAATATGACGTTTGACTGACAGTATGTGTCTATGGTGAACTTTTTTTTTTAATTTAAAATATACTTAAATTAAAAATACTTTTTTTATGTTGGCATCAATGAATTTAGTTCGGAAAGTTTTGTTTTTCTTAAAAACCGTAGGAATGTAATTGTTTGTTAAGTTGGTAGTTGTGCATTTTTACCGTAAAGTTAAAATTGAGCGCTTAATCCTTGACCTAAGTTTAACCTAGATTTAGAAGTCTGTGGCTGCTAGCAATAACGTAAAGTGACTATAACGACATTAGTTCTGTTATGGGGAATAGAGTATAGACTTCTCTGAACTCATATTATGTATGTTCTTATATTAGTGTTCGTGACCAAGTAAAAGACAGATAACAATACAGGAGTAGAAAAACAATTAAAGAAGATAGTAACCTCTTTCATGATAAGTAAAATGTTTACCTAAACTGATAAAAAGGTTTTAGTTCGTTAACTCGCTTCATAAAATAATTTTCGATTGAATTAATATTGTTCCCCGGTTCATCAGCAATTCATACAATAGGCTGTCCTTGTTTTTTTATTTTATTTTGGTTATCGTCAAAAAATTGAATACGTAACATATTTGAGGGATATTGCACTAAAGTAATAGGCTGTCATAGGACTCTTTATTCGCTTTAAAATAAACGCCTTTTTTACAACTATCTAACCTCTTTGCATGATTGAAAGTCGATCATAAATATGATGTTTGAAATGAAATTGACAAATTGCAAATTACGCGATAAAACCTATTTCCAAAATGCCATTGGGAGCCCGCGATTACCTAAATTTGCTTATGTTATACGGGGAGTATAATTATAATGCCGCCGAGACGTTACGACGCTACAGACAAAGATATTTGAACTTTTTCTTTGGGGGACTATCAAGGATATAGTGTACAAAACGGAGTGTGACAACGCCGAAGAAATGAGGCAAAGGTTAACCATTGCTTTCGCCAGCCTGCGCCGTAGAAACGTTCGAGAGCGAATATTAGCAAAGGTACACCGGCATACTCTCGCACGGGCTGCAGCCTGCATTATAATGCACGGAGGCAACTTTGAACATAGAATGTGAATCAATAATTATTCAGTTGTAAATAAAGTAGTTATTGTTTGTTTGAACTTGTTCCCATTGCAATCCTACCCACCTCTTTATCACAAAGTAAATATTTTTGTAAACATAAAGTGTCACATTACACTTACATGTAGGTAGATAGTACGTAGTAATAGTAGGGTTGTCACTAAGAAGAACATTAATTAATTTTAATATTTTTACTAATTGTTCGTAACAAAAATCAAACATTACGAATCGATTCTCCATCACTTAAACTAACCCCCCTTTGCGAGAAGGATCGTCGTGTCTTTCCACCCTGTATATCTAAAATTACAATTTAACATTGGTTAGCAACTATCAGAGAAATATGATGTTGAATCATATTTCTCTGATATTTACTAACCACATGAATGTAACACTATTTTCACATTCTAATCAATATTCATGAATATGCAGCCCGTTTGTTTGTGTGGTATCTATCGGAGTG
Source organism: Eudemis profundana (assembly GCA_947034925.1). Taxonomy (NCBI): domain Eukaryota; kingdom Metazoa; phylum Arthropoda; class Insecta; order Lepidoptera; family Tortricidae; genus Eudemis; species Eudemis profundana. The sequence goes on along the minus strand of OX344801.1, from coordinate 151,802 downwards.
ATCACTTATTCGGGTATTCCGACTAACATATAAATTGCCGAATGTTTTACCTCCCTAGCGTGTTTAAACATATATTGAACAATTAGCATCAACTGCGTTGTTCCCGTTATTATCACAAGGGATTCATACCGGGATATAAAGTATCCTCTGTTTCTATCCAAGGCTTATTATCGTATTACTAACTACCGAACTACTATCTAACTACTATCGTATTACTACCGAAAAACCGGTATTGTCCATACAAATAAAACCGGTATTGCATGCCCTAAATACCATTATGCGAATGTTTGTGACGATGTTTAAATTTTTAGAGGTTTGAACATTTGCTACCAAATAACGCGATTGGAATTGATTATATTGCGAAGATGAAAAACGGTTACGGAGCAAAATATTTTATTAGAAGAGAAAAATTATATGTCTCTTGCAGGAATTTAGAATTCGTTGGAAGTCGTTAATGCTACAATAAAAAAATACGGAACAAAATATCTAAAAACACATGTTATACGGTTGTTTTGCATACGATCAAAATACATAAAATTGCAGATCGTACCGAAATCATAACATCTTTTATCATAAGATTAAAATATATACGGTCTAAATTCATTACGTTTATAATCTATAGTGCTGAATATGTAAAAGTTTCAAAATACTACAACTACAAAATTCAGACGTTAAACAAAACCTATATTTAATATGACTTGTAAAATATCTGGCACAAGAGAAATTTCATCTTAGTCCTCAGGTAGCGACGCGATTGGGCGGCAATCATAGGAAATTCATGCTTTTATATTCCGGTAACGAGGGCCTTCGGGATAAAATGTGAATAACGCCGGTGAAACCGCGAGTAAATGCTAGTGTAAATACGATATTATAGTAGGATGAGGTCCTAGGTGAATTAACCGGAACGTCGCCGCGGTCTCGTACTGAGCCCGGCGGCGTGGTGGCAATACGATACGCAGTACCGGTACCATTATGGAGAACCGGGATTTTCGGTACTGGCCGATAATAGAACCGGGATGCCTCGGTACTTTCAGGACGGGTTTTCGAAGACTGTCGATACTTCAGACCGATGGAGAGTTAGTTATAATAAAGGCAACTACACATTGCATTAAAAGCACATTTATTAATATAATTTAATTAATAATCACAATTTTAAGGACCAGTGGCGCAGGCGGGGATAAGTCACCGCCGATCGCCATTACCACGGTCGCCATCCGTGTTGGGTTAAAATTTAACTACGCGCTTGTTCGTTTCGAATTATACGTCTTTTTTCACCTATAATTATACGTCATTTATGTCACTGTTTGAATTACGATAGACAGAACTCAATATAGTAAAAATAAATAAAATAAATAAATAATAAATATTAGGGGACAATCTTACACAAATCGAACTAGCCCCATAGTAAGCTCAATAAGGCTTGTGTTATGGATACTAGACGACGATATATTTAATAGATACAAATACTTAAATACATAGAAAACAACCATGACTCAGAAACAAATATTCGTGCTCATCACACAAATAAATGCCCTTACCGGGATTCGAACCCAGGACCTCCTGCTTCGTAGGCAGGGTCACTAACAACTAAACTAAAGCGGTCGTCAAAATATAGTACACCAGAAAACATAAATTAAATTAAAAATGCTGCTTAAATATGTTTCCCGCAAGCCCCAAAAGTACCAGGAATTTTATTATTACGTCCCGGTTCTTTACTTGGCTGAAAATACCGGGAAATTCCGGTACTTTCGGTTCCGGTATTTCCCAGGAGCAAACCCTAGGCGGCAATGGCGTCGCGAGGCAACTTCACGCAATCTGTTGTTTTCTGCTCAGAATGTTATTATCTTTATGAAGTTAGCGGTCGCCTGCAGCGTACAGCGTACCGCGCGGGGCTTCCTCAATCAAAGCGTACGCTCGTACAGCACACATACTTACAGCCGCGTTGTACTGTACTAAAGTTCCCGCCTTTAAATAGCTTTTACCAAGCATCTGTTATACTTTTTATTTTTCCTGTGGATACACGGAACCGATTGCGATTGTTTGGCATTAGTAGTGTGTTACATAGGAGCAACATGGTACGGCAAGGCCGTGTTGAGCTCAGAGTTATAAGCGAAACGAAGAATTCAAGTGTTAATGAATGAATTGTTACCGTATGAGATGAAAATAATATAATACTTAAATGTAAGGAAAGTCTTTTTTTTAGATCGTTGTTCAAAACGATATATGAACAAAAAATAGTACTTAATACCTAGTCGTACTTTGTATTTAGGTAGCTGATAGCCGTACAGTCCGCCAGATGTATACATTGGATGTTATTGACTATTAGATGCGGACTGTACAGCAGTGGCGTGGCGTAAAAGATATCCTAGGGCAAGCCGGTGCAGATTTGGCGTACATTTTCCTTAAGAGCTCTAGAATAAGGTGGTCAAAAGCCTGATATTAGGCAAGCCGGTAGGAATCGAGTTGTTTGGACGCCACGCCACTGCTGTACAGACAGGTGGCAGCTGGAGGGTAGCAACAAAACAACCGTTCTCGAGTAAATGAGGTTAATTGGTTACATACAACCTTATATTCTAGGCATGTCCGATACACGCACTACAAGCACTTTCGCACTTTTCACAAGGAACAAGAACAGCCCCAGGGCTTCGCGAGTGCTCCCGGGCGCAGGCGCTTTATTTATGTACGGGCTAATGGCGGCGGTTATGCTAACGGCGAAATTAATTCTAAATACGTCGTTTGCGCGGCGAAGCGGCGCATACAATATTCAGGCGCCGCGGGCCGCGCTATCGCGCCGAGCGAGCCCGATCTAGCGGGCGCCGGCGCTCGGCGCGTGCGGGCGCCCGATAACCGCCCTCTTCATATTTACTCAACTTTTAATTGGAAGTTTCGGCGCACTCGAGTTCTAGTTAACTCGAACGAGTTGGCGAACTAATTATATTAACCGCTCTCGCCTGCTCTGATCACATAAAAAGAGCACCCGGCAGCGTTCACATGCGTCAATTTTACAATAACAAAATCCACAAATCGTACCGCAACATTTTGACATCTACAGTCTAATAGACCTTGCTCCCAGCTGAGACGGGACGGTGGGTAGATCGGAACGTATTTCTAAACATCCTCGTTAACATCGTGCCGCTGGCTCCGTAACGCTCCGACGTCACTTAGCGGTTTTTTTCTTAACATTGGTCCCGTAGTCGCCGTAGATTCCGGTACGAAAAATGCATTCGTTGCATGTCTTGAAATTGAGAAATTTAAGCTCCAAAGTAGCCAAGCTCCAGAGTAAGTGAGTTTGGACCGTTGCTTACAGAAAGAACCGATGGCCGATTTTATTTTTATATGTTTTTGTGTAATATTTATAAATAAATGAGACAGGCAAGTGTTATTGACGTCCTCGACGTCAGGCTGTTACCAGAGAGAATCAGAGAATGGAATGGTTTGGTTGTTTGGCACTACTGCTGACGCTGTCTGTCCCTAATGGACGCGTTCACTGTAATGTGGGACGGACCGAATAAAGCAGAACACCGAAATAATATCAATATTCTGGAACGGTCAAATGCATAACTTGCCGTGACGTCGCCCCTGCCTGGTTCCACTGGGAGACCAGCGCCAGCTCTAGAGTTGGCATCATGCTGACGTGAAACCTTTTTGTGGCAGCGAGTTTTTTTGTGTGTTTTCTTATTTGCTTCCTACGTACTGCTACTTTTTTCTGTCATAAATAAACGTATTTTCTTTCTTGCTTTCTTTCTTTCGATAGGTGCGACGACTTCTTCAATGGCGACCACCCCGGTGTAGGTAAACAACGTGGATTAAAAACCCGGTGAAAACCTCCGGTCGGAGTCCACGGAATGCGGGAGGCCTAGCTGTGGACGTCTATCGGCTGACAACCGTAATACTAATGAGAGTATCTGTATTCTGCGCGCATATAATTTATAATCAATTATGAGAATTGGACGCATTAATGCCTTAAAAGTAGGTATTGGTTCAGGCGCGCTGTTAGACATCCTTCCGTCGCCGCCGCTCGCGCGGACTCGTTCAACTCCCATCTGAAACTATTAACGATCCCATTAAACAAGTCGCCTTCCGCTCGTTTATAGTTTAACATCGCGCATCAAACAACAGCGATTTTCATGTAGCGACGGTAATTTAAGTCGAGTTAAGCAATTAGGCGCGCGGCAGGCGATATGTTGCGCGGAGCGGCGCTGCCATCGCGCGATGGAATTCGATTTAACCAACAAAGCGTCGCGGCAGTAGAGGGGACGTCAAATTTAATTATTGTTCGTTTGAAAATAAATGGGAAGCAATAATACGGTGGCTGCAGCGGCGGACCGCGAGCGGTATTGCCCGGCCCGCGCTGCACGCTGCAGCGGCAGAGAGCGCCGCGTCCTCTTTTTATGAGCCCCATTACATGGCCTGCTTGGTGATTGAATGACCGTATGTGAGCAATCTGTAATAGTGCCTTGCTTTTAATTTTCTGCTTTTCCAAAAACTTTAATCTTTTATTTATGCCACACCCGGTCATAAAGTGGCCTTTACCGCACGCTATGCGTACGGAAAAAACCGCTTTCTTGGGAAGGGCGAGTCATTCCAATATTTAGTTGGCTTTCCCATTAATCTGTAGGGTAATTATGCAATGCATTCGGCAGCGGAATTGGTTTTAAGTCTGACATCGTGCCAAAACTGCATTACTTCAAATCGAAGTCGAGTGCCTATTTAGATTTTATTTTAAGTAAGCAACAGCAGTTAGCAGCAATGGTTTAGCCTGGTAACGAGGTTAGATAACGAGCGGTCTGCACGACGGCGCCGTCCGCGCTGGGCGGCGCGCTCTCCAAACGTTTGCTCGAGTAATTAGCGGCGACGAATCTTGCGGCGCCGGCCGAGACCTCGCAGACTCCATTATAATCCCATCGATGCGTTCTCCTGCAGCGGTCGCCTGAAGGTCACCCCCCTGCGCCGACACCCGCCGCCCGCAATTAACGCGCGCCGGCTTTGATGTTACACTCCGGCAGCTGTACAACTTTCACTACAATCGAGTTCTGACTCCTCCCCGCGCTCGTCGACTCAACACCGTTCCTAAATAACTAGAACCGGGAACATTGCCTCGCCGCGGTAGCGCGAGGCGCGATTTGCCGCTCGAGCCGTAAAAACTCCATAAAGTGCGAGGTATAAAAAGCGCTTGAGAAACGTTATGGTCGCACTTTTCGTGAAAAAACAACGAAGGCAATTTAGCAAAAAGGGCGAAAAATTAAACATTCTCACAGGAGTGAGTGCTGGCGTGACTAGCCGCCGTTCGAGATAACGTGGCTCGCGATAACTAACAAAATTATGAGCTACACAAGGCATCGTATGCAGAGCAACATGCGCTACTCGCATGTAAATATCGTGCTCATGAAATTGTGAATTTAAGCGCACCTCGGGCTTTCAAAGCAAAATAAAACGTTAGCACTGTGTGCCGACGGCGTCATATAATCACTTTACCGTATGAGCTCTCGCGCTAATCAAAGGGAGCACTCCCAAGGCCGGCGACGGAGCGAGCGTGTCGGGTCGGTGACTACGTCGTGTCGGTTGCGACCACCGGCGCCACCCCCGGGCTGCTCGCTGCTGCCGAAGTTCTGCCGAGTCGCGCGGCCTCAATTACTCGATAACAGTTACACAACAACTGTCGGCAACTACGCCCGCCGCCAGCCGGCGCAGCGCTCGACCCCCACGGCTACCATCTCTCACTTAATTTAGTTTCGATAGACAACCGGTGAGACTTCGTCTCGAATTATCGGAGGCTATTTATAGACATAGCAGGCAGGAAGATGTTGTTAAACGTCACCCGTTATACGAGTAATTAACGCACACAGACTATCTGCAGGATGCGAGCGTAAGGGACACTTTTTCCTAAACTATTGAGTTTATAGATTTCTTATAATTAGTTCCGTGTAGATGAAGTTATTTGAAAAGTATAAATCCAAGAATCATCCTAATCGGTTAAGAATTTACCAAGTTACGATTTTAAATATCTAGAATTTATATTTAGGTCGCGGCCAATATAGCCCAGTAGGAGTCGGGCTCCGTTCCGGATTAAGCGGTCTGCCACTGTTGTGTTGAACTTTAATACCACTCAATAAAATCGAAAAATGGTAGACCACTTTCCTGCCTTACTGTACCTACTTAAAAGTAAAAGCGACGAATTACCAGATAAATATTAAAATGCCATACCGGGAATGCAAGAGCAATATTTTACATTGTCATGTTAATGGGTCCGTCAGAGCCCCGCGTCGCCCGGACCACGACGGCTTTCTTGAATTATGTTCTACAAAAACAACTTTGTTATTGTCTTAATAATACCTCAGAGTGGATTTTAATTTGATCTCGCTGAGGGCAGGGAGGGTAATTTTCTCCACGGCGAGCCTCCGGGCCAGGCGCCCGCGGCGACGACGAAGGAGATTTTTTCCGAATGCTTCTACCTTATTACGATGCAACAAATATATCTTATCGGGGACCTAAGTAATATGAAATATTAATCAAAATTACCCCTAAGGAACAACTTATTCCACCAAAAACATTACATGTAAAAATATGGAAGTCTCGCAAGGCAGTTTTTCTACAGCAAAAAGTTCTGAGGACACCCACATGGCCTGGCCTTATAATAAAAGTTAATACTACTTATTATACACCGTGGGCCTGTACAACCCGACCAACTTTAACCACGTATTCCTGATGGTATTACAAGTAAATAACGTTATATCAACATAGGTCGAATTTTGTCATTTTACATTAATAGTCTTATGGAACAAAACAAATCAATAAATTCAATCCCTCGTTATAAACATGTCCTTACTGGAGGAAAAGTTATTAAAAAGGAAAAAAAAGCTAAAATGGAAACGAAAGGTCAATATTTTGGCTTTGTAATCGCTTACCATCTAATACTGCGAAGGTTAATTGCTGTTTAGTTAAAGGATTTTAAAAAATCAGTAAAAGTATCTTAGTCACATTTATTAGGGCTTGTTACACACTTGGGAATTTTTATTTTAAAAGTTATGAATATCTCGGAAAGTAAGCGTTAATCGACTATACGTCACATAACTTTTTTTACTTCTAATAGTTGTTAGAATCTATGGTTAAAGTTGGTCGGGTTATACGGGCCCACGGTGTATATTGGTAAGGCCATAAAGTGCCTCCAACGATTAGGGGCATTATCAGATCTTGAATTACGGAAAAAGAGCCCGCGTAACCTTTTAAACCTTTAGATCGCCTCATCAGCAGGAGAGGTCGGTGCTGCGGCCGACGGCAGCTCGGAACCTGTTCGTGGCAACACGCCTCGAGCCCTAAACCCAAACTTGGTTCAGGCGGACGGCCCGGAGGCCGCGAACTATCCGGGCCGGTAACGAGGGTCGCGGGCTGTCACCCAGCAATAATAATAAATCTAATCATTTATTTACCTATTTAAAAGCTTTTTCCAATCACCGCGGGTAGGCTTTTAGAAGTGAATGGCTCATTTATTAATAATAGCAGATGCCGCGATACAAAGGTTCTAGTTCAGTGACGACGGTCGAGCACGCCGCGACATGCCGCTACCCCGCAGAGCTACATAGTTCGGGTCTCAAGAGTGAAATCTATCGATCGATATTCAGTACAAGTAAACGGAAGTTCTCGAGCTCGGCTCTCAATGTCTTGGATCCACTCTGTTAATGATTTCCCTGCAATATCTGGGGGCACGGCAGTGCCCCCGCCAAGTCGACCAAAACAAAAGCACGGCCATACCATCCTTTTCTCGAAGCCATTCAGCCCATTTTCAACCTCATGTAATTTTGTACTGGCTAATACTCAATTTGAACATGTAGTTAAAGAACTATTGCATGTCAAAGTTCCTTAGTTTTGTCAATGACTCACTTACTCACTCACTGATCATCACAATTCTAAGGTAATTCTAGCAGACCCACAAGCTCCAAATTTTAAACATAATTTAGTTTTTAGCCGATTAAGTCATACAAAACCTAAAAGTATTGCAATTTCATTACAATCTGCATAAATAAGTTTGTAATCCTATACAAATATATGCGATTACATAGTTTGTAGTTCAAATGGGAAATAGAATGGATTGAAATGTAATAAATAATGGAAAACCACTTACAAAAAGAAATGAGATTACATGTAAAAATATGCTAGTCTCGCATCGCAGTTCTTCTACAACAAAAATGTTTTGAGATGTAATGTTAAACCAAATCAGTACCAGGGGGGTGTCAACAGAACTCGATTTCCACCGACTTGCTTATTATTTAACCATGGAGGAACACATTTTATAGTTCTCAAATAAATGATCCTTGTTGTAGGAGAACTGCGTTGCGAGACTTGCATCTTTTTACGTATAATGTTTTTCATGGGATCTATTTTTTCCCGGCCCGTGTCGTGTCGATATGTAACTAAGCGAAACCACCAGAAAAATAAATGCCCTGAAATTTCGCAGCATGTCCTCCATCCGTTTGTGTTCATTGAAACACTAGTGGAACATGGAATGGAATAGTGTTTTACATATTGAAGCGAGCTCTTGCTCAAAGGGAACGTTCAATTCTTTCTCATTTTCTTACTGTTTAAATACATAGCTTGTTTGTATGTATGGCATGTGACAATTATCGATACGTATGAATTTTAAATTGGACTATAATTATCTAGCTCCAATAAATCATACTAATACTATAAATGTGAATGTTTAGGAAGATGTTTGGATGTTTAGATGTTTGGATGTTTGTTACTCAATAACGGGATAGCAACTGGAATCTGGATGGATTGAGCTGAAATTTGGCATACAAGTAGACCAAGTCCTGGATTTGATTTCATATCCCGGTAAATAGTTTTCTTGGGATAGTAACGGGAACAACGCGGGCAAAGCCGCGAGTATATGCTAGTTTTAACTAAAGAAAAATCATTAAACACCATTATACTTTTCCAAAATATTGGAGTGAAATTTGTAAGAGTCTCTCTCCTTCACGTCTTTTTACCGAATATATATGCAATGGAACCTTAACGATGTGCCAGTTGATGTGGTCTGCACTGCAGTGTTACCAAGTTTATTTTTGTTTATGAAGCCATTTTGCATGTGTGAAGCGTAGGAATAATATTGTAATTTTCACAAATGACACACTGCTCGTCGCGGTGACACTAGCGTTATACAGGGTGTCCCTAAAACCAACTTTTATACGATCAGGGCTGATAGACCAGCTCATAAGAACCTAGATTAAGCAAATTTGACCTTAGTAAAAATCTCTTAGTTTTCGAGATATTGACGTTTTTGTAAAACTCGTGCTAAGTGATACCCTGACTCGGTGTTTTGAGTGTCATTGCTAAAATATCAAGTATTTTACAAATCTGTTTTTTGCTATGTGTGGCCAAATAACTATGCTATTGAACGTATTTTCTATTTTTGCTAATTTATTCATGCTGTGGACACAGTACAATAACAAAAAAAAATTATTCGATTTTTTTCAAATTTCACCTCTGACTTCGAACTAGCGTGGTGAAAAAAAAATGTACCAACATAACCAGGCACTCAACGTAAAAAAATTGCGCATTTATTGTAGTTTCTAAAATGGTATAAAATTTACTAAACACTGTAATAATTTTTGAAATAATGATATTTTGTTACAAAATTAACTGTCTGCCGCCTTCATCTCATACGATCCGGTTGAACTAAGTTTGCACCTGGCGTGCTTGACATCACATACAAATTAGGTGCAAACTTCACGTAATCGTCAATATCTCGAAAACTAAGAAATTTTTATGAGGTAAATTTTACTCAGTCTCGTTTTTTATGAGCTGGTTTATCAGCCCTGTTCGCCATTTTGTAAAAGTCGCGAATTTTGATAGCCTGGATCAGTCTTTCGAAAGTCATGACTTCAAATTTCAGTATTTTCTTAATCTGCTTTTTGTTTTAAACATTACTTAATAATTATGCTATCATACCTTATCAAAATAAATTAGATTTTACGTGATTCAAAATATGACCTCGGATTTGAATCGCGTAATACTTAAAACAAATTTACCATGCTAAAATAAAAAAAAATAATGTAGTTTAAAATAGTAAGATTTTACACACTAGACACCGTAGTTTTTAAGATAATAGCATTTTAATTCAAAAGGAGGTTATACTACAATATTCCATTGGTTAAATTTCGTACCAGAATTTGAATTTCGAACAGAAAAGGTATGATAGCATAATTATTAAGTAATGTTTAACAAAAAGCAGATTAAGAAAATACTGATATTTGAAGTCATGACATTCGAAAGACTGATCCAGGCTATCAAAATTCGCGACTTTTACAAAATGGCGAACAGGTCTGATAAACCAGCTCATAAAAAACGAGACTGAGTAAAATCGACCTCATAAAAATTTCTTAGTTTTCGAGATATTGACGATTACGTGAAGTTTGCACCTAATTTGTATGTGATGTCAAGCACGCCAGGTGCAAACTTAGTTCAACCGGATCGTATGAGATGAAGGCGGCAGACAGTTAATTTTGTAACAAAATATCATTATTTCAAAAATTATTACAGTGTTTAGTAAATTTTATACCATTTTAGAAACTACAATAAATGCGCAATTTTTTTACGTTGAGTGCCTGGTTATGTTGGTACATTTTTTTTTCACCACGCTAGTTCGAAGTCAGAGGTGAAATTTGAAAAAAATCGAATAATTTTTTTTTGTTATTGTACTGTGTCCACAGCATGAATAAATTAGCAAAAATAGAAAATACGTTCAATAGCATAGTTATTTGGCCACACATAGCAAAAAACAGATTTGTAAAATACTTGATATTTTAGCAATGACACTCAAAACACCGAGTCAGGGTATCACTTAGCACGAGTTTTACAAAAACGTCAATATCTCGAAAACTAAGAGATTTTTACTAAGGCCAAATTTGCTTAATCTAGGTTATTATGAGCTGGTCTATCAGCCCTGATCGTATAAAAGTTGGTTTTAGGGACACCCTGTATAATATTTTACACCGGCATAAAATGCATAATGCGGCGGGTACAGTCGCGTCGCGCCGCTGTGCACCCCGCCTCCCGCGCCCCGCCGACCTCATAAATACCCGTCTTCAAGAGAGTGCTCCCTTTAAATAAACACCGCTACAAAGCGATCGTCCCCGCCGGCGCCCCCGCGCGCCACAATGTGACACTAATTGATAAGCGAAGGCGCCGGGAGCGGCACTCGTGGGCACTCCGCGCGGTCGTTAGAGGCTGCAATCAGGCTCGCGGCTCCAGCTGAGTACTCTCCGAGCGTCGCTTGCCCGCTATCGACAGCGAGGCCGCCGCCCGCGCATCGAGTCAGGCGTCGAGTGGAGCGATTACTCTCCCTCCTACACTTTAGCACCCCTAATGAGCCACTGGAATGCGATGTGACACTGATTCCAGACTAAAACGCTCCCACGTGGCCCTCGTCTTCAATAACCTCTATTCATGCCGCTGCTCGGAGATGTGGATGATCTCTCTTCCAAAGTGCAAAAGCTGTGCCTTAAGAAAAGTGGATTCTTGTACCTAGGAATCGCTGCAGTGCACTAATACGAGTATCTTGCGGCGTACCTATTCTACGGCGTAGCGATCCTGGATGGAAGTGGTTCTACAGTGTGTTGCGGTGTAGCATTTCTACGGTGTAGCGGCTCTACGGCGTAGCAGTCCCGCGTCGTAGCGATGCGGTCGAGTAGAGGTCCTGTGGCGTAGTAGAACTACGACGTAGCGATCGTATTTACGGAAGTGGTATTGCACTGTAAATAGCGAGCGGTGTAGCAATCTTGCGTCGTAGGCTATCTTCATCATCATCATCATCATTTCAACCATAGGACCTCCACTGCTGGACATAGGCCTCCCTCATAGATTTCCACTTAATTCGGTAGGCTATTTTACTGAACCTGAAATTTGTTAAAATTGTATAAGATACTGTTAAAATAAACAAAATAAGGAAATATGTTGAAGTTTTGAGTTCAATATCTAACGTGTAACTTGTTTTATGAGGCCTCAAAGAAGGATGGGAAAGTCCATTTTAAAAGGGTATCATTTAATCGATCAGCAAAATATTCATATTTTGGTCAGCAGAAATATGTATTTGGTCAGCCAAAATAGCTAGTTGGTAAGCAACTTATGGTAAGCAAACATTTATAAATCAGGCTGCAATTAATGATATACTGATCTGCTCTAAATTATTTTGGTCAGCAAATTAAATATTTGAGCTGCATTAAGTGATCTACGGTAAATCAAATTTTGGTAAGCAATCAGTAGGTAAGCAAAATATTTCATTTTGTTCATCAAAAAAAAGGGGGCAATAAAACCTAACTGGGCGCAACTATTCTGCCGCCAATCGTGTGCGCATTTTGTCATTCGGTAATTGTCAGCTGTCAAGTAGCAGGTGTCACTGTGATATATACAGGGTGTCACTGTGATATATACAGGGTGTCACTGTGTTATATACAGGGTGTAACTGTGATAGATACAGGATGTAACTGTGATATATACAGGGTGTCACTGTGATAGATACAGAGTGATACTGTGATATATACAGGGTGTCACTGTGATAGATACAGGACAGGATGTCACTGTGATATATACAGGGTGTCACTGTGATATATACATAGTGTCACTGTGTTATATACAGGGTGTCACTGTAATGTATACAGGGTGTCACTGTGATGGGCTCATATAAAATTGGTATTTCGATTTTTTATACATCTCATAATGTTTAGAAGTTATATTATTTATTCACAACGTGTATCGTTTCGTTTTTAGGGTCAGCAAAAAAAATAACCCTAACCTACCTATTTTTGAGAGCCGTTTCGTTTTTAGGTTCATCAAAAAGAAAATAACCCTAACCTACCTATTTTTGGGAGCCGTTTCGTTTTTAGGGTCATCAAAAAAAATAACTCTAACCTACCTATTTTTGGGAGCCGTTTCGTTTTAGGGTCATCAAAAAAAAAATAACCCTAACCTACCTATTTTTGGGAGCTGTTTCGTTTTTAGAGTGACACCCTGTATACATTACAGTGACACCCTGTATATAACACAGTGACACCCTGTATACAACGTGTCCCAAAACTCAACGATAAGCCGGCACCAGAGGATGGAGCTACTTATGATTAGTCGAGAAAAAATAAGGAAAAAAATATATCTCAAATTTTTTTTCTCGACTAATCATAAGTAGCCGGCACCAGAGGATGGAGCTACTTATGATTAGTCGAGAAAAAATAATTTGAGATATATTTTTTTCCTTATTTTTTCTCGACTAATCATAAGTAGCTCCATCCTCTGGTGCCGGCTTATCGTTGAGTTTTGGGACACGTGGTATATCACAGTGACATCCTGTATCTATCACAGTGACACCCTGTATATAACATAGTGACACCCTGTATATATCACAGTGACACCCAGTATATATCACAGTGACACCCTGTATATTTCAATTAAACTGCTTACAGACATGTTTTCTCTGCTGACAGTGACATCCTGTATCTATCACAGTGACACCCTGTATACATATAACACAATGGCACCCTGTATATATCACAATGAAATTTTGTATATATCACAGTAACATCCTGTATACATTACAGTGACACCCTGTATACATATAATACAGTGACACCCTGTATATATCACAGTGACATCCTGTATATATCACAGTGACATCCTGTATCTATCACAGTGACACCCTGTATACATTACAGTGACACCCTGTATATAACACAGTGACACCCTGTATATATCACAGTGATATCCTGTATCTATCACAGTGACACCCTGTATACAGGGTGTCCCTAAAACCAACTTTGATACGATCAGGGCTGATAGACCAGCTCATAAGAACCTAGATTATGCAAATTTGACCTCAGTAAAAATCTCTTAGTTTTCGAGATATTGACGTTTTTGTAAAACTCGTGCTAAGTGATACCCTGACTCGGTGTTTTGAGTGTCATTGCTAAAATATCAAGTATTTTACAAATCTGTTTTTTGCTATGTGTTGCCAAATAACTATGCTATTGAACGTATTTTCTATTTTTGCTAATTTATTCATGCTGTGGACACAGTACAATAACAAAAAAAAATTATTCGATTTTTTTCAAATTTCACCTCTCTCTTCGAACTAGCGTGGTGAAAAAAAAATGAACCAACATAACCTGGCACTCAACGTAAAAAAATTGCGCATTTATTGTAGTTTCTAAAATAATATAAAATTTACTAAACACTGTAATAATTTTTGAAATAATGATATTTTGTTACAAAATTAACTGTCTGCCGCCTTCATCTCATACGATCCGGTTGAACTAAGTTTGCACCTGGTGTGCTTGACATCACATACAAATTAGGTGCAAACTTCACGTAATCGTCAATATCTCGAAAACTAAGAAATTTTTATGAGGTCGATTTTACTCATTCTCGTTTTTTATGAGCTGATTTATCAGCCCTGTTCGCCATTTTGTAAAAGTCGCTAATTTTGATAGCCTGGATCAGTCTTTCGAATGTCATGACTTCAAATTTCAGTATTTTCTTAATCTGCTTTTTGTTTTAAATATTACTTAATAATTATGCTATCATACCTTATCAAAATAAATTACATTTTACGTGATTCAAAATATGACCTCGGATTTGAATCGCGTAATACTTAAAACAAATTTACCATGCTAAAATAAAAAAAAATAATGTAGTTTAAAATAGTAAGAATTTACACTAGACACCGTAGTTTTTAAGATAATAGCATTTTAATTCAAAAGGAGTTTATACTACAATATTCCATTGGTTAAATTTCGTACCAGAATTTGAATTTCGAACAGAAAAGGTATGATAGCATAATTATTAAGTAATGTTTAACAAAAAGCAGATTAAGAAAATACTGAAATTTGAAGTCATGACATTCGAAAGACTGATCCAGGCTATCAAAATTCGCGACTTTTACAAAATGGTGAACAGGGCTGATAAACCAGCTCATAAAATACGAGAATGAGTAAAATCGACCTCATAAAAATTTCTTAGTTTTCGAGATATTGACGATTACGTGAAGTTTGCACCTAATTTGTATGTGATGTCAAGCACGCCAGGTGCAAACTTAGTTCAACCGGATCGTATGAGATGACGGCGGCAGACAGTTAATTTTGTAACAAAATATCATTATTTCAAAAATTATTACAGTGTTTAGTAAATTTTATACCGTTTTAAAAACTACAATAAATGCGCAATTTTTTTACGTTGAGTGCCAGGTTATGTTGGTACATTTTTTTTTCACCACGCTAGTTCGAAGACAGAGGTGAAATTTGAAAAAAATCGAATAATTTTTTTTGTTATTGTACTGTGTCCACAGCATGAATAAATTAGCAAAAATAGAAAATACGTTCAATAGCATAGTTATTTGGCAACACATAGCAAAAAACAGATTTGTAAAATACTTGATATTTTAGCAATGACACTCAAAACACCGAGTCAGGGTATCACTTAGCACGAGTTTTACAAAAACGTCAATATCTCGAAAACTAAGAGATTTTTACTGAGGTCAAATTTGCATAATCTAGGTTCTTATGAGCTGGTCTATCAGCCCTGATCGTATCAAAGTTGGTTTTAGGGACACCCTGTATAACACAGTGACACCCTGTATATATCACAGTGACACCCAGTATATATCACAGTGACACCCTGTATATCTCAATTAAACTCTCTGCTGACCAATTGTAAAATCTTGCTACCCAAGTAATTATTTTGCAGCTCGACTTGTGACGCCAAGGGCAGGTGCCCCGTGTTATTTTCAAATGATCGTCTCTTTAGTATAGATGAAATAGTTATCTTACTATTAAGATGTTTGTAATTCTTTATATAAATAAAGAATAATCAGAACTAGTTCAAATTGGTTTGATTTTAGTGAGGTAAGCGGAGAAGAACAATTATAGCATGAAAGAAACATGATATTTCCTTATCGGTTAAATAGGGTAATTGCAGGTACTCACTGACTAGGGGGAAATGATTTAAAACATTAATGCTTACCAAAAATAATATATGCATATATTCATTCACTCATTGTTTGTCACTGGTATTTTATTGAAAGCCAAATGTGGTTTTAATGATTAATTTATGTTGTTTATTAATAATACTCTCTGTTAGCAGGAACATATGCAGCGACTTTCTTGAAGTAACGAACCGCAGTAATTGTTGATTTTCTGGAAAGAATATTAGACACAGTCTCGTCAAAGTTATAGATAAAATGGATCTTTGGATCTAACTATGTGATTTCCACTGAAACTGTTAATTTTATTAACTAGAATAGAATTTTATTATGTATTGAATTGAGATTTTGGAAGGCTTAAATTATCAACCACGGGATGATATTGGAATACAGGAATGGTGTTTTGAAATCGGAATTTTTAGTTAAGATATGTTTATTTTAAGAGAAATTGTTGTTTAAAGACGTAAAAATGACAAGCTTACCTGAGATCTGCATAATAATGAAGGGTGTCATGATTTTAATATGTGAAATTTGCGTTCTTGCTCTATCCGTTATCCGACTATCATACATTTACTAAATATCCAAAGGTTTGGCGTAGATAAATTGGAGGATTTAACAAAAGTTAATTCTGAAATAAAAATTCGCGAATATGAAACTTAAAGGTTATGTTAAATAGAAAAATTGACAGTTCAGAATATAGGCATTTAGTCGTTTAAAAATATGTCTTGAATAAGATTAGATCTGTTACGAACGAGTGTTGACAGAACCAAGACGAAGAAATATTCATTCCTTTTGGCCTACAAAAGGATTGAATAATTTTATTTCAAATTTTAATTTAGAGGACGCAAATTATAAAATCATGTTATTTTAATTAATTCTTAAGCAATGTGTAAATTCAGTAGTCATAAAATTAATTTTAAGATAAAACCTTTTTGTTGACTTGATATTAAGAATCAAACTGGCAGGTATTTTTAACGGAAAAATAAAACCGTTATAATTTGAAATGTGTTCGATTAATTTCGATTCGCATTTGTTTCGGGGTATATAAGCAGTACAAAACGAGGCCGCAGTCATTATCCCTGGAGCCGCCGCGAGGAACACATCAAGAAGTCAGAAAATTCTACAAGACCCTGAAGAAAGTTCTACGCCTGGAAGCTCTCAACGCTTGGAAGACGACTGAAGAAATCCTACGGACGGCGAAGTGGAGTTCAGAAGTACTCGCTGTTTGGAAGTCTGCTGAAGACCGTGGATTTTGTAAGAACTTTTATTCTTTTAGCCTCGGTACCAAAACAGTGGAAACCTAACTGGTGTCAACACAAGCTGTTTTGAGGGCTCTCAGTAGCCTACAGGCCAAGTAGCTAGTAATATAATTGTAGTGGGACTTTAGCCAACCTTTAGCTTTTGGGGCAAGTAGACGCTTCGGTGTCTGTAAATCTTCTCCCGAATACTTATAGGTTGTGCGACTGGTCTAAACTGTATATATATATTTATATAAATAACTGCAAATAGATTTATTGTCTTAGATTAGGGTTCATCATTACGCAAATATAATGAAGCATTCTGTGTCTGCGTACGGATGACTGATTCCTTATTGTTCGTTTATAAACTATAAGTAGTTAATGTGTATACTAATTCTATTTACCCTAGGTTTACTTATGGAGTTGGTAAGATCAATTTTTATTTCATTTCATTTTTTTGTGTGTGTATTTTCTTTATGACGGCAAATAATGAGTGTTTTGATAGGATGTACGGTACAATTTATATAGAACAGAGCTAAGTCGTTTAATGTCTTTTTAGTATTAAATTTAGTAAATAAGTATTTCTGTAATTTCTGGGGTTTGGGGATTAGAACATACATTAAATGTATTAGTTACATTGAGCTGGCAACATTCTGTTTATCATACTAATATTCTTCATTGACTTGGCAACATTCTGTTTTGTCATTTTAATATTCTTTACAGAGATATAAATTTTGTTGGTAAACTTTAAATTCATTGACAAAGAACACCTGATTTGATTCTTACGATGTTGTCTTAAGAGGCAAAATTGCATAATAAGTTTTGAAACTTAACTTTATTTAAATGAATTTGGTCTCATGTATAAAACAGAGATTGACATTGACAGTCGATAAAAGACTGGATATTTATAAATATTTTCTTATGGGTGCTTGATCTGATTTGGCTCAATTCTGATTCCTTAAATTGAAGTTCGTGTGTCTTGTAGTGTTTCGATCTTGCCTGATACGTCAGAGGGAACAATAGCCAAGGCTAGTTCCCTGCATTTGAACCGATTAGCTAGAAGATACACGGGTCCAAGGACCCACTTCTTAGTGAGGATCCCGATGCGTACCTCCGGCTCAAGAGCCTGTTTTGCGTAAGACTGAATCAAGAATTCAGATCTTGTCGGGTTCTCATTAGTTTTATAATTAATTGTATATTGTAAGAGCCTTTTCGGTGAAATCATCTCGTGAGAGTTAGCTTGTCTAGGGAATGAAGTATGATCTATTTCCAAGGTACTCAGGAAGGAGAATTTCATTCGACTTCCAGACTAAGACACTTAGACAAGACATTACAACAGTACAGCCTCCCGGTGGACAGATATTTAGCTGCATTTTTCTGTCTGTATTACCCTTGGTTTGAATGCAGTGGTAAATTATATTATGTGAGGAAAGGTTGCTATATAATAGCTCTCACATTCGGAGTAATATTTGCATTAACTGTCTTCTAAATAAGTCTGATTTGGTGGATACTCAGTCTCCCCGGAGAATAGGAGTGTGTTGTCAGATCAGCGCTAGTAATACTTGTTAATCCCTTTTGCGAAATCACCTCTCAAGATAAGATTAGTTTGTGTGCTGATCACCTAAGAAC
The DNA here is from genome assembly GCA_947034925.1 of Eudemis profundana. Classification (NCBI taxonomy): domain Eukaryota; kingdom Metazoa; phylum Arthropoda; class Insecta; order Lepidoptera; family Tortricidae; genus Eudemis; species Eudemis profundana. The sequence goes on along the minus strand of OX344801.1, from coordinate 132,977 downwards.
TCCGAGGGTCTCTTCTAGACCGGGAAAGAGGGATGTCCAGCAACAGGCCGAGTCTCATTGACGGCGACGGAGGAGGTTGTCGCCGTCCTATGTCCCAGAAAACTCAGAGTTCTAAAATTATACTTAGGTAAATTCAGACAGACCCTGACAGACATGACTGTTAACTCACATTACCCACAGACGAATACCTGTTTTCATTCCTTTATGATTATGTTATACTTACTTGTCTTTACCTTACTAAGCATTTGTTTTTACACTAATTTGTGATCCCAAATCTGTCTAGATTCCTTCGTGGTTTTATACATTTATCCTAGAAATTAGTATTTTAAGTAAAATACTTTCATCACTTGCTAAACCATCATTTATTGCATTCTATAGTTTGGGAGACTTTCTTAAACCACGCTCTCACTTAATTGAAAAGTTCTTGGGTTACTAGTAATTAATTCACAGCGTAGAACGGATTGTCCTGACATTTTAGATCACATATTGGCCATAAGATGTATTCAAAGCAAACTATTATGTTATAGTTTTTAAGCATTTGTAATTTCTTACTATGTGGTTTTGAAGTGCAATAAAATATATTTGTATAATAAAATCTTATCATTTTATAATTAATTTGGGAAGGGCTTTGAGTCGTGGACTATTATTAAATATAATAAGGCCTCGAACGTTACAGAATTGGTGGGTACCGTGAACAGGATATTTTGCACTTTGAACCACTTTTCCCCATTTAGATTGCGGCTAGTGATATGCAAAATTTAGGTTTTCAATACTTGTGGTAGTTTGCTTTGAATTAGGTCTGTATTTGCAGGCCAGAATTGTTGTTGTGAAAACGATAGATTAATTGTGAGAGCTTGGTATAAGAAACATTCTCAATGCCTTGTGCGGGCTTCTTGTTGAACTTGACGGTTACTTGTGAAGCCAGTAGAAGCTTCATTTTATCTTCTTGCTGTAGAAAATAAGCAGCTTGCCTGTTTGTCACAGCTGAAAAGAAAAAAAAGGTATTTTTAGTTCATTCACAGTTAATATGTTTTAGGTACCCTGCTTAAGAATTTACAGGATATGTAGTAATGTATTATTTTAATAATAATAGGTAAATTTAGGATAGGCAGGATAACATAGGATAAGGGTTTATCTCATTTAATACTAACCTTTGTTGCATTTTCCTTAGGTATTTATAGATTCTCCATTCCTTTTGGAATCATGTTTTTGAAGTAAGATTTCTTCTCGGAAGACAAGAAGTTATAATCTTGATTAATTATCTTATGTTTAAATTACTCAGGAGCATACTAGTAGAGTTTTGTTGTAAACCTTTAAAACCAGTTTTTCACAGAACTTGATTTAATTCAGTTCATTAGATTGCTTCAGCAAGTAATCACTTTATGAATTTTATTGTCTTGCAGTTCAGTTAATGAGATCATTTTAGGGTGGATGCAGCACTGGTCGGTATTATAGTGAATTTCTTAAACAGTTTCAAGTTATTCAAGTAGCATTTGTTATGAAGTTGGATTCTTCATAAGAATATAGATTATGATGTAGGACTATTTCACTTTTCTCATAGATTTCTGGATAGAATCACTATACACTCTTTGAACTCTGGTAGATAGGCACTTTTTGAATCTGGAGTAATCAAAACTGTTTTGTTTACAGTATAGGTTAGGTTAATTTCTTTAGTTTATTGCTGAGCATTCGGTGTTCTTGACAATATCTTCTTCTTGTCTTTAATCTCACACACAAAGCAGAGGAAGCGTAAATTCTTTAATTTTATGAATAACCTGTTGATAATACGAATACTATTTCGGCAGGAACAGACGGTTACACTAGCACACGAAATCCGTTCATTTCAGTTCAGAACCGCTAACCTATATGCAGCACATATTTGTAGCCATTTACCACTTTAAAACACGGGTTTTACTTAATTTACTTCATTGTTCTGATTAATTTTCATAATAAATAATTTTCGAGTTGATTACATAAGGCGCCATTTTGAGAAACATCGGTTTTGTCATTTAATTATCTGTGATTTAACCCTGTGTATGTCAAGAATGTTTAAGACAGAATTTGTTCAATATAATGCACAATTATTTTGAGATAGGTTTCGCAAAGAGTGAACAGACAACTTCAGCAACATATTGGGAATTTGTAAAGTCGTCAATTACTCAATTTATACGGTTATCATTTGCACAATCTTTACGTTTCTTAATTGCACAAATTTGTGATTACTTTGACAAGCTGAATGCAAATAAAACTATCTATATCTTTTAATTTAGTAGTCAAGTAGGTTGGATTTCTATTCTAATAAAAACATGGATAGTAATCCAGGAACGTTGCGTTAGTGTACATTTACGACCAGAAAAAAAAACTAGATGCACAGACTCTAGCGTAGTTAGGCGGGTATGGAAAATTCAAGATAGCGGCATGGACAAAAAAACTGGGGGGGGGGGGGGGAGGTTCGTTGGGACGGGTTTAAATAGATTCTTGAGTATTTATGATTCTAACAGAGATGTATCGCACTTGTGCTAAAATAATTACAATTTTAATTTGTTCATTATAGTGTACATATCATTGAAGGGTTAAGGGGATTTAAGTTTTAATCAGATTTAAAAATTTTAGAAAATAATGTAATGGGTTTACTGATGGTAGATGGAACTAATTTCATTATTCATTTTAATACTCTGATAGAATTCTAACGACTCTGAAAACAATACTGTTGCATCTTACCTTTAGAGATTTTTACGGATAAGTCGGGAATTGGGATTAGGTAAATAAAAGTCGTTTCAGCATAGGTTGGTAGTGGCCCTTACTGCCAGGATAGTTGTAACTTGACTGTGAGCAGCTTTCTTTTTATTCTGTTAGAGATAAGAAACAGTAGTATATACTTGGAACAAAGTAAAAAGACAACCAAGTAATATATGAAAACTATTTATGCCTTCATGCGATTAGTAGCAATGAGGTACCCCTTGTAAGAAAAATTACTATTAAACACTAAAATGGTTTAGAACTGATAAAACAATCCACAAAATGCATTTTGTTGTGATTCAAAGACATTTTACAAACAAGGGTTGTGTTCTACCAGTATTATAGAAGCAATGGACTTGAAATTAAGATAGAAATAGTATTTTGAGGGCGGTCAATGTTTAATGTACCTATTATATATAAGTGAAATAAACATCAGTTAGAGTTCACTTATTGTCTGGTAGAATTGAATGGAGAGCTGTTTCATAGTTATATTACGTAGATACAGACCTATACACAGTAATGCAAAAATAAAACACCTAGATAATTACAGAACACTACTTTCTTGAGATAGCCTAGCATATTTTAAATGTATAATTGCAAACAGACATTACATAATATCTGTTTTAGGTAACCTAGCAGTAAAATGTCTTATTTAAAGCCTTATTTTAATTATAAACTTAATTGGTACTGGAAGTTGATTGGCAGAGGAATTGACAGAGTACTGTTTCATTTTGGATTTGAATAAAAGCTGGTAAACATCTCGAAGTCATAGTTAATAATGGATAAAGCATTATAGAACAAGTATAAACTTATAGAAGACTGTCAATTCATTTTGTCTAAAAAACTTCTAGTTTCTTCGCGTGGGATGAGAGGTGTTTCATTGCTGATTTCTCTTGAACATAAAGCAATTTTTTCTTGTTACACGGAGCTCGGAGCTAGAGATAAATCTTCTTGGAACTAGATGAAGTAACTTGATGAGGTGGTTGAGACAGGAGTTTTAGTTGCTTGAAACCAACAGCTCCTTCCCCACTAGAAAAAAGAAAAGAATATTATTAACAATAAAATATGAAACTTGTAGACAGAACAAGGGTGTTGATCTGAGTTATAAAATAGCATTGGATTTTGATAGGTAGCCTAGTATTTAACTACAGTTTAACTTGCGTGGTTTTTTTTCTTGCATTAAACAAAGTCTATACATTTAAAACGGAAAAAAAAAAAAATATGTTAGCGTTTGTACTAAACACAGAAAAGTATCCATAGTATGACCAAAAAGATTTATGCATACTTACAAATAGAAAATCCTTTCTTTAATAGTATCATAATATAAGAAAACAGTTCAGGCATTGTTTTTTTTCAAAGTAAGAGACATGTTCTAGCCGGATAGTCGGTAGGTGTTCTGTTTCTTGCTTTGCTCTCAGTAAATTCAGCAATCTTCTTACTCTGAAAAAAGTATAAGTAGTTTAAATTAAAAAAATATATAAGGACTACAGAAAAAAAAAAATTGTAGTCTAGCTATTGTCAATTCGCACACTTTAAACACAAAATAATAAAAGTGAGTGGAAAACAGAAATAGTTCATTCACGAGGGACGTAAATATGCGATTGGGGGCTTTCTTTGTTGTATCTCGTGTTGTGAATATCATTTTATTTTTACAGTTGGTCGGAAGTTGGCTTTCTCCGTACGCGCAGTGTGCGCTGGGGGCCACTTTGTGGCCGGGTAGGGCATATTTAAAATAGTTAATAGTAATGAAGTCCTACACATAGATATTACTGAGCACTATAGACAAATTTTGTAGACAAAAGTAAACAGTCTAGCTCTTAGTGTTAGCTTAACTTGCAACTCCAAAGCCTAGACTCACAGCCTATGCTATAAATAAAAAAAAAAAAAAACATTTTAACATCACTATAGGAATGTATTTACTATTTAGTAAATAATTTGTTAATAGTTCGTTATATACAGATTACAGCATTTATTGTCAGTGCCAAATTATTTTATGTGCTTAGTGACACATATGTAGGTATGCTTGCTTTTTATAAAAATAATTATTCATACTTACAAATTAGGAGATTCATTCTAAAACAGTAGCCTTTTCATTCTGGAATATTATAGTGTAATATTGTTCTCGACTTCCGCAATTATCACTCATAGAGTAGATAATGCTATAATTTAACGCAGCTTAGAATCTTAGGTATTTTCATTTCCCTGTTACCAAATAATTCTTTAATGATGTTATCATAGTCCCCAATATAAAAATTGAGAAATTTGCTCTTGTTAGAGAAATGGCTACCATCCCGTTCTCTTATCGGCCACCATTTTGAGTTCCTGGTGTAATTTCGCCATAAATCATTGATTAGTTTGATCCATAAATGCTCGTGTCCGACTTCCGCTGTATTTTCTTTCACTGTAGATATTCCTATTTAAGATGCCATGTTGAAACAGTAACCTCAGCATATTCCATTTTCAGCATTCTCCGATAGTCATTCTCACTGAAAAGTTTAAGTAAAGTAAAATTAAAATAAGGAAAGGGTTAAATAGAGCCAGAGACATTCTAAATTGTTAGTATTTTAAGATATGAAATAGTACCGGGGATCTCAAACTTTATAAGATAAGTACTTTGTCATAAAGGGCTATCCTATTAACACTTAAAATAAAAATTGGTTTTAACATTAAAATAATTGTTTAAAATAGAACTTGGTGAAGAGGTACTTCACACTTATACACTTAGAACAGATTCAAGTTCATTTTGCGGACGTCACAAACACTTTGTTTGTAAAGAAATCAACATTTAATGGCCAGAAGTTTACGTACAAAGTTATGCTTTCTAGAATTTTCAAATACCGTATACGCCAGTTTACTTTTTAACGGAGTTTATTGGATAAGTACGAAAAAATGTCAGAACTTACTTGTGGAATCTTTTGTTTTCCCAGCAAAATTTAACGAAATAGGTCCTTCCGAAAAATATTTTGAGTATCCTTATGATATTAGTTAACTATTTAACTTTGCTCCCATGAAGAAATGTTGTAGTGAGCTCGTGAAATCTGTAAAGAATATTTGAGAAAAGGTTATTCACCCTTGCGAGGATTTACATTGACAATCATAGCTTATAGTAACTTTTGATGTATATTGTAGTTAGCTTACCTGTTTTAAGACATATTTATTGTGAATTATTCACATTTCGTTTTGATTTCAACACATTTTAATTCTCCAAAACAGACTTGCTTATGGAACGCGGCAAAATTATCGTTGATGAAAAGTCGCTGTCATTTTTTGACAAGACAACTCAAATTTCAAATTTGACGTTTAAGTTTGACGCGTTCGAGTAATCATTGTGAGACGTTTTTCGTACACGGTTAAGTCAGATGGTGTAGTTGGATGATTTGTCTATAAATCAATTATTCTAAAAATATTGATAATTATAACAATTATTTTTTTTGTATATTAGGTAGTTTAATTTAGTTTTGAGATTTATTTGTCTTAGGAAGTTTGAATTTATCTTGTTTTTGTTTGGTTGATATACCTATTTTTCAATAAAGGAGTATTTACACAAAATTTTAAAATTATAATTATATGATATATTTCGAGTTGTGTGATTGTCGAAACTACAGAATCCTAGCTGTTGAGATATGTTGACTGAAGAAGAACATTTATGTTAAATCAAATTGTTTACCTATTTCTTCTGATTCCTTCGGCGACCTCGGTACCAACCTAATCATAATGTTGCCGCCCTCGTGCAGATAACACTCAAGTTCTTTGCATGACGTTGCCTAACCTGTCAGTTAGTTTATAAGGATAGCAAACATTAAAAGCGCAGCAATGCGTTAACTAAGTTGTCACAATAGTTCACGAGTCTTCCACTGGTGGCGCTAGTGGCGTGACACGACGATATGCGAATGTAATTTTGTGCGGTTTAAATTGTAATGTTTGTTATCGGTTTTAGTGTATAGTACGTCATACGTCGCGAGTTGTCGATTAATTTCGTAGCAAGTGTGTACAGCTTTTAAAAAAATAAGTTGTGGTATTCTAAACGCGAGTGTATAACCAGATTTAGGGTGAACGTTCGATGTGGCGGCAATTTTAAAAATATGTTTGTGTTACGGGTTTTAAAAACACAATAAAGTGGTGTTTTAACCATTTGCGTAAGCGTTTATTTGTTATAACGAGTGAAGTGTTTTTTTTTAAAGTGTAGTGCAGTGAATTATAGTGTGGAATTCAGTTCAATTTAATTAGTTAATTGAGAATAGTAACGGAAAGTGTTCAAGTGTTTAGTGAGTGTTGTGATAATTGTTTGTGGTGACTTCTGAAGTTTTACCGACTATCAGCTGTGGAGAATCAAAGGAGAGGAGAGGAGGAAGACTCGTCTACACCGATCGGAAAGTAGTCAGCGGCCGTGATCGTCTAATGGTTAGGACCCTACATTGTACATCTTAGAGTCGACAACTTTTGGAACTGAAAAGGGAGCCGAGAGACAGCGTCTTCGAAAAGAAAACTTAATTAGTAGTTAGAATTGTTGTTATTGTATAACTTATTTATCATTTTCATTTTAACTTGTTCATCATTATCATTTTTATTTTAGTTATCATCATCATCATCATCAATTTCATTATCATTATCATTATCAGCAATTTCATTATGCAAGTATCCATCACAGTTTTTTTTATGTCCAGATCGTAATTACCTTTGAGTATATCTTTGTGAGCCCAATATTTGTTTCAGCTGGATGTTATACGTCTGTTGACTTCGTCTTCGTTGATTTTTTTTAGAGAATGAGACATATTCATATTCCAGCTGTACATCGTCTAAAAAGATTTTTTTTCCTGTTTGCAATTTGTCATCACTTTTGTTTTGCTTAGGTTCATGTACAGGCCGACCTTTTTGCTTCTATGTTGAGTTGTTGTATCATATTCTGTAATTTGTGATGGTTATCGGTAGTTGGCGATGTCTAGTGGGTCTCCTTTTTGTATAGCAGTACAATATCAGACTTGTGCCACTGTTCTGGTATTTTTCCTGTTATAAGAGCCAAGTATGTCTAGGTTGATATTTTGGATAGCGTGCATTAGTTCTAGGTACTTTTCAGTGGTAGAGGGTGATCTGACGTTGTATGTTGCTATTTTTAATGATTCATTTTTATCTACTTTCGTGATCTTTGATATGTTTGATGGAGGGTTGTGGTCGTATTCTTCCACGGTGACCAGCCGGGTTGGAAGATGGTTAGAGAGAGGCCGTGATTTTAATCGCTATTTGTTTTCCGATTCTAACGCTTGACTGTCGAGATTTGAATTGGATCCTTGGGGTGGTGCGAACTTGAGGGGCCAGTAGGAAGTAAGAGTGCTATTCGGACCGGTTTTATTTTTCTTGCTTGCTCTATTGGTAGCGTCATTATTAGCTAGTGTGTATGTTGGAGTCTCCGGAGACGTAGATAGGTTGCGTTTTTGATTGTTTTGGTTTTTGTTGTATGTGTTTGCGCCCGGTTCGTTTTTCAGGATGACGATTTGGTTATACTTCAAAGCCGCATTTTTCCCTTCGTCTCTTAATTTCTTCACTTCCTCTGACAATTGTTTGCGTTTTTCTAAAATTTCGGGGGGGGGGGGGGGGGAAATCCTCTTTTATGTAGTAGAGAGAGGTGTCTAAGGTTTTTTTCTTTTTCAGTATTTTAATCTTTTTACCTAGCGTCGTGAGGGTTAAAACGATTGGCCTGACTTTATTTTCTTCTTTTTTGCCTTTTCTGGTAACTGCTTCTATTTCTTGTCTCGTTAATGGTACTTTCATAGTTTTATTTATTATTTGAAGTACATTATTTTCTAGCTTTTCGTAACTTGAAGTCGTTTCGGCAACTCCGAAAAATACGATGTTTTTCTTCCTTATTTCTCTTTCAACTTGTTTAAAACGTAGTTCTTGGTTTTCGATTTTCTCTTCTATAATTTTGTGTTTTTCTTCCAATATTTCGAATTTGCTGTCTAGTTTTTTTATTATAGTGGATGAAATTCTGGTTTCCATATCCCTGTTTTCTGCTTTTAGCTGTTTAATTTCTTTTTGTATGCTTAGCAGCAATTGTGTGATTCCCTCCATTATTTTTGTGTTTTACGCCCTAGAATTGTTTTTATTGTATACCTTATTTTCATTTTAACTTGTTCATCATAGATATGAGCACCGCCGCCGGCCAATTGTCCATCAGCGCTCATATCTAGTTCATCATTATCATCAATTTCATTATCATTATCATCAATTTCATTATCATTATCATCAATTTCATTATCATTATCATCAATTTCAATATCATCATCATCATCACTTTCATCATCTTCAACAATTTCTTTTCATCTTCATCAATTAGATTAAGGGGGGGGGGGGGGGCAAATCTTAGTTCATAATGGTTTCTTTTGTTTTATTATAGGACTTAGTTTTAATTTGGTTTATTAATTTTAGTTTTAAGTTTAAATGTATGTATATTTGTCTTTTTATTTTTTTTTTAACCTCTTTAAGCTGAAGAGACTGACATGGGGATGTTTCGTTTTAATTTGATCGTGTATCGAAAGGGTTTGATTCGACTGAACGGGGTCAGATGAGAGAGTATGGTATGGAAGCAATTGTGAGGGCTGGAAGAAATAAAAAAGGATGCAAGGTAGAGTGTTTTTGTTTATTAGATGATGTATGGAAGGAAAAGCATGCTTGAAAGGGATGTTTAGATGATGATGGATTGTTAGAGTGTGCAGGATTCCCTTGGTTGAATTGGACTCGGTATGCGATCACCAGTCTAATTGTATTTAGCCTTGCGAACTAATACAATATGGTGCCATTTACAGACTGTTGGTGTGAGGCTAGGTGATTTAATTTTTGCTGTTGACTGGCGCGTCAGTAAATGGTGCTACACTCCACAAGAAGCTAGGAACCCGAACTAAGTACATACCCGCCTGTTCAGCATGTGATTCATTCAAAAGAGCTGTGCTATATTCTGCGGGGCAGGTATAAGAGCTCGTCCCTGGGGGGGGAGGGGTCGCTAATTTTACTTATAAAGAAACCACAAGATAGAATCTTGGTTGATTTGATTGAATCATTTGTTTGGATGTTAGGAGGACAAGCACAAAGAAATTCAAGGGGCAGTTTTGGTGGTTTAATCTTTGAGGCTAGCTTTGACGATTGGGAATTTAACGTTTGCGGTTATTTCAAAGCAGTTATTCTGTCTTGATAGGAGGGGCAGGTGCTAAATCTGTAAGGTTACGACTGAGAATCTAGATGAACAGAAGGGTCTAGTATTCAAAAGGTATGGCACAGGCTGGACCCATAGGGGTCTGAGGTGTAAAAACCTTACGACTGTTGGGGCAGAATGCTGTGGCCGTGGACAGTCTATTCTCATTTTGATGAGTGGTGAGACACTTTGGTTAATAAGGCGAGGCTGTTTCCTGTTGAGTAATTGTTGAAATACACACCACACTTACATTGCAAGGTGAAAATATAAGACGGACTGGGTTAGGTTTAACCTTTTGACCGCCATAGTCGGTAGAGTTCTTTTGGATGGTTATTGACTATAAATTTGAATCAGCGTTTGCTGATCTATGTTATTTGATCTTTGAGAGGGTATAATAATGTTTATAGCTTTATTTATAAAGTAAGAATATTGAAATACTTCAGTTTTGACTTTCATATTAGGAATTTGTTTTGAGTTGGCGCCCAGAAGGTTAAAGAAGGTTATGTTTGTTCTACGTTTTGGAAGCTTTGAACAAACAGGGGGGGGATTGTGACGCCAAGGGCAGGTGCCCCGTGTTATTTTCAAATGATCGTCTCTTTAGTATAGATGAAATAGTTATCTTACTATTAAGATGTTTGTAATTCTTTATATAAATAAAGAATAATCAGAACTAGTTCAAATTGGTTTGATTTTAGTGAGGTAAGCGGAGAAGAACAATTATAGCATGAAAGAAACATGATATTTCCTTATCGGTTAAATAGGGTAATTGCAGGTACTCACTGACTAGGGGGAAATGATTTAAAACATTAATGCTTACCAAAAATAATATATGCATATATTCATTCACTCATTGTTTGTCACTGGTATTTTATTGAAAGCCAAATGTGGTTTTAATGATTAATTTATGTTGTTTATTAATAATACTCTCTGTTAGCAGGAACATATGCAGCGACTTTCTTGAAGTAACGAACCGCAGTAATTGTTGATTTTCTGGAAAGAATATTAGACACAGTCTCGTCAAAGTTATAGATAAAATGGATCTTTGGATCTAACTATGTGATTTCCACTGAAACTGTTAATTTTATTAACTAGAATAGAATTTTATTATGTATTGAATTGAGATTTTGGAAGGCTTAAATTATCAACCACGGGATGATATTGGAATACAGGAATGGTGTTTTGAAATCGGAATTTTTAGTTAAGATATGTTTATTTTAAGAGAAATTGTTGTTTAAAGACGTAAAAATGACAAGCTTACCTGAGATCTGCATAATAATGAAGGGTGTCATGATTTTAATATGTGAAATTTGCGTTCTTGCTCTATCCGTTATCCGACTATCATACATTTACTAAATATCCAAAGGTTTGGCGTAGATAAATTGGAGGATTTAACAAAAGTTAATTCTGAAATAAAAATTCGCGAATATGAAACTTAAAGGTTATGTTAAATAGAAAAATTGACAGTTCAGAATATAGGCATTTAGTCGTTTAAAAATATGTCTTGAATAAGATTAGATCTGTTACGAACGAGTGTTGACAGAACCAAGACGAAGAAATATTCATTCCTTTTGGCCTACAAAAGGATTGAATAATTTTATTTCAAATTTTAATTTAGAGGACGCAAATTATAAAATCATGTTATTTTAATTAATTCTTAAGCAATGTGTAAATTCAGTAGTCATAAAATTAATTTTAAGATAAAACCTTTTTGTTGACTTGATATTAAGAATCAAACTGGCAGGTATTTTTAACGGAAAAATAAAACCGTTATAATTTGAAATGTGTTCGATTAATTTCGATTCGCATTTGTTTCGGGGTATATAAGCAGTACAAAACGAGGCCGCAGTCATTATCCCTGGAGCCGCCGCGAGGAACACATCAAGAAGTCAGAAAATTCTACAAGACCCTGAAGAAAGTTCTACGCCTGGAAGCTCTCAACGCTTGGAAGACGACTGAAGAAATCCTACGGACGGCGAAGTGGAGTTCAGAAGTACTCGCTGTTTGGAAGTCTGCTGAAGACCGTGGATTTTGTAAGAACTTTTATTCTTTTAGCCTCGGTACCAAAACAGTGGAAACCTAACTGGTGTCAACACAAGCTGTTTTGAGGGCTCTCAGTAGCCTACAGGCCAAGTAGCTAGTAATATAATTGTAGTGGGACTTTAGCCAACCTTTAGCTTTTGGGGCAAGTAGACGCTTCGGTGTCTGTAAATCTTCTCCCGAATACTTATAGGTTGTGCGACTGGTCTAAACTGTATATATATATTTATATAAATAACTGCAAATAGATTTATTGTCTTAGATTAGGGTTCATCATTACGCAAATATAATGAAGCATTCTGTGTCTGCGTACGGATGACTGATTCCTTATTGTTCGTTTATAAACTATAAGTAGTTAATGTGTATACTAATTCTATTTACCCTAGGTTTACTTATGGAGTTGGTAAGATCAATTTTTATTTCATTTCATTTTTTTGTGTGTGTATTTTCTTTATGACGGCAAATAATGAGTGTTTTGATAGGATGTACGGTACAATTTATATAGAACAGAGCTAAGTCGTTTAATGTCTTTTTAGTATTAAATTTAGTAAATAAGTATTTCTGTAATTTCTGGGGTTTGGGGATTAGAACATACATTAAATGTATTAGTTACATTGAGCTGGCAACATTCTGTTTATCATACTAATATTCTTCATTGACTTGGCAACATTCTGTTTTGTCATTTTAATATTCTTTACAGAGATATAAATTTTGTTGGTAAACTTTAAATTCATTGACAAAGAACACCTGATTTGATTCTTACGATGTTGTCTTAAGAGGCAAAATTGCATAATAAGTTTTGAAACTTAACTTTATTTAAATGAATTTGGTCTCATGTATAAAACAGAGATTGACATTGACAGTCGATAAAAGACTGGATATTTATAAATATTTTCTTATGGGTGCTTGATCTGATTTGGCTCAATTCTGATTCCTTAAATTGAAGTTCGTGTGTCTTGTAGTGTTTCGATCTTGCCTGATACGTCAGAGGGAACAATAGCCAAGGCTAGTTCCCTGCATTTGAACCGATTAGCTAGAAGATACACGGGTCCAAGGACCCACTTCTTAGTGAGGATCCCGATGCGTACCTCCGGCTCAAGAGCCTGTTTTGCGTAAGACTGAATCAAGAATTCAGATCTTGTCGGGTTCTCATTAGTTTTATAATTAATTGTATATTGTAAGAGCCTTTTCGGTGAAATCATCTCGTGAGAGTTAGCTTGTCTAGGGAATGAAGTATGATCTATTTCCAAGGTACTCAGGAAGGAGAATTTCATTCGACTTCCAGACTAAGACACTTAGACAAGACATTACAACAGTACAGCCTCCCGGTGGACAGATATTTAGCTGCATTTTTCTGTCTGTATTACCCTTGGTTTGAATGCAGTGGTAAATTATATTATGTGAGGAAAGGTTGCTATATAATAGCTCTCACATTCGGAGTAATATTTGCATTAACTGTCTTCTAAATAAGTCTGATTTGGTGGATACTCAGTCTCCCCGGAGAATAGGAGTGTGTTGTCAGATCAGCGCTAGTAATACTTGTTAATCCCTTTTGCGAAATCACCTCTCAAGATAAGATTAGTTTGTGTGCTGATCACCTAAGAACTCCGAGGGTCTCTTCTAGACCGGGAAAGAGGGATGTCCAGCAACAGGCCGAGTCTCATTGACGGCGACGGAGGAGGTTGTCGCCGTCCTATGTCCCAGAAAACTCAGAGTTCTAAAATTATACTTAGGTAAATTCAGACAGACCCTGACAGACATGACTGTTAACTCACATTACCCACAGACGAATACCTGTTTTCATTCCTTTATGATTATGTTATACTTACTTGTCTTTACCTTACTAAGCATTTGTTTTTACACTAATTTGTGATCCCAAATCTGTCTAGATTCCTTCGTGGTTTTATACATTTATCCTAGAAATTAGTATTTTAAGTAAAATACTTTCATCACTTGCTAAACCATCATTTATTGCATTCTATAGTTTGGGAGACTTTCTTAAACCACGCTCTCACTTAATTGAAAAGTTCTTGGGTTACTAGTAATTAATTCACAGCGTAGAACGGATTGTCCTGACATTTTAGATCACATATTGGCCATAAGATGTATTCAAAGCAAACTATTATGTTATAGTTTTTAAGCATTTGTAATTTCTTACTATGTGGTTTTGAAGTGCAATAAAATATATTTGTATAATAAAATCTTATCATTTTATAATTAATTTGGGAAGGGCTTTGAGTCGTGGACTATTATTAAATATAATAAGGCCTCGAACGTTACAGACTGTTTATTAGGCAGCCAAATGATAAAAAAAGCAGATTAATATTGGTTAAAATGTTAACCGTTTTTAAACTGTTTGCTGAACAAGAGTTGCCGCCCGATTTTATTTATTGCCAGCCAAATCTTTGTATGCTGCCCAAATAATTTAACTGCTTATTTTTTTTTGCGGATCAATTTTAATAACGGCTGACCAAAAATTTACTTTCCATTTTAAAAGTATGTAAATATTAAAAACTATTAAAAACATTGAATAGCCCACAAAATTCAGGGTAACATTGTTATGGATCCGTTAGGATAAACACAAGTTTTAACCATAGCTGCAAGACAAATTCTTAATTTGCCCATACAAAGTACAACCGTGTGACGTTACAACCCTTTATGCTTTAGTATGAAGCTTTATTGGCAGAGTTTTTGTGAAAGTCTAAAAATGTGATTTTAACATTGTTATTATCTCGATGGGTTTTTATGATATTGAAGTAGTTTTTGACTAATATTTCTATAATTACAGGGTTTTCTACGAGTATACCATACAACAGAAAAAAAGTGGTAAACTATTTTTTTCTGTATGTAACAGTCTGAAACGAAAATTTATTTTTACCAGGTTTCAACCCGGACACAGCTATTAGCACTAAAATGCGAGTATTGGAATTTTGGCGAAAAACTATTTATTTAAACTAAAAGTCGAATTCATTAAAACGAATAAAAAAGAGTGTTCGGAGCACCCTTACCTCAAAGCGATCGGAACGGTGTTTGTCGCATCGCTCCGGACAAAGCATTGGTCCAGTTTAAACCAAAATAGCATTAAAGCACGATGCGCTTTCGGTTGTACCTAGTACTTTGAGTATTTAGACAAAATTCCTGTTATGTTTTCAATAATTTTAAGTTGAAGAATTGTTAGTTAATTAATATCACAAATAATCTTCGCTTTACTTTTCTTACCTAACCTTGACAGAACAGAAATCCAATAAGTCTTAATTATGGCGCTTCGCCCGCATTGTTCCCGTTACTGTCCCAAAGGAACTCTTTACCGGGGTATAATAGTACATTACACAACTAGGGTGGTAATACAAAGAAAGGCCGAGATCGCAGAAGTTTACGGCCCGAGCTGCAAGTGAGGGACGTAAATATGCGATCAAGGACTTTCTTTATTACCTCCCGTGTTGTGTACATAATTTTATGTCTACACTTGGCCAGAAAGGGGCTTTTTCCGTACGCGCAGTGTGCGGAAAAAGCGACTTTATGGCCAGGTGTGGTATAAAGTATCTTATGTGTCAATCCAGAACTTGGTCTACTTGCATGCTGAATTTCAGCTCAGTCCATTCAGTTGTTACCCCGTTATTTAGTAACAAATATCTAAACATCTTCACAAACTTTCACATTTATAATATTAGTGTGATTTGAAGGTTTGAGAAGATGTTTGGATGCTTGTTCATGTAGATCATATTCAGGATTGAAACGTAGGATACTTTTAAGATGTTTCCGGATTGCATATATTTAAATAAAACACTGGAGTAATTGTAAAGCGTGTACTGGCCGGTTACAGACTGACATACGGACAAAGCCCTTCAAAACTACCCGCCATTATATATAAACACTACATCCCTCCACCAATATTTTAAAACTATATATCAACTTAATTAATAAAAACAATTAGTAATCGGGATTTAGATTTCGAGTACATCTTAAAGGAAATCGACGGTTCGATTGACAAGGACTCGCAGCTAACGTTTGACCATCCCCGACCACACCAGGCAAAACGGCCGCGGGTGAGCGGTCCGGAGTATCGGCCACTGCCAGCGGCTGGGGCGATGACGTTGAGCATAAGTTATCAGGCAAAACCTCGTCCTCCTCCAAAACGGACGCCAATTCCGTGGTAGTTCCGAGTCCTTGTACTGTATCCTACCTAATATAAGCTAACCTACGATGACCTAAATATGCTACCCTAAGCCTACCTATCAAACTCTCAAACTACTCATCCTACCTACTCCTCACATCAGACCTGCTACTCTACTAATCTACAAATACTCATTATAATCAAATATCTAATGTCTACCTAACTTTAGCACACCTAAACCTAACTATGACCTAACAGAGACCTAGATGAGATTCTAGTAAGAATAATTTGAAATCTAAATAGAAATAAACCTTGTTTAGATCGTTAATTTGGCCAAGTAATCGTCTAGTGATCTAAAAGGAACCCACGTGATGTCCGGAGCTAGTAACCGTAAGTTCTTTTCACATAATAGGATGGAATTATTTGTCTTTCTAAACTTATACTAAAATAAACTAACATCTACAATATTTAACTACGTCTATGATATAAGTAACTAATACAGACAAGATTACCTACTGCTAAGTTTAAAGTTTTCTTATTGGAATCTTACTAACCGACTTCATAAAAGGTGAAAGTGAAATATTATGTTTATATACCAAAAGTTTTTGTTTTTGGGGTTAAAGTGCACGCTCCGCCCCGCGTGGCACAGTAGATCTCGTCACCTGACTGGGTATCTCCCTCCCCATAGTTCAGAAGGAACTTTCTTCTTTTTTTTTATTCTTTTGGTCATCAGTCTTAATATAGCCTTGCAACGCTATTGCTGGAATCATGAGAGGACATGTTTGCAAAGGGATATCTTTACATTTAATATCAGGTATATGAATACCTCACAAATATCAAAATACTAATAACTGTATAAAATAATATTCTAGTTCTCTAAGTTCCTTTTATTCCACGCTAGGGTCTTCTAGCCAAATTATACGGAATAACAATGAAACAATATCGTCCAGACTTAGGTGATAGGTACTTTGGATTCGCCTTGCTATACCAAATATACCAAAGATCGTGCTTTGCTTTGATCAAGCCTGTCCAATAAGGTCACTGTCAACCGACAATTTGAGTGGTTTCTTTTGAACCAAGACAACAGAATACTATTGTATAAAGCTCACAAAAGAGAAAGCTAATGCAAATATTTTCTTTTCGTTAATTGTGAATAGCTATTTTTAGTCTAGTCCACAATTGTCTGATTCTACCAACGTTTCGGATATTCGACCGGGTAAATATGATGGAAAGAAACGCCAAGTATCCACCGTGGGTCGGAAGTTACTTTAATATGTAAGTATGTCTAGTAAGTCATTTAGTCAGTAGTCATATCTAGTAAGTCATACAGTCATAATTAATGTCTTGAAAGTCATTCAGTCATAATTAATGTCTAGAAAGTCATTCAGTCAGAATTAATGTCTAGAAAGTCATTCAGTCAGTAATCCTACCTAACCTACTTCACCTACTATAAAATCAATACTCTATCCTACTTCAGTACCAATAACTAACAAGAAAAGCAGTACTCTTACTCATACTACTCTTCACTAATCATTACCTATCAAAATATAAAACAAATCTGACTAAAACGCTTTGAAGAAAAGCAGTACACTTACTCATACCACTCATCTTCAGTAACTATTACCTACCTAAATATGAAACAAATCAAACTAACTACCTTGAAGTAAAGCAGTACACTTACTATACCACTCAACCTCACTAACCAAAGTAACCTAGTCCTATCAGCTATACTAACCAACTACTCTGTACGATAATGCAAACTAGAGACCCGGGTCTCACATTTAAATTACTCGCGATGTTTTCCGATTGTGCAATGGAAAACTCCTAAGCTAAAGCTACATAAGTCGGGTAAGGAATCCCTTAGACCTAACACCTATTCCTTGTGTGCGTAGCTATGTCTCGCGATAGGGATTGGGACAGCGAGGACATAGCCAAAATAAAAGTGAATATATAAATAGATAGATGCACTAGGTCAAGACAATGGTCACTTTGAATAGCCTGGTGTAGCTACCCAAACCGACAAATGTCCAGGGAGCTAAAGGTTTGTGCTTGAATATAAACAAACCCTGCCGTCACTCCAAACAGACAGAAAAACGCCGACCGCCGAACTAAATACGCTTTCTAGAAACAAAAGTCTGTCAGTTAACACCGCGAGGTGACCTGCCTTCAGTTCTAGAAATCCAACCCGACTCTGGTTGAAACTTGGATTAGGTCCTCAAAGAAAACTAAACCCCACGATCTACTAATAAAAATACTAAAACTGTAAAACCGCACTTATACAAATTAAACAACTAAAAGAATTATTAAAACTACAAAACCCCACTAATAAATGAATGCGGAACCCCACTCTAGCTATTAAAATGCACCATTCACCATCACAGCCAATACCATTACTTTAGAAATAATAGCACTAACCATGTCGGAGAACAAAAACACTTCACAACTAAAGTAAACTACACTACCCCAATTGAACACTAAACAAAAATCTTAAACCCACAAACTGTAATTTAAAAATAAACTAAAACTGCTAACCCCACATTATTCATTAAAATATATTATCCACCAATATAAACCATACTAGTATTATAAAACACCAGCACAATCCACACCAGCAAAGAATACACTCAATAAATAACGTAAACTGCACTACTATTTTAATCACAAAATTAAGAGAATTACACTTTTACAAACACTATAAACAATCACTATAATTTAAGAAAGACCCCACACTAAATTGAATTAAATGTTAAAAGCTCAAAACTAAATGTAATGCATTATTTCCCAACTCAGGTCATACTAGTGGTCTACCTCTAGCAGAACCTAAGCTAGCAAACAATACGTCACAGCGTAACGCCTAACCAGAGAACCTTCTTCCAAGTCCGTAACAAAATGAATGTCCAAAAAAAACTAAACGCTCCCGCTTTTATGCCTAAAGAAGTCATCAAAAACTTCCTCCGACACCTCAACATTATCTAGCATTTTAAAATCCTATGCATCCTGTGCCTCGTGTGAAATCTTGCACCCAACGTGCCAGTCTGACTTATTAACTCCTTCCGTAACCTCTTCCAAGTTGTCTTCATTTGTCCAACCGTAAACTAAACTGGAACTAATTCTATCAATAATAAAGTATAAATTTGGTTACAGTTTTCAGGACAAACTACCTTTCAAGTCACTATTTTAACTAGTCATTCGACCTGTCAGCGTCCAAAGTTGAAATACGCATCTCGGACTTGTTAGGCCCAATACAAACTTTCGACATCTTGGCAATTTTGTCTTCATTTGACTGACCACACACTAAACTAGAACTAATACTGTCAATAATAAAGTTCAGATTTGTATGTTCCTTTTAGAAAATTTAACTTCTCATAGCAATAAATTAACAACACACTTGTGTTCAAATTTGAAGTGTTCGTATTTTGTTGGTTTAGGATTGCCTTACATCCATTCGTTTGTTAACTTTCTTAAACCTTAACTTGCTAATAATACGGACCAATATTAGTTGAGATGAATGATTTACTTTAGACTTTATTAGATTTAAATAATTTTGTACATGTTTAATTTATTACTCCGTCGTTTGTTTACATTTTTTTCTTAGGCAGCGAGAAATATTACACTCGATGAAATTAAAAGGAATTAAAATAATTATTATGTTTACATAGCAGAGACATTGCAGATATAAGTAAGTACATATCTGATATGTCACATCCTTCCTCTTCTCTCCTCTGTAAAATGGTCACATCGCCGTCGTAGCCAACTCCCTCCACTTTCCTGTTTCCCTTGTACATTAACAGCTGGTCGATGTGCTTCTTAGCCGTAACTTTTAAATTCGGAATGTAAACATTAAACATTGACGATCCAATGGCGCTAATAATTGTTCCTAATAACCAGATATGTTTTGTTCCATTTTTATAGTACGATTTTGCGAGTACCTTGTCTCCGATTTTAAATTTAATTTGTCTCTTTCCTCCGTAAGATTTATGCTGTGAGATCTGTTTATGTAGAACATTTTCATTAGCGGAGGATATTAACGGATTATCATTGGATACTATGGCAACTGCAGAAGGCACGAGAGAATCGAGACGACAGCGCAGCGGCCGCCCGAGCATTAGCTCGGCAGGCGAGTGTCCGGTCGTACAGTGAACCGAGTTGCGATACTCAAAAAGAAACAGATTCATTTTATTTATTAAATCGATTTGTGTCGGATTTTGTGCCAAAATGGTTTTCAACCCCTTCTTAATAATTTTCACGCCATTTTCTGCAAGACCATTAGAGGCCGGGTGATAAGGTGCAATTGTTACATGTTTTATACAATTAGACCTACAAAAATCCTTAAACATCGTTGACGTAAAATTGCTTGCATTATCGGTGACTAGGGTTCGAACTAAACCGAATCTGGCAAACATGTCGCTTAATTTCGCTAAGACACTTGCGGTGTCAGTGCCCGACATGAAATAACACTCCACCCATTTGGAGTGGGCGTCGACGGCCACGAGCACTCGGTAGCCCGCCAGCTCGC
Organism: Eudemis profundana; assembly: GCA_947034925.1. Lineage (NCBI taxonomy): Eukaryota > Metazoa > Arthropoda > Insecta > Lepidoptera > Tortricidae > Eudemis > Eudemis profundana. The sequence continues at coordinate 112,388 of OX344801.1, read as the reverse complement.
CCATATCGAGGTGCAGGCGCTGCCAGCACGCGGCCGGCCGCGGCCACACCGCCAGCGGCGCGCGGGCGGGATCGGCCCGAATCGAGGCACAGATACTACAAGACCCTATTTTTTCTTCGATATGCTTGTCGATGTTCGGCCACCACATATATTTACGCGCATTACTCTTTGTTTTCACGACTCCGAAATGAGAATTATGTAACTCATTTAAAAGTCGCTCTCGAAAAATTTGTGGTATTATTATTTTATGGCCCCTCATTAGGCATCCCTTTTCTATCGCTAACTGTAAACGACAGTTAAAAAATGGTTTTAGATCTAAATCAAGAACTTTTCGAGGCCACCCTTGTAAAATATACTTGGAAACTCTAATTAACAGGGGATCTTTCTGTGTTTCATTTCGTATGTTTTCTACGGTAACTGGATGAATGTCTTTATAAATGAAATTAACAAATAACGCTTCGTCCTCGACTAAAGTGTCTTCCTTAGAAATCAGTTGTGAATCTTTAATGGCACGGGACAGAAAATCGGCTACATTGTCGGTACTTTTAATATACTCAATTTTAAAATTGTACGCGGACAAAAATAACGCATATCGTTGTAGTCGATTTGCTGCGAATTCTGGCACCCCCTTCTTGCTCCCAAAAATTGAAATTAAGGGCTTGTGATCCGTTCTTAAAATGAATGGTTGAGATCTACCATACAAGTAGTGGTGGAACTTTTTTATGCCGAAAATAATGGAGGCGGCCTCTTTTTGAATTTGAGCGTAATTTCGCTCGCTCGTAGTCAGAGAGCGTGATGCAAATGCCACGGCGCGTTCGGTACCATCCGGCTGCGTTTGCGCCAGGACCGCCCCGAGGCCAGTAGGGCTCGCATCCACCGTAACTATTGTTTGGAGATCAGGATTGTAATGAGCTAACACCTTTTCTGATGCAAGTTCTTTTTTAATAGCCTCAAAAGCAGCTCTTTGATCCTCCCCCCACTGCCATTTGCATTCTTTTTTTAATAACAAATGCAATGGGCTTAAAATGCTTGAAGCATTAGGAATAAACGTCCTATAGTAATTTAGTACGCCCAAAAAAGATTTCAATTCCGAGACATTCTTAGGTTCCTGACAATTTAAAATGGACTCCACTTTTTTCCTAGATTTATGCAAACCATTTTTGTCAATGACAAAACCCAAATATTCTACAGATTCCTTAAAGAATTCACATTTTTCTTGTTTTACGCGTAAACCGGCGTCTCTGAGCCTGCTTAACACTTGTTCAAGCCTTGCTAAATGTGTTTCTCTATTCGGAGCAGTTATTAACAAATCATCTAAAAATATACAGGTACCTTCGATTCCCGCCAACAATTTGTCCATACATTGCTGAAACAGACATGGTGCATTTGCCAGACCAAAAACTAGTCTGGTATAACGAAACAACCCCTTGTGCGTATTAATGCAAGTCAAATTTCGTGAGGGTTCGTCTAACACCAGCTGGTTATAAGCCCTTGTGAGGTCTAATTTAGAAAATTCCACCCCGCCATGTAATTTTGAAAACAAATCTTCTATCCGTGGCAAAGGATAGTTGTCAATAAATAAGATTTTATTTAGAGTTACTGAATAATCCCCACATATTCGAATATTTCCGTCCGAACGCAAAACGGGGACAATAGGCGTAGCAATTTCCGAATGTTCGATTTTTTCCAAAATTCCTAAATCTAATAACCTCTGTAATTCATCTTCAACTTTAGGTCTCAAAGCTAAAGGTACCGTTCGAGGCTTGTAAAACTTAAAAACAGAATCTTGTTTTACCTGTAATTTAATTTGATAAGGCTTAAAAGTACCGAGTTCATTTGAAAACACCTCCGAAAAATTGTCCTTTAACTTTGCCAACATCAGGCAATCTTCATTTAAGTTGTGACAATTATGATTACAAAAATGCAAATCGAATTTACTTATAAAATCGCGCCCTAATAACGGTAATTGAGAAACATTTGTAGCAATAACAAACAATTTAATCAATTCTATGCGGTTATCGAAATGGACCGGTAATGAAACGTAACCCAGGGGTGTGATTTTACTGCCATCGTAACAATTGAGCCTTACGTTGCAGCGGCATAGAACATGATTTTCCTTAAACGACTTTACGTACACATCTGCCGGTAGTACGGACACCGCGCTGCCGCTGTCGATCTCGCACAAAACTGGCTTGTTATCTATCAAAACAGATTGCTGCATCGGTTTGCCGTCAATTGATCGAATAGAAAACAAGTCATAAATACCTTCGTAAATGTCGTTAGTATCCTCCGCTAAGAAATTCGTATTTCTATTTTTAGATTTACACACTCGGCTTAGATGGCCTTTTTTCCCGCACTTTTTACATGAATACTGGGCAAATTTACACTGATCCCTAGAATGATTATGATAGCCACAAACACTACACTTTAGTCTTTTATTAGAACCGGGCGCGGTGGGGCACAACGCAAACATCTCAGCGGGCGCGGACGCGCCAGCGGCGCCGGCAGCTCCGCTACTATTATGCAACGCGAGTCGCGCGCACCGCACACTTTGGGCTAACTGCAAAGCCTTGTTAAAAGTTAATGATCTCGGATCTTCTGCGAAAAGTTTTTCCTTTTCTTTGGGATTTTCGAGACCGAGCACGAAACGATCTCTTAACGCCGATTCCAGTTCGGTTGTGAATGCGCAAAATTTTGCCAAACTGCGCACTCGCGCCGCCCAGTCACTAAGCTCCTCGCCGGGACGCTGCTCCGCCTTGTAGAATAAAAAACGCTCGGCAAACACACATCTTTTTGATTCAAAATGTTGATTTAACTTCAAGATGAGGTCCTCATAGCTGACCGATTCTAGCTCGGATGGAAACGCTAGGTCCCTCGCAACGCGGTAGGTATCCTCCACCAGGGCAGAAAGCAACACCGCTCGACGTTTGGCGCCTGATTTGTCGGTCTCTTCAGTAAAATTGTTTGCCAGACAAAACTGGCCAAAACGACTTCTGAAAATGGCCCACTCCTGCGTTCGGTGATCGAACACGAGGCTGTTACCTAACACCAGATTAGCCATAACTTGTCACTCGTGTTTATTTTTCCGTTACAATCTAAACTTTATAACACACGTAAGGTCTCGTCGCCACTAAGATGTTTCCGGATTGCATATATTTAAATAAAACACTGGAGTAATTGTAAAGCGTGTACTGGCCGGTTACAGACTGACATACGGACAAAGCCCTTCAAAACTACCCGCCATTATATATAAACACTACAACTTTATGTCTCGGTAAAGACTTCCCATAGCATAATAACAGTAAAAAACGGAGGCAAAGCCGCGGGCAAATGCTATTTACTAATTATACAGTCAGTGTTGGCTGCGTTCGGTTCATCTCAAGCACCAAGATGCTCGGGTGCAGCATAACCAGTGAAAGTGCGTGGCGCGCGGTGCGTGCGGCGCGGCCCCGCGGCCGGGCGCCCAACTGGGTCAGGGCCGGGGCGCGCCGCGGGCCAGGGAGGGGGCGGGGTGGGGGGGAGCCACGCACTAACCGCAGCCCCGAGCCCGCGTGTCGCCCAAGACAAACCTGTGACGCTCCCATACCTGAGCTCGGCCACATTTATCATTTTGCGACCCGACATATTTTACGGATTATTTCATGTATTATGACAAATTTCGGGCATTGCGATGCGACGGATTCCAAATAACCGAGCCGAGTCGCCGGCGAGGTATATCGGCATTCCGGGCGGCTGCGGCCGGCGGCGTGGCTGCTGTACGCGAGGCCTGAGGCGCCGCGTGCCTCTGCTGAGCTCGATGCACGTATTGCAGAAGGATTGCCAAATTAGCTATTTCACAAAACTACTACATTTTGTAAAATAGCAGAGCAACGTTCAGCTAGATTGTCATTTCCAAGCGTTTATCAAAACTACTACTGCTACTATCCACAATACGTCTTGCAGAACGGTTTTAACGTCACTCAACTGTGCGGCTAGAAAATCTCACTTCCTGACCAAAGCAAGGCATAAAATTATATGCGTACAATGTACGTACCAAAGGATGGCACAGATCGCTTATTTATGTCACAAACAGCTGCAATCTGAGTCATTCTTTATTTTACTGCCCTAACGTCTAAGTGTGCGATTCTGCGTGATATGTTCAGTGACTATTAAACACCGGTAAACGATGTTCAGCTGTTTTATAAAACAGAGTTGTTGTGATATAAAACAAGTAGCGCCTAAGTATAACAGCTAATAATTATACAATGCATCTTGTAAAACTTGACTCCTTATTTAACCCCAAACGACTACCGACTAAGTACCCCAGTCTTGTTTTGACCATAGCTGATGCCAGTAGTTAAATGCGAACCACGAAGAAAATTTTGTAAATAACCACAAAAAAGACAGAAATACAGATGGCACTTATTTCATTACTAACTGCAAGCTATTAGTCAGATTCCATTAGAAACACCCATCAATTCGCCAACTTCACCTTAACAAATCTTTATATTGCGGTGAAAGATATGGCTTGGCCATTTCGTATACACAATTTCGTGGACTGCAATCTTGTCTCATGCAATAGTTCCATGAGATGGCAAATATGTAGGGTCTAAATATACAGTTAGAGGCTTTGCTCTCTCTCTCTACAAACATTGAGATCTGTTAACATTTATAGATAGATAGATAGATAAAACATTTATTTGTTCAACTATAACACACACAAAAATACAATAATTACAAAAAAAGATACAACATAAAATTAAATCAAAACAATTATAATAGTATGCACAGAAAAAAAAGAAACAAGGCACATGATTAAATTGTAATTTGTGTGCACTGCAGCAGTACAAAACGGTTCCAGCTCAGTGATCAACGTTGCTCATGGAAAGTGAGCAAAACACTGGAATTCTACTGGACCCTAGGGTCACAAAAAAAATTATATTCATAGTAATAAAACAACTTAAACGGATTAAATCGCGTATATTACTACATTTTAAGTCCCGACGTTTCTGTAGTAATATACGCGATTTAATCCGTTTAAGTTGTGTTATTACTATGAGTGATAATCGCGGAAACCGAAGAAAATATTAAAAATTATATTGGTTTACTTAAATGTTAGTGAACTTTATCAGATAAAACAAATCCCATCAAAAACATTACATGTAAAAAGATGCAAGTCTCGCAACGCAGTTCTCCTACAACAAAAAACGTTTTGAGATGTAAAGTTAAAGTCCAAGTCAGTACCGGGGGAGCATCAAAAGAACTCGATTTCCACCGACTTGCCTATTAGGGTCTATATTGACTTCCATAAAATTATTGTTCCGATTTTTGTTGCCCATAACGTTTTTCGTCATAATTTTTATTAGTCATACTATCGGAAGTCATACAATTTTGAATTATAACTTGGTATAACTATTTTCGGAAGTCATAATTATTGTAACTCCGAAAATTTTAAGTCATAATAACATTCATTATTGCCATAGTATAACACTTCCGATTTTTAATGGTAATAAAATCACTTGGAATAATTATTGGAAGGCTTTTTTTCTCAGGTCATAATTATTGTTAGTCATACTATTCACGGTCATACTTGGTGGTGGTTTATCAAACTGTGCGTGAGAATTGGTACGTTTGGATGAATTTCGTGGAATAATTCTTGACTTCATCTTCAGCTGTTTGGTTTGTATTGATAAACGTACCTACAATATTGTAACGCTCGATATTTTGAGCACAAATATGGTCGAGGCATGTTTTTTTAATTACTAATTTAGTTTAATTTAGCAATATTTGCGACTTCTATGACTTTGTTTACATACATGATAGTGACAAGTTATTACTCATAAATTATCATTGTCATTCATTTTTTAAAGACGTTGTAATCTCACAGATACAGATTAGTAGGGTGACAAGGAATTTAGGATAAAACTGATTTCGAAATAAAAATTACAACAGAAAAAAAAATTGTTTAGATGTAACTAATTACGACATCAACGTGACCGCTATCAATTACTGAGTTAGAAAAACTGGTACCTGATTACCGATTAGATGCCATCGTGTATAGATACAAGAAATCAAAGTACATAGAAAAAATTAAATGGCGCTCACCTGTGAACAGACCGGGAATCGAACCCGGTACCTCTGGATTTCCGGCCCAGCGACTCAACCATTCGTCCACCGTTACACCCAGCAAACACCCTCAATTTTGCCATCTACTTTGACTTCCGTATCATCTATTTTAATAGGACTTTAACCCCCCCGATCTGTTCACAGGTGAGCGCCATTTAATTATTTCTATGTACTTTGATTTCTTGTATCTATATATGTCACAATAAAATCGTCACCCAAATAGCCACGACGAATTCCTACCACTTGGTTTTCCATAAGTATTATCTTAAAGTGTTTCCTAAATGTTTGTTTGGATGGCAAACGTCTGATTGGTGGAGGAATGTTATTCCAGCATTTGGTTGCTAGATAGGTACCGAAAACTGCCAGTAAAGGCAACCGTCTTGTAAGGGTTTGCTTCCAAAACACAGCGTCGTGTTGATCTTGTTCCGTGTCGTTTGTGAAAAGCTGAGCTTCTTATTTTAGAAAAGAGGTATTCGGATTGTTTATAATAATAATAATTGTAATTTCATTTTGTATTTTACTTTTTATATATGTATTATAAAATTCCTAGCCTAAGAAAATAAAGATATACAATCATAATAATAACGCGGGCAGCTTGTAGCGAGCTATTGGGGAGTAGCGACCCCACGTACCCGAGTGCTCCGGGGGGTCCTTAGGGAGGGTCATGGGATTTAGTGAAAGGACCTCCGCCTCTGGCTTGCCTTAACCGGCCGTCCAGAGTGGAGTCGCGAGAGCTATATGCTCCAGGCGTGGAAGTGATAAAAGGCATAACGCCGCGAGTACCCTCGGAGAAAGCGCAGCACACCTCTCGACACCCTGCAGCCCTATTTTATTTTATTAGTATTTAACATGGACGCTTTATTTAAGTAAGGTGTGATGTGACTCCTGGGTGTGGAACGCGTTGTACAAGACGACGAGTTTTTGCTAGTAATCGAGGCCCATAAACTTGATAAACTGTGTCTCCATAATTCAACCTCGAAATGATCAACGATTTGCAAAGAGTCACACGTACCTTTTCGCTTAGGCGATTTCGGATTTGGTATAAAACCTTCAACGGAAGAAACATGATTTGACCAGATTCTCTATGTGGCTCTCAAAACGCAATTGGCTATCCATTATGATCCCCAGGTTTCTAGCCTCTTCCACTCGTTCAATCTGTGATCCGCAGTTCTGGTTTCGTGTTTAAAATTTTTGATATTTGTATAGAGTGTAAGTATTAGAGGCTTGTGAGTCTTGCTGACCCATTTACGGAATGTTTTTGATTCATTCATTCATAACATCAAAAGTTGCAAGCCGGAGTTTTTTTAATAAGTACGCCCTGTGTATTTTCTGTGTACTTTGCAATTAATGGGGTGAGTGTTTTGGAGGGTTATTATTATACTAATAGAAGGGTAATCAGCCATAATGAGTAATTAGCGTAATGGGAGAGGGCGCGGCGGTCGTTAGCGGCAGGCTCATTTCCCGCGCCGCGCGTGCAGGCTACAGGTGCTGCGGAGCGATAATGTGCACATCCAACCACACTTGGCAATAAGGATGCGTAGAATAGCGTGCACGAGATGAGTAAGCATAACTGGCGGCTTGGGCACGAGCTGCCGCGCGGGAGCGGACACCGGCGCATCGTGCGCTGCAAGTAAATACTTCATGCATACCTCACGTCATGAACGGAAAGATCGTCTCGTAGAGCGATAGCTCGGCACGGCGGTAACGCGGCCGTAAAGCGCACGGATGTCGGCGTCACGATACCGCTTATCGGGCGCCCGCCTGCCCCCGCCCCGCCGCCGGCACTATCAGACGGAGCGCCGCGGATACAAGGCACCTGCCGCTTGCGACGAACGCCATGCACATTACGCCTGCCGATGCGAGGACGGCTACACGATGCGATTAACCGCCGATTCCATACCAATACCAGTATTGGCTATTATCTCGCTTAACAAACATAGGTAGTTAGTTACAACAGATATAACATTACGTGTAAACAAAATTGACTTGTATCCACTAACGTATAAAGAATGTTCAACGACCAAGTCACACAACATTAACTATAATAATAAAGAAATCGCAGTAAGGAACCTTAGACTTGGCACGACTCCATCGAGACTTGACTAGTTTTTTACAGATTCCTTTGATTCCTACCCACTTAGGTATCCTGCACACTGTGCTACTCCACTACAAGCCGGTTTGCCAGCCGCGGCCAATAGTAACTTTTCACTGACTGCTATAAATTACTGTACGGATTGGTTGAAGCGGTTCAACCTTTCCTTATTGTGAGTATGTGATCGAGCTAGCCGAAGCGTTAGCGTAATAAAAGGATCATAGTATAAAGGAAGCGATCCGCGAGCTCGTTGCGGAGCACTGTTTAATTGTTTTCCTGCCGGTGGGTATCACCCCGCGCTCCGCGCCCCGTCCCCCGCGCTCCGCGCCCCGTCCCCCGCGCCGCTGTCAGGAACACCTGCGGACTTGGTTGTTGCAAAATGTGTCGCTGACCGCAGCGGCGTCGGCCACAGTTTTTATATTTAAATTATTGCAATTTAACCAAATCGAATTGGTTCATTTGAAAGCAACTAAAGTCTGTATTCAGGTTGATTGTCAATTTACTGTTGTGTGGTTTCCATTTGTTTCCATTCCGACACTTAGGGCTGATACAGACGGACTGCAACCCAACTGCAACTCCCTACGATTTGTATGGGAACTGCATCACAACTGCGCAGTCAGCGTCCAGTTGTGATGCAGTTCCCATACAACTCGTAGGGAGTTGCAGTTGGGTTGCAGTCCGTCTCTATCGGCCCTTACGTGTAGCTTGAGCTACGTCACGAGTCACGGATTAGACACGTATTGTCCCCTTCACTGAACTCGGACAACATGAGGGACATATTCGTTTTCGACTTTGTTTTTAACCGACTTCAAAGAAAGAGGATCAGAATTGCAGTTTTTATATGTCTTAGTCTATACCGGCTTCTAAACGTGTGTCAAATTTCGTAAATGTATGTATGTTATTCCGCACATATCTCAAAAACGAAAGCTAACCTCATTTTTGAAGATGGTTTAGCTTTTTTGAAATGACGTTTTGTATTATTTTCCAACGACAAACGTGACACCATAATTAATTGATTTGATAAGGACGCGCTGTCTTGTGAAATTAAATACTCGTAATGTGATAACTGATAAAAGTAATTAATGTGATATGTAGAGGGTGTTTCTTTAGAGGTTTCGCTTTTAAATTGGCGACAGTGATTTTCAATTTGACAATTGGCGGTATATTCGTGATCAGTAGTATCGGTTTTGCCATTTCACAATGAATAGCCTTACTTCAGAACAATGCTTGTAAATTAGGCAAATTTATTTTGAAAATCATGGTTCAGCTCGCCAAACCTACGCTGTGCGCTACGTCCATTTTACGGTCGACACAATCGTTCATCCGAGCAAATAACTTGGAAAACCATGGATTGCGGAAAGATCTTGCGATGCGGGGATGTGTGAAGTCACACGTTTACGCACATAAACCACAGACGTTTGACCACTTGAAAGCCAACATTCGCCGCGTCATTGTCAATATACGGCCTCAGTTGCTCGAAAAAGTTGTTGAAAACTCTAACGATGCTTATTTTAGTTCCGTAGTTTAGACCTAGTTTCGTACCGGGCACTATACTGTCCCGCCTGGCGGGTGCGGCCCCGCGGCGCGGGCCGAGGCACGCGCGAACCCTCGACGGCTGAAGCACGCTGCGGCGGAAGCGCGCTCGAGATTTCCCGATCTTGCCCTTGTCTTCCTACTTTTTAGATAGATTAGCGCGATATAGTATGATTCGATCTGAGTCCACGATACTAAACGGGTAAGTAGAGAGACCCGACGCCATCGCTTGAACCGCTTCGCAGTCGTACGTCAACTGTCGTTTCGATCTTTCTGATTGATTTTAAATAGGTGATAGGTGGTAGGAGGTTTTAAAATAACAAGTATGCGTAAATAGTATTCGGGCAAATAGAACATTCGGACAAATAAAATTAGGAGACCCACCCGACGCCATCGCTTGAACCGCTTCGCAGTCGTACGTCAACTGTCGTTTCGATCTTTCTGATTGATTTTATTTTTGTTCCTCTTTCCGTTTTTTCCTTTTGAGGTACGAAACCCTAAAAATATATTAATTACACACCTTTGAAAAACTCTACTTACCCGTTTAGTATCGTGGACTCAGATGGGTCACCTATTTTTGGCATAATTTTATTTGTCCGAATGTTCTATTTGCCCGAATACTATTTACGCATAATTGTTATTTTACAGATAATATTGACTTTTCAGAATAACTATAAAAGAAACCTAACCTAACCTAATATGTTCTAAATGGCTGATGTAAAATATTTTGCAAAATATTTTCCGTTATAGCTAGAGAAAAATTATGCGAAATAAAATCGGGCTAAACAATACATTCGGACAAATAAAATTATGCCAAATAAAGGGCACCCGATGGCGTCGTATGCGCATTTTGGTACCTGCCCACAATTGACAATATTTTTTTTCGAGGCGATTTTTGGCGAGGTGGATTCTACCAGTGTCTATGTGAAGACTTTTGACTTTTTACAGATAATTGTGCATGAATCACACCTTTGCACAATGCTGAAAGTAAAAACATTAATTAATAGTATGACTACATCGTACACATACTGTTGAATAACTTTTTTCTGCCGGTTGATACATAAAAAAAATTCATATTTAGAAAAGTGAGATTAAATTCTTTATTTTAAAACTAGTTTGGTCTCTGTGCGCGAAAGTTCGGAAAGCGGGTCAAAAACGCCCAATGACCTTTGATACATATATTAAGGTTAATGACCCAAACACGGACGTGTCACGGAAATATATGAATTTTAATCATGGGGGTCAACTAGAAAATTAAAAAAAAGTTAGCAAACTACATCGTGTGACATATTAAATAAAGGGCACATTGATAATCTCAAATATATTTTTTTTATAATTTTTATATGAATAGTTTTGAAGCCATTTAAGAAAATAGGCAAAAATTTACCATTCCCCTTATCTCCGAAACTATTGGACCTCGAATTTTGAAAAAATATGGAAAATAGTCCTGCACCTATAGATTATAGGAAAACCTATAAGAAGTCTGTGCAGTAAATTATAATTGTGTTTTATTGTTTTGAACGTACGGAACCCTCTCCACGCGAGTCTAACTCGCACTTGTCCGGTTTTTTTCAATAGTTCCCGACTTAATGATCTAGAAAATACCGCTAGTGCATTTATATTCCCTGTAATTTTTCCAAAATATTCTTTCAAATTCTCGATTTGACACGATAAAAGGGACTCCAGACCGACCAAATTAGTGCCTAAGTTCGTAATAAAAACAAAACAATTGGCTATACGAGGTCTGTGTCGGCTGTCAGTAGTCTATTGTGACAAAACTAAATGTAAATAAATATTATGAAAATGATTATAAGAGAAGTTAGATAGGTATTCAGCAACTTATACAGTTATCGCAAACTTTATGCTAAGGACGAGTACGTACATCAGTGCTTTAACACCTCTCGTTTCAGCAATGCTGTGCTTATTGCTCGTCTGATAATATTCAAGGATCATAGCCATCTCGCAAATTCTAGTCGCATGAACTCATTTTGATGTAATTATTTTGACATCAAGGGTGAAGCTCTAGAATTCTTGCAATTCTTTCTACTTTTTTCTTCAATACAAAGGCCAGCATAAAGATCACACAAATACCTAAACAGAATCATTAACTGTTTTGGATATGTGCAAATGACACTGTTTGTCAGACACACCACAGACCTCATACAGAAGCCTATTTTGTTAATACGGACGTACTCACGCGACATTTCGGCGTCCCTTTTTTTCTGGTGTCAAATCGAGAATTTAAAACAATATTTTGGAAAAATTACAGGGAATAAAAATGCAATAGCGATATTTTCTGGACCTTAACGACAAGGCCTATCGAAAAAAAATATAAACTACACATCTTTGAAAATCTTTACCTGGCCAAATTACTCAGTTGCAAAACGTACAATTTGAAATGACCATCGAGTAGGTATTAGCGGGATCGGTGCATGGAAGGTACGCAAGTGGGCCCTACACACCTGATAGTGAGAGAGTTCATTTTGCATAACAAACTTCTGGTTCCACCGGAAGACCAACGCCAGCTCTGGAGTGGGTATTATGCTGAGGTGGGACCTTTTTGTGGCAGCAAGATTTTTATTTTCTTTGTGTTTTCTTGTATATTTTTTCTATTTTTTGAAACTTTCTGCTGTCATAAATAAATGTATTTTCTTTCTTTCTATGATCATAATATTGTCCGTGGAGTAATTTCCAGCTCAATCTACATTCTGCCTTTCCCTCAGTTCTCTATACGATTAAACATTACTTTTTTCTTTTATTTGCTCCATGTATGTTTTTCTAGGCCTTCCCTTTTAAGACAAACACACAACAAAGTTCTACTTGTTGTATTTGTTCTATGGATACAACGAAATGATTCATATGGAAATTGAGTCGTACAAGAGAAAATAAATCGTGTATATCAGTAAAAAATTAACAAACTTTGACTTGAGTAATTTAATGATATATCAGTAAGTGCTCATAGTGATTAAAATTTCAAGCTTTTATATTCACCCAAAACAAAGACATAGTGGAGTCGGTGCAACGTTGCTTCGAAAAAATGATGATTCGGCTGTGCCCGTTGATTGTTCGACTTGGTGGATCATTCATTGATTTTATGAACAGCTCACCCTTTACCTAATTGTCAAAATTACTGCTATAAATTCTATAACCGTAATTAATAATGAAAGTAACACACACTCGATTTAATTATCATTTCCATAAATTGCATCAGTAGTTGCTACTGATGCAATTTATGGAAATGCATTCATTTATTCACGAATCTTCATTACTTGCGTATCCTATGAGATATTTAACGTTTAGTACTAATTTATTAAATTGTGAAACACTAAGTAGATACCATCGAACACACTGTTAACTGTACATAAGTACATTTGTAAACGAATGTCAACTTTATTGCAACGTGTTAAAGTGTATGGGTGGTCAGTTAACAGTGGCTTCGTTTGTACACGCCAACCTATATATAGAAGTCATCGTTCATGTCTTTATATAAACGTGTTTACCTAGACCTAGGTCGTAATACAAGTAGCCCTTTCGATTTGTACCATAGGTCACGTCTTTCAAATCATATTTGACTGATTCAATTACCGATAAAGGCAGATGGAACTTGCAAATGCAAGAATATTTATTGTTTTCAGTACTATTTGCATAGAATTAGGCGTTTAAGTAGTCGCTCTTAACGTGGCGTCGCCGTTTTCATCCCGTATAACGCAAAGCTGTAACATATTCCGTCGGGAAATCAGTCGCGTAATCGTTGCTACCCGACGATGCTAAGTTACACCCGCTCAGCGTCGTCGACGACCGCTCGGCGCTCGGCGCTCGGCCGCGTGCTCGTCGCCGCGCGGCCACGTGGCGCGTGCAGCGTCGCCGCCGCCGCCGCCGCCGCCGCCGCCGCCGCCGCCGCCGCGGGGAGCGCCGCGCCCGCCCCGAGCCGCGCCGCGCACGCTCGGGGCGGCAGTCGTCGGCGCGCCCTCGCCCACCGCGCACGCTGCCCGCCATGCCGCGCGCGTGACCGAGCCCCGACACATACCGCGCGACACGACACCGACCCGCCCGCGACAGTGCCCTCGCAGCGCTCGTGACCATACACCGTGACCGCACCATGAATTGAAGCTTCGGAATTGCAGGCAAGGACTCGGACCCCGAGCCGCCGCCGACGCCGTTGCGCGTCCGCGACGGCCGCGCCGTGGCCTCCCGATGTTGTGGAGTGTCACGCCGCTCGAGCCCCGCGGGGGTCGCCGCGCTGACCGCGCTGCACGCGCCCGCGGTCGCATCGACGAACACGTTTCGCGGACGGTCAGACCCCGCGAGGAATCGATGTGGCACCACGCGTGCCGTGCGTGATCTACGGACCCGCTCGCTCGACGAAACTCCGACGCGAGTCTCTCGACGTTAATTTTAAGTTCGTTTAGATTGTCGGTCCCCTGACGCCCGCGACGATAGCTGCAGTGGCAGTGTCCGCCCCCGCGAGTGCCTGAGCGTGTCCGGCGCCGCGCCGAGCTCTCGTATTGTTCCACTGCATCACGGTAGACTTTCTCTTTTTAATGTTATACACGGAAACCAAAATCCATCTAATATGAAGCGCCAAATTATAGTTACAATACTTCACGCTCATCGAGTAAACGAATAGGTATTAAGCCATTATTGTTAGCATCGCGTCCCCCGCGTTGCTATGATAATGATAGACGCGAAATAAATAAGAAGCTACATTAGCTGCACAGACCTATAGGTCCTTGTCCATATAGCCAATGTCATATAGCCATCGTTCTAATGAATATAAATAAAATAAATCTCCGCTGAATATGCAAACAATCAAGTCCATCCGTTGGCTTCGTTGTTGCATGAAAAACTTACAAACCAGTTGATAAACACATTTCCAATTTATAATCTATACGGGTGCAATGCATATATTATACATATAAACCTTTCTCTTGAATCACTCTATCTATTAAAGAAAACCGCATCAAAATCCGTTGCGTAGTTTTAATGATCTAAGCATACATAGAGACAGGAAGACAGCGGGAAGCGATTTTGTTTTATACTATGTAGTGATCTTATATATTATATTTTAAATACAGGGTGTTCCTAAAACCGACGTCAATACGAAATGGGCTGTTAAACTAGCTCACAAGACACCAGATTAAGTAAATTTGAGCTCAGTAAAAATCTCTTAGTTTTCGAGATATTGACGTTTTTGCAAAACTCGTGCTAAGTGATACCCTGACTCGGTATTTTGAGTTTCATGACTAAAATATCAAGTATTTTCCTAATCTGTTTTTTGATATGGGTTGCCAAATAACTATGCTAATAAAATACCCTAAACCCTGTATTCTATAAAACTAAGTCGGGTTAGTTACACCATTTTTAACTCGACAACGGAAGGACGGATTTTTATGATATTTAATTTTTTGGTTTTGTCTCTGCCCTAAATAACAGAATAAATATTAAAAAATAAAAAAAACTCTGAGGCGAAACGAAGTTTGCCGGGACAGGTAGTAAAGAATACAGGGTGAATTTTAAATCGTGAATCGTAACCACGTTTACCGGTAAAGCTACTTAAGACTAATACAGAGCACTAGTGTTAATTACAATTAAAGACCCGCTTAATTAATTATTAACAAAACGGTGGAGGCGTTTATTACCATTAATTGTAATAAAACTGAATTATTTTATGAGTAAATACGATTTTTAAATACCTACTTATGTTGACAATGTCGAAGATGTTGACATTTATTGACAATACGTGCCAAAATTCTATCCAGCCAACTTCAATATTGAGAGGATGGATATCTAATGTTGAAATTTTCATGACAAGTACGAAACATGAATGTAGGGAGGGTGACAATTAAAGTTCTTTTTGAAAAAATAAAAAAAAAGGTTTAAAAGCATTGTAAGTTATTGTTAACTATGTATAGACTTCAAAAAAATATAACGGTTCACGATTTAAAATTCACCCTGTATAAATAGAAAGCTGTCAAACCACTCCAAGGTATTTTAACAGGCTGATTAAAGTACCAAAATGTCCTCCGGAGCATGAGCTACCCCTATAAATCGTCCTGCGTTAATATTTGATGTAGTATTTATTGACAACCATAGAACACCAAACTTCATTATTATTTCCTAGAGTTTATTTCCATTTTAATCTCGGCAGGCTTCGGCCATGATTTGGCTGCTTACTTTGCTGTGCCGAAACTCACAGTTCCTACAATTTGCAGATCTTCTTGCGATGTTTTCCTTCCCTGGTTACCACAGCTGTGTTCCAGAGTCAGAAAAGCTAATTATTTTGATACATGGCAGCCAGTGAGGGTCAAACACGGGACCTAACGATCTCAACCTTTAACCACTAGAACTCCAACACTCGCATAATATACCAAACATAACGGGCTCACGGCGCCTTATCGCACACGGTGCCAGTTATCTACGGGTGTAATCGTTAAGTGTAGCCAGGCGATTATTCTTTAAATATAACAGATATTGGAAAACTGTAAACTGATATCAAGAGTAAGTTACCCAATGCGTAAAATCACATTAATAACTTTTTTTAAATAGAAGTAGTAATTTTAAAAATATTAAGTTTAAACGCGCCCATACATTAATCACCGGGATAAGTACAGAGCTATACAGGTATAGCTCAGGTATAGCTCTGTACTTGTCCCGGTGGTTAATGCATTATCGTGTTGCCGAAGGGCGTCCGTATACAGGTAGTACTCATTTACCCGTTCATTAAAACATAATGCATACAAACAAAAATGTGTTACAGATGCATTAAGTCGGGCGGGACACGACGCCCTGCCAAGGCAGAAAATTTCTTACAACTTGATTAAAACATATATTTTTTTGCAGAAAATCATAAAACTATATCAATATTATACGTAAATTCTAATTTCATGTTCACATTTACTAAATATTGCTACTCTACCACAACACAATGCCATCCAATTTTTCATCAAAATTCAAATTAACGGTTGAAAAGTGCATCATACTTACATATACTACGCCTAGTATTATTTACAGAAAATATTATAATTTATTATGTCAATGGAAAGGTTTATAAGCGGTCCGTTGTTTACTATAGCTACTAAATTATTAGATTTTTTTTATTAAGTTTTTCGTATGTTTCTTTTTTTATAATTACGTAAATCACTATGTGAATAATAATTAAAATACAAATATTTCTGAGCAACGCACTGAGCGCATGGGTCTGTCTCGCGCTAAATCGACCTACTTTCCAATATATGCAACTACTGCAGTATAGCACCAAATTATGCAAACAAATGTATTGAAAACTAGCATTTACCCGCGGGTATTACCGTTATTGTCTTAAGGGGTATAAAGATACCCGGTAAAGACCGGAATATAAAGAACCCTATAGGTATATCAATCAATCAATCAAAACTTTTATTTCAGGCGGAGCCCATAATGTTGTTAGTACTACAAACTTACTTAGCTATGTTATAAATACAGTCAACACATATCACAACACAATAGCACACTATCACAATTATCATTAAAAATAAATTATGTTTCAATCCAGGACTTAGTCTAATTGTATGCCAAATTTCATCTCAATCCATTCATTTGTTACTTACTTACCTATTACCTAGTAACAAACATCTAAATGTCCAAACATCTTCACAAACTTCCATATTTATAATATGAGTAGAATACAAACCATTTAGTTTACACGCGCGACAAACTTTATGCTGACAAATTAACGGAATTGGAATCGGATTAACGGAACAATTTATTAATGATTTAAAAATGGAAATCGGACATAAATGATAAATGTAGGAATTTTATAGGGAGAGATAAAGTCACCATTATACAAACATTAGCTTCCGGCAAATAGATTATACAATTGACGGATATTTTGATGTTTGGAGATCCGTTACACCTTCTAAACATAATGTTTAGACAACAAAGACTCCTTAAATCTCCATTAATTCACACATATTATGTCTATTTATTTTGTATTTTCTTTATCTTGTTTTGACGCCAGAGACCTTTCACATCTCTAAAAAAAAGGTCATTTTCCGAAGCGCCAATAGAATCAGACAGACCTGTAAAAGAGCCCTCGAGACGTACTTGCAGAAATAAATGATTTGACTTGACTCCACCGTCACTCCCGTGCCTTATTAGGCAATTCCTAGAAATTCCTAGTTCACGAGTGACATCATATTTGATGTCACTCATGAACTAGGACTGCTGCGGTCCATCAAAGTCGAAGTGACGAGCGGACCGACATATTTTGACTGTCGATTATATTGTCTGTACTGTGTAATTCTAAACTCTACCGTTTCAAACACCACAGGTAATATAGAGCAGAAATACCAATGATATTATAGAGCCCGCAATAACATTTTTAACGCATACAGTCTTACGGAAATCCTTTGCTCAGGCTGTCTGTAAGCATACACGAACAAGTTACATAATTATCATTCACCAAAAACTTGCCCACCAACTAAATGTAATATAATAAATAATAATTATCTGCCTGCCTAGAATCATATTCTAAATACAAACTCAAAAGACGCAACCCCACAGTCAAACTGTATTTGGATCGAGCCATCCTTATAATTATGAATAATCGATTACAATACACCCGACACAACTTTCATGAATAAACCAATCAGTACGTAATTTAATTACAACAAACAATACACGTAATGTAATTGCGTATTGTTTTCCCGTCCATAAGACACACCGTTTACTTACTTACTGCTGTTGGTAGTATGCACTAGTACAACCAGTGTTTGTGGATGTCGGCCTCCTGTACGGTCTTCCTCCAGTCGCTGCGGCGCCTGGCACTGGCACCTGCCAGCTGTGAACTTGCCCGCTTTGTGAGATGTTTCTCGACACAATCGCTCTCCTTCTTTGGCTTGCCCTTGGCCTCTTTTTTGACGGTGCCGGCGCCCTACACAAGACAGTTAACAAACTACCATTTTCGAAACTTTACCCAGTCGTTTATTTATATTAATTGTTAATTTTAGTATAGAAGATATAGTGAATAATCGAGATTTTTACAAAAATGTGAATATCTCGAAAACTAAGGCTTTTTTATATATTTTGGGCGGTCTTGAAACACTATCCGCTGTTTAAGGGTTTTGGGACACTCTGTATAATAAACATATTTGCTAATTTATTACATTATATCGTTTATAACATAAATAAAAACGCGATAAGTAACCTAAAAAGTTACTAAAGTAAACAGCATAATTAGGCGAACTAGTATGATGCATAAAACTGGCCAAGAGCATGTCGGACCATGCTCAGTGTAGGGTTCCATAGCCGTAACTATAAGGTAAAAAATACGATGTAAAAAAAGTACAATAACAAAAGAGCGTATCTTCATAGCAATTACGTCCTTTTGTTGAGAAGCGCAGTTTATCGGCAATAACTCAAAAACGGTAAATTCGATCTTGTTGAAAATAATTTTCGTTGAAAGTATTAATTGAGCGTTATCTTTGTAATTTTTTTTCGAACACACGGTTTAGAAGATAGAGGGGGGGGGGGAGACACAATTTTCACAACTTTCGGAGCGATTATTTCCAAAGGTATTCACTTAATCAAAAACATTACTTAAGAACCTTAAAATATTTTCAAAAGAGCTGTCGAACTATGTACCACACGTTGACATTTTGTGAAAAAAAATTTTTTTAGCTTCTGTTACATGTAGGTATGGAGTGCCTCCCCTAGATTTTTTTATTTTTATTATTTAACTACCAAACTTAGTTGCGGCATCTACAAGACATCTATATTCCAAATTTCATCAGTATAGGTCTTGTAGTTTTTGAGTAAAATGCCTGTGACATACGGACGGACGGACGGACATGACGAAACTATAAGGGTTCCTTTTTAGCCATTTTGGCTACGGAACCCTAAAAATGTTGTCTGGCTCACAGAAAATTAAATAGTCATAGGTAAATATTTATGAAATTTTACTGACAATAATTTGCACGGATCAGGATAGGGCTAAAAACACAAAATAAATTCATGAAACATGTAGTCCTTAAATATTTTATCCACAGAACCTACAGACCATCATCAGCGGCTCAAAATTAATGTTTAGTGGCATTCCAAATATATAAGGTCCTAATTTATTAGTTGCAGATATTTTTACAGCTGATAGTACTCGGTCTCTGGAGTATAGTAAAGCATGAAACATTATAGCTTTTACGATGTTTTTTTGGAGAAAAAGGAAAAACAAATTTGCTACGTAATAACACCCTGTTAATGTGATTACTAAATGAAAACTCATTGAACAGATTCTAGTAGCTCTTTTACGTACCACTTAACTGTGGGCCACTTCACAATGACATTTGCAGTTTTCCCGCCGAACCGTTACGACATTTACGGCAAACAATTTTTGACATGACAGATAGTGTTATTGTGACATGTGATAATGCACATGGTGATTTTTTTAAGACGAAATTATAATTAATTTTTTTGTTAGGTAAATGAAATCAAAAAAGTTATATGAAAAGATTTCTTAATTTCTATTTAAAGTTAATTATTTTAATGTAAAGTATAATGTGTTAAAATATCTGCAACTAATAAATTAGGACCTTATATATTTTGGTTGCCAATTCAAATTGCGAAAAGCTTTGTTACAAAAATCGGCAGCTGTAGGTTAAAAATAACGGCGTGTAACAATCGTACATAATGATGATGAACACGACCGCACCACGTCGCGCTCAGCACATTTGTACCGGCATAGGGTGACGGGGTGAAGCGGTCGGTTCGATTAGAACTAGGGTTGATTTTCTGATTTTTATGTTAGTATTTATTTATGTAAAAATTTCTGTCGGCAGCGGACGATGCACCTAACGATAATGTTAAATGTTGTTGTTTTTAATGTACATACCTTAATTTGATTTTATTTTTGTTTCTCCCGACTAATATCCCAAAATCCCGTAAAATTGTATTTTCTCCAGATACAATTATTAAAAAAAAAATACTTCTGCAAGGGCTCTTTTACATGTCTGACTCTATTCTTTTCTTTTGGCACTTCGGGTAAATGACCTGGTGAGAAGAAGCGCCGGAAGAAACTCACCAGTTTCTCTTTTCAAACATATTAAGTATTACAACAATATGAATAATACATTACGAGTACATTAAATAGGGTCATTCGATGTGGCAACCCTAATTAGAACCCGCGGACAGACAATGCAGTGTCTGGTTCTTTTTCCCCGTTGTTTGCGTTGCACGTTGTACTTACTTCATTTTTTTATAAAAGCGGTTAAAGTTATGAAAAAAACTATGGTGGGACCAAATATCTTCCATATAATTGTTTGTTTTATTTGTCTACTTAATTTTTCTATGACAAAACTATTTATGTATAACTTATTTTGTAGATATCTTTTATCTTTTCGAGTCCTGCAGCGCTCGCCGGCACAGGATAGTCTGATTTTTTTTTCATTATTTTCCACGCATAAAAATAATTAAACAATATTGTTAGAGACCTGAATAAAATTTAGTTATCCGTCTTTACATACCTACGGAAAGAGACCTAGGACTCTAAAATTAAAAATAAATGTAGTACCTGTAGTAAGCTAATAATATGCAACTGCCATGATAACTAAGCATTTGATGAAATGTAGGGAATGTAGGTAAGTACGTTTTGTGCATTTGCCGCATGTCTGTGTATTATGAGCCCAAGCCGTTATTTTATTCAGTCAACGCAGAATGAAGCGCGTATACGAGTAGATACCTACTCGTATACGCGTAAGACACGCGTACGTAGAATACTACTTTAGCAGTGCCCTTGCATTATAAGTAGCGTATACATCTGTCTACCCTTATGTTTATGTTAGTAAATAACCACATTTTTACTAAAAAAAACCCGACCGTGGTGCACTTTGAAACTGCATAAAATCCGCCATTTTGTTTATTTTAACGAACTTGATACCCAGTGACACTCGCACCATCAAGACGAATCTAATGATGTATCATTTATCAAAATCGGATGTGCCGTTGAGTAGTTACGAGCGGACACAGGAACGGACATATATACTCCATTGGGCTTCGCCGCAGTCGGGTAAAAATTGGCCTAGTGTGAGTCGGATTCGCACACGAAGGATTCCGTACCACAGTCGAGCACAAATACGTTACAACCCAGAGGTGATGCGGATGTTCGCATACACGGATTGCCCGCATTACTATGAGAATCCGCAACAGCGGAATTTATGCGGATGCAAATGATGGATTAAATGCGGCTCTGTGTAACTCACTGTAAAAACGCGCGTGCTGCGTGTGTGCATGTTTAGTACTTCCATTGATGAGCCAATTTACTAACCAAATGTTGTATGTTATGTCACTTTTGTCGACGAAACGGCCGGCAGCCAATTACGTACTACTTTTCTTTCTTCTTTAAAAATGTGAGTCACAAAATATCCGTGATACAAAACACAAAATAGCAACTTCTTGAAAATGTACAATACATATCTATTAAGTATTCTCTATATAGACGGAGACGGCGCGTTACCGAGCATGGCTCGAGCATAACAAGTCGGAAATAACTTATTTTATCTCATCCGACTGGCTCAGAGATACTTTAACAAACAAGAAACACTTTATTCCTATAAAGTCCACAAGGTGATTTGACGACCTGGCTAAGGTCGCCGGCAGCCGGAGACATAAAACGTGCGACTGTTCGTTGTGGAAGTGTTTGGGGGAGACCTATGTTCTGCCGTGGACGTCTCCAGGTTGAACTGATGAATGATGACGTATTTAAAGTCGGTGGCACGTCGCCGGCGCACTCTGACGGTCTCGTGGTTGTTGCAGCGGGCTCGCGGCGTGCGCGGCGATGCGCTAACGCCATGCGCGCGCCGCCATGCGCCCCCGCGCCCCCCGCGCCGCGCCCGCCCGCCCCCTGCTGCTGCTGGCGCTGCTGCTGGCCGGTGAGTGTGCGTGTCGCCTCTCGCCTCTCGCCCGCTACACTCCCCCCCCGGGACGGTGACTCACGGCCTCGTGTGTTGCAGGCTGCGCCGGCAACCCTGACGCCAAGCGGCTGTACGACGACCTGCTCAGCAACTACAACAAGCTGGTGCGGCCCGTGCTCAACGTGAGCGACGCGCTCGCCGTGCGCATCAAGCTCAAGCTCAGCCAGCTCATCGACGTGGTGAGTCCCGCCCCGCTCCCCGCCGCCCACTCCCCTTCCGACCTGCGCTAATCCGATACGTAATTGTTCCAGAATCTCAAGAATCAGATAATGACGACCAACCTCTGGGTGGAGCAGGTGAGTTGAACGCTTGAATCGCCTCAAATGAACTCCGGCTTAAGAGGAAACAGTAAAGCCGAGAGAATTGAAAATTAGGTATTTGTAAAATGTGTCGCTGTCCCGCACTGCCCGCCTCTACCCCGCAGAGCGCGATAGAGACAACTGCAGCTTGGACCGAAAATACCTTTTAAAATTTCATGAAAACAACGTTTCGTAGTCCCCTGATTTCTTCCCCAAAACTTAACCTATTTAATTATTTTTTTCATTAAACATTAAAGAAAGGCTTTGGTCGTGTTCCTATGTTTTCCTTTTTTTTAATAATCTAGTCAAATTTGTTTTCTGGATGTGTGAACAAAGCGGAAAATCTGGCATTTTTTTTAGGTTTTTGAAGGTTAATATCTCTTTTGAGAATCAATTTATCGTAAAAAGGAAAACATAGGAACATATCAATAGTAGCCATAGATTTTTGGACAAAAAATTATTGCTCTGCTGGCATTATCCAGGGAGGAAACAGGGGACTACGTTAGTATGGAAAAACTGCCCTCCTGTTTTCTCCTAATTTAGATGCCATGCAGACTGCCGATTTTGGTTAACCTTTCCGTAACGGCGGTATTATGTGAACGACCAGACAGCTAAAGAGGTTGTGATCGTGCTACTCGTGTACGGTGCTTTACAAACTATGATATGCCGCTGTATTGGTTCTACTTACATGACATAATATGCAATTAACGATTTGAATACGATTTTTATGGGTATGTACAAATTGTACAATATGAGAAGATGTGTCGCGTGGTTATGCAAAGTGTGAGCGATGTAGTCGATGGTTGTGGGTTGCAGAGCTGGTACGACTACAAGCTGTCGTGGGAGCCGCGCGAGTACGGCGGCGTGGAGATGCTGCACGTGCCCTCCGACCACATCTGGCGCCCCGACATCGTTCTTTACAACAAGTGAGTCCACCTTGCGACTTGATCAACGCCTTACCGGCACTAATGTATTTATGATAACACATTCGACACGACTCTGTATCTCTGTGTAATCGATTTCTGTAGCAGTTATATCCAGCAAAATGCTTTTATGTGTCCCGTTTCATCATACAGTGTTAGGTCAAGAATGATGAACTGGTGATAGACAGTTACTTAGGTCTATCAAATAAAGCTAAGTTTTACTCGTATTCAGTAAAAATGTCAAAATTTTCCTGATATTTTGGCTTATTAGTTTTCCTCAAATTTAACACCCTTGCCTAGTTTTTTCTATACCTACTGACAGGGCGCAAGTTAGGGATACAGTTTCAAATTCCAATCCAGCCTGTTGTGGTTTAGTTTGCACGGTGTCTATTAGTAGTTAGACACAAAATATGTACATTTGCTCTTAAGCTCCGGATACTAATGTGCATTTCCCCGAGCGTTTCAAACGCCGTGACTTCAGTGGGAGCGATATAGTCGAAGTTCTCTGAGATTTGTGCAGCATTTTCATTTATGTGTCGGGGCTTTCTACGACATAACTGAAAATGCTGTCCAAATCTCGTACTAGCAGTCGTCTGTGAGCGCGGTCTGTCCGCAGTGCCGACGGCAACTTCGAGGTGACGCTGGCGACCAAGGCGACGCTCAACTACACGGGCCGCGTGGAGTGGCGCCCGCCCGCCATCTACAAGTCCTCGTGCGAGATCGACGTCGAGTACTTCCCCTTCGACCAGCAGACCTGCGTCATGAAGTTCGGCTCCTGGACTTACGACGGTTTCCAGGCGAGTACCGCCTCCTCGTCCCGTCGCTCACTCTCCTACGACCGAGCCTGACCGTCGCGTGACGTTGCAGGTGGACCTGCGGCACATCGACGAGGCGCGCGGCACGAACGTCGTGGAGCTCGGCGTCGACCTCTCCGAGTTCTACACCTCGGTGGAGTGGGACATCCTGGAGGTGCCGGCCGTCAGGTACGCGCCGATCCCGCCACCCGTAGCCGCCCGCCGTGGCCCCTCCCGCGCTAACCCCTGCGTGCGTGTTGCAGGAACGAGAAGTTCTACACGTGCTGCGACGAGCCCTACCTGGACATCACGTTCAACATCACGATGCGGCGCAAGACGCTGTTCTACACCGTGAACCTGATCATCCCCTGCATGGGCATCTCCTTCCTGACCGTACTCGTGTTCTACCTGCCCTCCGACAGCGGCGAGAAGGTCTCGCTGTCCATCTCCATCCTGCTATCTCTCACGGTGTTCTTCCTCCTGCTCGCGGAGATCATCCCCCCCACCTCGCTCGTGGTCCCGCTGCTGGGCAAGTTCGTGCTCTTCACGATGATCCTGGATACTTTCAGGTGAGCGTCGCGTCTCCTCCCGGCGGCCTCGCGCCCGACGCCCGGTCCGACTGATCGCCCGTCTTTCTGTGTGCAGCATATGCGTGACGGTGGTGGTGCTCAACGTGCACTTCCGGTCGCCGCAGACGCACACGATGGCGCCGTGGGTGCGTCGCGTTTTCATCCACGTGCTGCCGCGGCTGCTCGTGATGCGGCGCCCGCACTACCGCCCCGACCCGCACCGCAGTCGCTTGTGAGTCGGATCCCTCGATCGTCCGCCGGCGCTCGACGTCGAGCGCTCGATCACCATTCTCGTGTTTCTGTGCAGCGCCGGGCTGGCGAGCGCGGCGGAGACGGTGCAGTGGGAGCAGGAGGCGGGGTGGGTGTGCGGCGGGGGCGGGGGCGGGGGCGGGGGCGGGCTGGGCGACGCCGCGCCCCCCGCGCCGCTGCCGCCGCCGGCCGCGTCCTGCCGCCTGCACGACGCGCCCGCGCTGTGTGACGCGCTGCGCCGCTGGCACCGCTGCCCCGAGCTGCACAAGGCCATCGACGGGATCAATTACATCGCCGACCAGACGCGCAAGGAGGAGGAGTCGACGCGGGTGAGTGCGGGCGGGAGTGGCCGCCGCCTGTCGGCCTCGGCCTCGACTGACGACTGGTGTTCTTGTGGCAGGTGAAGGAGGACTGGAAGTACGTGGCGATGGTGCTGGACCGGCTGTTCCTGTGGATCTTCACGCTGGCGGTGCTGGTGGGCTCGGCCGGCATCATCCTGCAGGCGCCGACGCTGTACGACGAGCGCGCGCCCATCGACGTGCGCCTGTCGGAGATCGCGTACGCCACGGCCAAGCCGCGGCCGCCGCCGCCGCCGCGGTAGGGGCGCCGCGCCATCGACCGCCCCTCCCCCGGCTCTTTGTACATAATAAAATAATTATATTAGTTTATACGACGAAATAACGTGATCGAAAATGAGTCGAATTTCTTTTGATAGAGACGAAAATAAATCGATTGTTTATAAAACATGTTCGTTTCGAAATCACCCGCGCGAGTCATCCCTTTGTTTGGTGAGCGAGTGAAGCGGGTGAGTTGACAATCGAACACATGACGAAGGTAAGAACGCACTGACAATTTTTCGCCCTTAAAGATAAATACTTGCCCAAATAGTGTTGTCGCATGACGGTCGCTTGACAGCTCTCTTCCCCAAAAATTCCCCTGTAGTTCTGACCGAAGCCCGATGAAGTCCGCGTTGCTCTTCATCAGCAATCAGTTACCTTATGCTTTGTCGATCGAGAAATAAATGATAAAGCATCCGTCAGCTTCTGACAAGTAGGCATGTACCCGAGGACCTTAAAATAAATAACCGGATGTAGCCTCGCTGACAAAGAACTGAAGCTCCTCTAGTCTGCCGGTTTCAACGCTGGTTGGTCAGGTCAATGTGTGCATGCTGCGGGTAGTAGGAAAAAACTTGTTGAAATGAGCGTGGGGCTCGTAAGTATATACAAAGCAACCGACCCACTACAAACGCTTCACTTATCTGTTGGCGAGACTCCGTCCGGCTATTTATTTTAAGGTGCTTGTATGTACCTAAGTGTGAGAGCGACGTATGTTGCAGAGGTTAAAAAGTCTCAAATATCTCATTCGTTCCCAATCAACAGATCATGGTGTGCAGGTAACTAATTGGACGCATTAGATTATTTTTTCACATTAAAGGTAGACGTAGACCAAGTTATTATAATGCAGTAATTTCCGACCAGTGTTTATAGAAATAAAGACATCCCATCAAATCATAAATTAAAAGGAGTAATATTGGGAAAAAAGCCAATGTTGACATAACACTGCACTGTTGACAGTCAGCCCTGCCTTATGCGATGCCATAATTATGCGTTTCATGCAGCGTCGTTCCGGAAACTGATTTCTTGACATCCGATTCAGTAGTTTTAAATTCGCATCCGCAGACATAAATATGTAGATTTGAAAATGGGTAAAAATATTTTACGTCATACCTGGCCATAAAGTGGCAATTACCGTCCGCTACACGTACGGAAAATCCCACTTCCTGGCCTGGGGAGACGTAAAATGTTGTACTTACCACGGGCGGTAATAAAGAAATGTTCTGATCGCACACCTGCGATCTGAGACATTATTTGTTTTACCGCCCTAGGTAAGTAATGTACTATTTGAAGCGACCGCACTAAACTAACAAGCACGCATACGTACACAGCAAGTGCTGCTGCTCAGCTTCCTTCTTTCACCGAATAAACGCATGAAGGCTCTGCATCGATATTTGCGAATGCTGATGCATATTCTGAGAGTAATGCGGAATTTCTGTTTGCGGATGTGGATATGAATAACCGCATTATTTAAACCCAGAGACCGTCTTTCCTGACCCATATTTTAGTTTTTAGTTTTAGTATCCGAGGGCCTCACCGAAAATTAGCGTCACGGCTTGCCGTGGCAATATGCTGAGTGAGGTCCTTATTTAGCGCGGACATGCTCAAGGCATACTGTTGATGTTTTTTTTATTGTGTTATGTTTTTGCGCTAAATAAATTATTTCATCAGCATTTTGTTTGAGTTACCAACGCTACACACTCGTTCTACGAGACTTGTATCGTCCCTGAAATAGGGCTCAATACCTCTGGCACAACTGTGACATACTGATCTTGGTGACGCGACAAACTACCTATCCCTTTCCATTTAATATACATAGTGTGAAAGTGACAGGTCATGTCTGTCACGGCCACATTTTGCTAGCCTGGCTGCTCTCAATCACACCCGTCGTGGCGGGCGCAATAGCGCAGCGTGGGGCGTGCGGCGACGCGGGACACGAACGGAGCGGCGAGCGGAGCGGCGAGCGGAGCAGCGAGCGGAGCGGCGAGCGGAGCGGCGAGCGGAGCGGCGAGCGGCGCGGCGGGCGAGTTGGCGCGTGACGGGGATTATGGAACCATAGGGAGCCGAGGGGTTGGCGTCGCGCCAATATTTGACTCATGGATGTAAGATTCACGGTCGACTTTTGGCTCCGTACCGCGCCACTTGACTCGATAGATTTTCTAAAAGTCATACAATATGATGTGGTTCCGCTGGCGTAAGGTTTAGAGCCCATATGATACATCCGCAGTGGCTATTCGATGTGCTTAACGGCCGAGTCGTTGTGAGTCGATTGCCGAAGTTAACGGCTATAGATGTATACCGAGCTGAGACAAGGATGTCAGGGCTAGGTACCTTAAGGTCGTGTAGTCGATGCTACAAACGAAAAACGTTGTGAGCCAGCTTACTGTGCAATGTTATTTCTGCGGTTTATCTGTAGGTACATACGGGTATATACGGGTTATTATTAAATGATTTATGTTGGGCGAGACAGATCCTTAATAACTAAAATGAAATACAATATTCTGTATCTACACCCACCCTATAATATCATAAATCCTCTATTATGCGTTCGGGAACCCTGTATAATGGCCACCATTATTCCAACGAGTAATGTAACATCAGCGTATTATCTGGACAAATGTTATTATAATGGGTTGGGATCATAACGACTACATCGTCAAAACGACCAAATCATCATAAGGTCCAGATCTCTAAAGGACCATCTCCTTAGAAAGCCCATATCTCCGAATTACTAGGTAGCAAAACTACTACTTCTTGAGAATACCACTTCGTTAATAGTCCACATATCACAAAGACCAGGGAGCAAAACGACTAGTTCTTGAAAAGACTATTTCGTTAATAGACAAAATCTCAATAAGACGAGGTAGCAAAACGACTAGATAGCAAAATGTTGGTATAATCATGCCCATTTTGTGTATTTAGATTTTCTCATTTCATTTAATTGTGGTCATTTTGGACATTGTTGAAATAAACCTCATGCCTATTACATTACATACCGTAAGGTCGGGGTACTTTGGCCAAATGTAGGGTAACTTTGCCCACATTGTAAATCACATATCTCAAATCTATAAGGTCTGATAATAAACATAAAAACATGAATGGTCAGCTAAAACCATCCACATGACAATGTGCCGTAATTTAAATGCAGTAGTAAAACCTGAATCGAATTAATCCCTATGGTCAAAGTTACCCCCCCAGGGCGAAAGTATCCCGACCTTACGGTATTTTAATGTACCTAACTATTTATTTATTTTTAATAGATTTATACATTTTATAATATACTTTTACCTAACAAATTTCCTCTATAAAATAAAATTCGAAAGTTCTAAATGATAAACCAACGTAAAACTTTGTGTTATGTTTAATTTTTGTGCATATTAGTTATTATTTGGGTCATAACGGTTACCCATTTACGTTAAATTAAGAATATATAGGTATAATTTAATTTACCTGTAAGTTTTATATAAATGAATAGATAAAGTCTATTTAATTCTACAGTTTTTCTGCGTTTTTGTTATGAATAAAAAATATGCATTAAACTGTACTAGCACTGACATAAATTCAGTAAGTCGTTTTGCTACCTCGTCTTATTGAGATGTTGTCTATTAACGAAATAGTCTTTTCACCAACTAGTCGTTTTGCTCCCTGGTCTTTGTGATATGTGGACTATTAACGATGTGGTCTTCTCAAGAAGTAGTCGTTTTGCTACCTAGTCATTCGGAGATATGGGTGTTCTAAAGAGATGGTCCTTTAGAGATCTGGACCTTATGATGATTTGGGCGTTTTTGACAATGTAGTCGTTATGATCCCAACCCATTATAATGTATGAAAAATCATAATGACATCGAAATCAATGCTGTTATGAAAATCGTGCTGGTCATGATTTGAAATCTAGTCGTAAATAGCGGTCATTCTTCCCGGTTCCCAAACACATAATTGTATATTTATAATATGTATGTACGTAGATAAAATAAGTACAATCGAACCAACTGAATCATGACCCACTTGCCTGATAATTCGTGTGAAACTTTCAAACTTGTAAGATCTATCGCGTATAATGCACTTACGACGTTTTAGGTACTAATAAAATTACGTCAATACAGGTCGCAGACCTATGCAACTTTAACCTTTGTTATCATTGCCATAAAACCACATTTCACACATATACAGTCATTGTTTGAATCTCGAGCTAGTTCTCGCTTATTTAACCTAAACTTTTTGATGATGGAAAAAATAAATTTAAAAAATGGGGTGTTCTACAAGTGTGTCATATTATGTCAAGTTGTCAGTCAATGTGAAAAAATAGAAATTAAATGCTTAATAATTTTTAATAATGGCTTATTTAGAAGAACAAAGAGCTCGGATTGTAGTCTTAAGTGAGGAAGGCTATGGCATACGGGAAATATCACGCGAACTGAATATTTCTCGGAATACAGTGAGGACCTGGATCAGACGGCACGCCGAAGAGGGCATCCTCGAGGACAGACGACGCCATAACCACGGCGTTCGCCGACTCACGAACGAACAAAGAGTGGACATGCAACACCACTACGAAGAACATCCTTTTACTCCCACCCGATATTTTGCGGCACAACATGACGTCTGTCTACAAACTATTAGAAATTATTTGCACGGCACTGGACTGCATTACAGACATTATGCTGAGAAAGTAGCCTTAACGGATGATCATAAAACAGCGAGAAGGAATTTTGCAAACGCTTATTTAGACTACGACTGGACTAACACTATATTTACAGACGAAAAAACATTTCGATCTTCTCAACACGGTCGCTTAACTTTGTGGCGTTACGATAACACCCGGTACACAGAAGATCACGTCGTGCCTAATCATTTATCCGGTCGAATTTCAGCGAATATGTGGGCGTGGATGGGTATCGGAGGAGTAGGTGAGCTTGTCCATATTTCTTCTCGGCAAAACGCAATGAAGTATGTCGATCTATTAGAAGAATCTATGTTACCGACAGTGCGAACAGTTTACCCGCGTGAAGATGTGCCAGTATTTTCCTACGTTCATGACAACTGTCGAGTGCATACTGCCAGGGTAGTCTCAAATTGGTTTGATCTGCATAATGATGAAGTTACTTTGATTCCATGGCCGAGTAGATCCCCAGACCTCAACCCAATAGAAAATTTGTGGGGTTTGATGGTCCAAATGTGGGATAACAGAAACGAGAGAACAAAGGAAGCAATTGAGCAACATTGTAACGAAATTTGGGATTACTTGAGAGACAGCGACATTTGCAGTCGTCTAATAGGGTCAATGCGTGACCGATTACAAGCCGTTATCGATAACCATGGTGCACACACTAGGTTTTAGATACTGAATCTTATATTTTAAATTAGTTCTGTTAAAGATTAAATAAAGTTTTTTTTCATTTCACAAATTTTATTACTGTTTTTACTTATATAGCTTGAAAGACCAACAATGGCAAGTTTCTGTCCTTAAAATAGTTATAGGAATGACGTGATTGAAACCTGTAATCTAAAGTTTATGCTGGCACTTCACTTGGCCGTATTTGCCCAAACATGACTGCATTATTTTTGATTTTATATTCTAGAGAAATAAATGCGACTAATAGTTGAGCAAATTTAATACGGCCAAGTGAAGTGGCACCATTACGTTCGTAGAAAACTTCCTATACTTACCTACGTAATACAGATAAAGACAGTAACATCATCTCTTCTTTTTCATATACGAGCTTAGTCGATATTGTCCGATTTATTTAACAGTGCACTCAGTAAATGTCAGTGTCTAATCAAATGATAACAAGTTCGTTACCAAGGAAATAATTTATCAAGCGAATTTCGACCTACTTGCATTTAAGGGGTTTAGCAAAATAAGCTTATGGTGGGTCATGATTCAGTTGGTTCGATTGTACCTATGCATCTGTACATAAAACCCCACTCGTGTTCTAAGGCTTCTCATTATGTATCAGTTTCATAAACTACTATTCCACACCAAATCAAAAGAGCGTAAGAAACTTAATCAGAAACAAGCGATCTCTTTTACCCACCAGCTAACTACCAAACTAGATAACTGCCTAAACGACCACTTTCAAGCGGAACACGGGCTTTACTTTATAAATGGAGCAAAGCTTTGAGAAACAGATTATAAAGTCATTCAAAAATAAGCCGTCACACATTTAAGTCAGGTGATGTGACGGCACATTTTTAGGGTTCCGTACCCAAAATGGAAAAAACGGAACCCTTATAGTTTCGTCATGTCCGTCCGTCGGTCTGTCCGTCCGTCTGTCCGTATGTCACAGGCATTTTACTCAAAAACTACACGATAGATATTGATGAAATCTGGAATATAGGTGTATTGTATGAGCCGCTACTTAGTTGGGTAGTTAAACAACTAAAATAAATATTTTACGGGGCACTCCATACATGTTACACAAGCTAAAAAATTTTTTTTCAGGAAATATTAACGCGTGGTACATAGTTCGACAATTCTTTCAAAAACATTTTAAGGTTCTTAAGTAATGTTTGTGATTAAGTGAATATCTTTGGAAATAATCGCTCCGAAAGTTGTGAAAATTGTCCCCCACCCTCTATCTCTATCTTCTTAACCGTGTATCCGAAAAATATAAAAAAAATACAAAGATAACGCTTAAATTATAATACAACGAAAATTATTTTCAACAAGATCGGATTAACCGTTTTTGAGTTATTGCCGATAAACTGCGCTTCACAACAAAAGGACGTAATTGCTATGATACGCCCTTTTGTTGTTGTACTTTTTTACATCGTATTTTTTACCTTATAGTTACGGCTATGCCATAGCATAGCCGCTATGGAACCCTACACTGAGCATGGTCCGACATGCTCTTGGCCAGTTATTTGGATGTAGTGTCGGTGTGCGTAGTGTGTAACTAAGCGATATAATGCGAATTGTTTTCGTAATGACTATGAAATACAGACAGATATACTCGTGCTTGACCCATTCATACGTCAAACCCGCCAAATGTGGAAAAAATATCCTGTATTTTCATGATGTCAAACAAAAACTATAGGATATAATTTGTCTTAAGTGACTTAGTATCTTATAATATTTCACTCTCGATGATTGTGCTCATACAAGCACCTAAACTAAATGTGTGAACACCATCATTTCTTGAAACTGATATGTAAAATTGCAATAAGTTCCTAAACTGATCTACTTCAGACGAAAACTTCGGTTCGCGAAAGACAATGACTTTGCGTTTAAGTGTTCAAATACTGTTTTTTTTTTATAGGAATATGACGGCAGGAAGCAACTACGCCGCCCGGCATGATGATCAGTTCCTTATGTTTAAGATACTGTGTTAACAAGGTCAAAATATTCCTCTCCTTTATCCTTTTTTTTGACAACAGAAACAAACAGGATGTATTTTTACATAGGTATGGAAGGTTTAACTCGACGCAATTAAAGAAAATAAAAAAAAAAAGTTTCCAAACTAACTTTTCCTATCTAGACAAAGTATTTAAAGTACCTACTTGCCTTTAATATCGCACTGTCATGGTCTCATCTGGCTCGTTTCACGAATCTACAAGTTATAATTTTTGAAAGTCTAAACTAGCAACTTAGATAAAAACACAATTAGTTGGCAAAGCAATCAGTGTTGCTAGTTTATTTTTTTTTTACCTAGCCTATTTTATGTGTAGTCAAGTGTTTACATACATACATAAAATTATAACTTGAAGTTTCGTGAAACGGGTTAATCGTTTCCCCGTATAGCATAGCATTTTATCTACGGAACCCTAAATAATGCATTTTTTTAATGTGTGTTAATGTTTATTAGCTAATAATATTTCACTAGATAAAAGATCGACGTCGTAAGATTGTCGCCTATGATTTATTTTTATTTAAAATAATATAAAAAAAATTTGCTAAATTAGGCCATTTTGGATTGATTAAGACCACGTAAAGTTATGTCAGAGGTTCCCAAACCATTCCATTCAATAATTGAATCAGTAGAAGCGTAAGAACAACAAAAAAAATGTTAAATAATACATTACTGGCCGCGCGACCTTGGCAGAAAGTTTACCTAGCTAAGCGTGCGACTGACGGGTGGGACTGGAGGGGCAATTTTTTTCGCGTTTTTCAGAAGAAACGATGGAAGGACTCCATGGCCCATGCCATAGAATTATTTCAGACACAAGCAAAAATTCTCTAGAACCGGCCCAATTACGAAAAAAACGCAAAAAGTAAATTTTGGCTGGAGCTAACCTAACTCAGCGAAAGTTAGGTTAGGTCCTCGGTTGAAAAAAAATTAGGTTAGGTTAAATGAAGTTAGGTTGCGGCAGAGTGTAGAATGGGCCACGCTTTTCGCGATACAAGCAGCGAAATTCTCTAGAACCGGCCCAATTACGAAAAAAACGCAAAAAGTAAATTTTGGCTGGAGCTAACCTAACTCAGCGAAAGTTAGGTTAGGTCCTCGGTTGAAAAAAAAATAGGTTAGGTTAAATGAAGTTAGGTTGCAGCAGAGTGTAGAATGGGCCACGCTTTTCGCGATACAAGCAGCGAAATTCTCTAGAACCGGCCCAATTACGAAAAAAACGCAAAAAGTAAATTTTGGCTGGAGCTAACCTAACTCAGCGAAAGTTAGGTTAGGTCCTCGGTTGAAAAAAAATTAGGTTAGGTTAAATGAAGTTAGGTTGCGGCAGAGTGTAGAATGGGCCACGCTTTTCGCGATACAAGCAGCGAAATTCTCTAGAACCGGCCCAATTACGAAAAAAACGCAAAAAGTAAATTTTGGCTGGAGCTAACCTAACTCAGCGAAAGTTAGGTTAGGTCCTCGGTTGAAAAAAAAATAGGTTAGGTTAAATGAAGTTAGGTTGCGGCAGAGTGTAGAATGGGCCACGCTTTTCGCGATACAAGCAGCGAAATTCTCTAGAACCGGCCCAATTACGAAAAAAACGCAAAAAGTAAATTTTGGCTGGAGCTAACCTAACTCAGCGAAAGTTAGGTTAGGTCCTCGGTTGAAAAAAAAATAGGTTAGGTTAAATGAAGTTAGGTTGCGGCAGAGTGTAGAATGGGCCACGCTTTTCGCGATACAAGCAGCGAAATTCTCTAGAACCGGCCCAATTACGAAAAAAACGCAAAAAGTAAATTTTGGCTGGAGCTAACCTAACTCAGCGAAAGTTAGGTTAGGTCCTCGGTTGAAAAAAAAAATAGGTTAGGTTAAATGAAGTTAGGTTGCGGCAGAGTGTAGAATGGGCCACGCTTTTCGCGATACAAGCAGCGAAATTCTCTAGAACCGGCCCAATTACGAAAAAAACGCAAAAAGTAAATTTTTGCTGGAGCTAACCTAACTCAGCGAAAGTTAGGTTAGGTCCTCGGTTGAAAAAAAAATAGGTTAGGTTAAATGAAGTTAGGTTGCGGCAGAGTGTAGAATGGGCCACGCTTTTCGCGATACAAGCAGCGAAATTCTCTAGAACCGGCCCAATTACGAAAAAAACGCAAAAAGTAAATTTTGGCTGGAGCTAACCTAACTCAGCGAAAGTTAGGTTAGGTCCTCGGTTGAAAAAAAAATAGGTTAGGTTAAATGAAGTTAGGTTGCGGCAGAGTGTAGAATGGGCCACGCTTTTCGCGATACAAGCAGCGAAATTCTCTAGAACCGGCCCAATTACGAAAAAAACGCAAAAAGTAAATTTTGGCTGGAGCTAACCTAACTCAGCGAAAGTTAGGTTAGGTCCTCGGTTGAAAAAAAATTAGGTTAGGTTAAATGAAGTTAGGTTGCGGCAGAGTGTAGAATGGGCCACGCTTTTCGCGATACAAGCAGCGAAATTCTCTAGAACCGGCCCAATTACGAAAAAAACGCAAAAAGTAAATTTTGGCTGGAGCTAACCTAACTCAGCGAAAGTTAGGTTAGGTCCTCGGTTGAAAAAAAAATAGGTTAGGTTAAATGAAGTTAGGTTGCGGCAGAGTGTAGAATGGGCCACGCTTTTCGCGATACAAGCAGCGAAATTCTCTAGAACCGGCCCAATTACGAAAAAAACGCAAAAAGTAAATTTTGGCTGGAGCTAACCTAACTCAGCGAAAGTTAGGTTAGGTCCTCGGTTGAAAAAAAATTAGGTTAGGTTAAATGAAGTTAGGTTGCGGCAGAGTGTAGAATGGGCCACGCTTTTCGCGATACAAGCAGCGAAATTCTCTAGAACCGGCCCAATTACGAAAAAAACGCAAAAAGTAAATTTTGGCTGGAGCTAACCTAACTCAGCGAAAGTTAGGTTAGGTCCTCGGTTGAAAAAAAAATAGGTTAGGTTAAATGAAGTTAGGTTGCGGCAGAGTGTAGAATGGGCCACGCTTTTCGCGATACAAGCAGCGAAATTCTCTAGAACCGGCCCAATTACGAAAAAAACGCAAAAAGTAAATTTTGGCTGGAGCTAACCTAACTCAGCGAAAGTTAGGTTAGGTCCTCGATTGAAAAAAAAATAGGTTAGGTTAAATGAAGTTAGGTTGCGGCAGAGTGTAGAATGGGCCACGCTTTTCGCGATACAAGCAGCGAAATTCTCTAGAACCGGCCCAATTACGAAAAAAACGCAAAAAGTAAATTTTGGCTGGAGCTAACCTAACTCAGCGAAAGTTAGGTTAGGTCCTCGGTTGAAAAAAAATTAGGTTAGGTTAAATGAAGTTAGGTTGCGGCAGAGTGTAGAATGGGCCACGCTTTTCGCGATACAAGCAGCGAAATTCTCTAGAACCGGCCCAATTACGAAAAAAACGCAAAAAGTAAATTTTGGCTGGAGCTAACCTAACTCAGCGAAAGTTAGGTTAGGTCCTCGGTTGAAAAAAAAATAGGTTAGGTTAAATGAAGTTAGGTTAGGTTAGGTTAGGTTAGGTTTTTTTTTTTTTTTTTTTGGAAATACGGTTGATTCCATCCGTGAGTACGGATGAGATCTTCCGCTAGAAGAGTGTTTTGTATCCAGGGCGCGGTGCTATCGGTATACACGTTGCCTGAGGGGTGTGTTTGTATGCATGTGTGTAGTTTAGTTATGTGTTAGTGTGTAGTGTGGTGTAGATGTTGTGGAGTGTTTCATTGCCCCTGCGGAGCGATCGGATGTCTAAATCGCAATCCGCTCGCTCCTCAGGAGCGAGGAGAGATTTTCAAGGTGAGTATAGTTCTAGGTACCGTTAGAGGATTTCAGATTTCGTACGATGTAGGCGAGGAAGCTATGGAAGGATATGGATGTGGTGGTTTTGGAGAGTACGTCGGAGATAGAGGTAGGGTCTATGCGGAGGTTTTCACAGGTGATGGTGTGATCCAGGCGTTTGGAGTCAAATCGCGGGCAGTCTTGAAGCAGGTGTTTCATAGATTGGCAGGTACTGCCATCGCAAGGACAGCAGTCGTCTATGGTAATGTTAAAGCGTTTTAGATATTGTTTATGATACCCATGATTAGAGATGAACTGTGTGGCTGAGAAGGTAAGTGTATTAGTCGTAATGTAGCTGTGTATGTCTGAGTAGTTTGGAAAGAGGGTTTTTGTGTAGATGCATTTTTCGGGGTGTTCGTAGAGCTTTGACTTTGATGTTTGGGCTAGTTGCTTGTTCTGTAGCTTTACGTAGCTTATAGGTATCTGCCAGTAGTCGGGGGCTTTTTTCAAGTTTGCAGCTGACTTTGCAGCAAGGTCCACTTGCTCGTTACCTAGGATCCCGCAGTGTGCCTTAACCCAGTAGAAGAAGATTTGTGATTGTAGGAGCTGTTTATTACTGTGGATTAGCTTATGTATTTTGTTAACTATTGGGTTGTGGCTTGATGGGTTAGCAATTTCTTGCAGGGCTGATTTACTATCTGATAGAATAAGGTGGACTGAGTTTAGAGTGGTTTCTTTGGTGATTGAGACTGTGTAGGCTTCGAGGCATTGTGCAATGGCAAGTAGTTCAGCTTGAAACACTGAGCAGCAATCATGCAGCTTGAACTTTTTAGTTACAGTAGTTCCGTCGGGTCTTGTGGTGGTATAAGCAGACCCGACTTTGCTGTCATGTTTGCTGCCATCAGTGTAGGTGGTCCATTTATTAATTGGGTGCGATTCAAGAGCAATGTCTACTTCATCTTGATTGCTCAATTCCTCGAAGGTTATAGTTTTCCTGTAGGCAGGATGTAGAAGGTCGGAGGGTGATGCTGGTGCTTCAATGGGGAGGTCCCCAGGTAAGAAGGAGGAGGTGCCTCGGAGTCTAGTGGATTCTACGTTTGCGGCGTACTCAATTTTATTTGGCAGTGGTATTAATTGAGCCAGGGTTATCGAGAGGTGGGTGCTGACTGTCCTAAAGGCGTGAATAATTTTTAGAGCAAAGAGTCTCTGGAATGATAAGAGTTTGGCTTGAATGAATTTATAGTTGAGTGCATTTGACCAGATAGACGCTGCGTAGGTTATTATAGGCTCGATGACATGGGTATAAATAGTACGCACGTTCTCCGGGTGGACTCCCCATGTGGGCCTAATGTAGACCTGAAGTTTATAATAGAGCTTTTTTGCCTTTTCGATGGTGTTGATGACGTGTTTGGTGAATCTGAATTTGTTATCTATTGTAATTCCGAGGTATTTTATTTCTTTTACTATAGGTATTGTTGGTTAGGTTAGGTTAGGTTAGGTTAGGTTTTTTTTTTTTTTTTTTTTATACAATGTAAGGCTACGCGCTCAGGAAAAATCCTCATGGACGACTGGGAATGGAGGGCCCAGACAGTGTCGGACTCTTACCGACTAAAACCTAAGCACGCGTCCTTACAACCGGGAGGCTGCGCGTCATTGGTATCCGACCAAGGTCTTCGTTTTATCCAGATCATCGCAGCGTCCCAGTTTTACAACGTTTCCGCGGACCCAAGGTCCTCGCCATTTTTTTACAATGGTGTTGATGAGAATGGGGAGTTGAGTTTACGTGGTTTCCCACCCTCTGCAGGCTCCCATTCCCATCAACTTACAAAGTTTACATGCAACTTATATACTAAATGTGCTTGGCGCTTTCGGTTCGGCTATGCGCTTTGACAGGTGTTGATGATGCATGCACACCATTACATTTCTTATTTACTAAGGGGGGAACTTGGAGGGAAGGGGGTCACCTTTATTGATTTGTGGGCTGATTTTCTGCCTGTTTTCGCCTCTTTTGTGTGAATTTGGCACGTATTTTTTCGTTGGTGTACCCTTTCTTTTTTTTTTTTTTTTTTTTTTTTTTGCCTTCCCTTTACAATGTTTTTGATCTTACATACTAGTTCGCAAATACCAAACCTCTACTTACAGACATACCCGTAAGTGTCGGTTTGGGCCTGCCTCCCGATCCCGACGCTTTGTAATCTACCGCTCAGCTACTTTGGATGCCCGACTTACAGTGAGGTGTCGTGGTTATGCCATTACGCACTTTTATCCAGCACCACCACTGTTTCCCGGTTTCCCTTTCACTGGCCGGTATGCCCTCCGCGTCGGTTTCAGTTTCCTAGTACCCTTGTACTCGCGAACTTTGCTTAGCCTAACAAGTTTTCATGCTGCGGTGTGCATGCATCACCGCGTTGTCCGGGTGTGACTTATGTCTAAGTTTGTGCGCTAGTTACATTTTTTGAAGGGTTACAATTAAAATACAGTTAAAACATTTAAGACGGGGTTACATTTTTTAAGGGTTACAGTTAAAATACAATCAAAACATGTAAGACGGGGTTTGCTAAATTTATGGCTTCATTACAGGGGGATTTGAGGTGGGAGGGAGACACAGAAGGGTTTGGCGGTGGGCTAGGCCTCAGCGCGCTCTACATGACAGTACAGATTTCTGGGTCACATCCTACGGGCATTGCTTGCTGTGACCTTTCGCGACTGGGCGTGTAGAACTCGCTGAAGTTCCTCGTTGTTTGGTTTTTCTGCGCCAGAAGTCGGTTCCGCATCTCCCTTCGGGTGTTTTCCAGGTCTTCCACTACCAGTTCTGGCCCTATTCCTTTCTCCGCACAGAACTTGTAGTAGAGGCGTTCCAGTTCCGGTTCCTCGAGTGGCAGGCCGTTGCTTGCGAGGTAAATGCGGTTGCTGACATAAGATTGCATGCCTAGGCTGACATTTCTTTCAAACTGGAAGAATGCCAGCTGCAGCCTTGCTCTCTCAAAGACAGCGTTCCTCGAAAAATTGCTCATTGCCAACTTGTCTGCAAATTCTGGGGCTTCATAGTCCAGCGCCAGTTCGCATCCTTTAGAGGGTTCTGCGCACTGGGGTTGTGAGGTGACGATGTCGTGCGTTGATACACCTTGTGAGCGCATCATCACCGGCAACATCACCACCCTTCCGTCGAACGTCGCTTTCCGAGTTGCAGTGGGAGCCCCCTGCACCTGACATACCACTTCGCACTTTGCTGTGCGGACAGTTTTCGTGGTAGCAGGTGGCAGTTCTGTTGGTTTTACGTTGGATTCCCTCTGCAATTCTTCTACGTCGCTCTTAACTTCCTCGCTGGACCGTTCCGGGTTTTCGCCCATAGGGTCCCGAACGTTGACAATGAGCACAAGTCTCTCCCTGCCTCTGAGATGGGCATGGTGCAAGGCTATTGCTAGCCCCGAACCGCGCGTCATCTCAGTAACAAAAAATTGGGCCCCACGTTTTACCTCGCCAGCATTGTCGAGCTGCGCTTCGAATTCCACCACCGCTTTTTCCGCGTTACTCCTTGTGCTCGTCGTGACTACTTCATGGCACAGATAAATGAGCTTGCGATTCTGGTGGTCCTCGAAGCAGGGTTTCGACATTTCCAGCCAGTCACGGAAACGGATCATGGGGGTGCTCATTTTTGCTGAAACAGTTTTTTGAAGGGAGATGTCTCATAAAAGAAGTAAGTAGTGAACTGTGGAAACCTAGGGGAGGCTGGGTGCAAGAGTGCTATTGGAAAAATTTGGGCAAGGGGGAGGAGAGGGGAGGGGGAGGAGGGGAGGGGCGGGAGTAACATCCTTGTGAATGATCGGGAGGAGTGGGAAGCGTGGTTGACCATGTCATGAAGTCCTTTATAGTCGTCTTTCTGGCCAGTCCTCCTCTTGCATAGCAAGGGGTGGCTGCTCCTGCGTTTGACTGCTTTTCGGGACTCTTCTCTCCTGTCGTCATCGCTTTCGCGATGATGGCTGAAAGAAGTTCGTTTCGTATGAACAACCACACGGTTTTGCTAGTGACTGAGGCGCATCGGCAAACTTGTAACCGGTGCGCCTCTATCACTTGTTCCGCTTTACCGCCACCGTGACTACCTTCTCGAGAAATTTAACGAAGGCGTCCCGGTGGATTCCCTTTAGGAACGTGCTCACGCTGCTCGGCTCGATTTTTTCGCCGGATTGTGTTTCCAGTTCCTGTCTCTCCACTCCAAATCGTGGGCATTCGCAAACAAGGTGCCAAATGTCTTCGTCGCAGGCTGGGTCGCATATGCAAGATGGTGAGTCTTTTACTTTGAAGCGGTGGAGGTAAGCCGCGAAGCCCCCGTGACCGGTTAGCGCTTGTACCAAGAAGTTCGTGAGTTTTACCTTTCTTATGATGCTATTTGCATCGCTCACTGATGGTAAGAACTTCTTGGTAACAGCACCGGTCTCGGAATCTTCGTATCGCCTCTGCCACTTAGCGACCGTTTCTTCTCGTATCGACCTTTTGACGTAGGACTTTGGCACCCTGTCGTATTCGGGAGCGGTCTTCTTCTTGAGTGCTGCTTGTTTTGCCAGTTCGTCTGCCCTCTCATTTCCTGGCGTTCCAACGTGAGCTCGCAGCCAAAAGAATCTCAGACTGACCCCCTTTTCGCGCAATACCTGAGTAGATGTTTTGATCCTCTGGATCAGTGGGTGTGTCGTGTCCGGGTTTTTAAGGAGCTCCAACGAGGACCTGGAGTCGCTAAGGATGCTGACGTTTGGCGCCTTGTATTTCTCCACGGCTTGTACTGCTCTTACGAGCGCAAACAGTTCGGTTTGAAATACTGTGTTATAGGGTGCCAATTTGATAGTTGAGAAGCGGATTTCTCTGCCTCCCTCCCACCATGTGAGTGCTGCTCCCGTCTTGCCCTCAATTTTACTACCGTCGGTGTAAATTTGGTTAGGTTAGGTTAGGTTAGGTTAGGTTTTTTTTTTTTTTTTTTTGGAAATACGGTTGATATAAATGTATGGGGACAGGGCACACCAGGGCAACGTGTCCATCTGAAACGGAGAGGGGACAACTGTGCTACAGGTGCAGTAAGCCGGGGCACAAGGCGTCGTCCTGTACGGACACACCCTTCTGTGCGGTGTGCCATCACGCCAAAAGACCAGCCGGGCACGTTATGGGGGGCCAGGCTTGCAACCCCCCAAGGACAAGAGGAAGGCAAAACCCCGTGGGGACCCTAGGGCGCAGCCAAGGACATGCCAACCAGGCTGAAGAGGGACAAACAATGGACCAATAATGTCGCTACGCCAACACGAGATCTTGCAAACAAATGCAAACCACTCCATCCGCGCCCAAGACCTCGTAATGCAGGTCATGGCGGAGTGGGGTGTAAGCGTAGCGGTGGTTGCCGAGCCGTATTGTGTCCAACCTCGGCCCAACTGGGCGGGCGCATCCGATGGGAGCGTGGCCATAATTGCTC
This sequence comes from Eudemis profundana, assembly GCA_947034925.1. Taxonomy (NCBI): domain Eukaryota; kingdom Metazoa; phylum Arthropoda; class Insecta; order Lepidoptera; family Tortricidae; genus Eudemis; species Eudemis profundana. Next base: position 69,726 of record OX344801.1, on the reverse strand, counting down.
CGGCTATCGGCGACTTCCCTCCCCTGGCAGAATTGGACAAAGGGCCTGGTTACGTAGCGGCCACCTGGCTGAATATTGTAATAGTGGGGACATACTTCTCTCCTAACCGGCCGCTTAGAGCCTTCGAGGGGCACCTGGATAACCTAGCAAGGATACTAAGAAGGGTTGCACCAAAGCCGGTGCTTCTGATGGGGGACCTCAATGCCAAGAGCGCGGCTTGGGGCTCCTCCGTTACTGACGTGAGGGGCGCAACACTCAGGGACTGGGCGGTGGTGATGGGGCTGAGCGTCGTCAACCGTGGAAGCGCCAACACCTGTGTGCGATGGCAGGGGGGGTCCATCGTTGACGTCACGCTGGCGACCCCTGTTGTCGCCGACAGAATCGGTGACTGGCGCGTCATGGAGGAAGTGGAGACCCTCTCCGATCACGTCTACATCCGTATGAGGGTCTCCCCGACGCTGGCGGCCCCACTGCCTGTTAGGAGCCGGGCGGAGAAGAGCTTCCCAAGGTGGTCGCTAGCCAGTCTCGATAGCGAAGTGGCGGAGGAGGCGGCTATAATAGAGACCTGGTGTGCGGCCTTGCCGGATCATCTGGGCACTGAGGAAAGGGCAGTTTATTTCCGAGCGTCGCTTACACGAATATGCGATGCCGCAATGAAGAGATGGAAGAAACTGCCCGGCAAGCGTCAGGTCTATTGGTGGACGGAAGAGATAGCCGCCCTCCGTGTAGCTGCGAATGCTGCCAGGCGGGCATACACCCGATGCAGGCGCCGGCGACACACCAGAGAGGAGGAAGATGAGCTGCTGGACGCACTAACCGCAGCAAAGGGAGCCCTCAACGCAGCGATCGCCCAACAGAAGGACGAGGCTCGCGAGGAGTTCATCTGCACACTGGATAGGGATCCGTGGGGGCGACCGTACAAAATTGTGAAGAACAAGCTGAAGCATGCGCCCCCCATGGATTCCTTGGAACCAGAGCTTCTCGCGAGGATAGTGGAGGGTCTTTTCCCGGCGGCACCGCCCTTTGCGCCCCCTGTGATGACAGTGCCGACAGAGGATCCTGAGGAAGCGGCTGAAATCCCGGACGTGACTGATGTGGAGATCCTTGGGGCAGTCGCACGCCTCAAAGCCTGCAGGAAGGCCCCGGGCCCTGATGGGGTGCCAGGGAAAGTCATACCCATGGCAATGAAACACCTGGGTCTCAGACTGCGGGGCATCTTTGACGACTGCCTCAAAGAGGGAACATTTCCAAAATGCTGGAAAGAGGGGAGGTTGTGCCTGCTGCGGAAGGAGGGTCGTCCAGCTGACTCCCCTTCAGGATACCGCCCCATCGTCCTCCTGGACGAAACAGGCAAAATGTTCGAGCGGGTGATTGCTGGGCGCATCACGAGACATCTGGAGGACGACGGCCCGAATCTGAGCGAGATGCAGTTCGGGTTCCGCGCGGGGCGGTCAACGATCGATGCAGTGGGCGCACTGAAAAGGTTCAGTGACCTAGCCAGGGAGAATGGTGAGGGGACCGTGGCAGTGTCACTGGATATTGCCAACGCTTTTGGCTCTCTCCCCTACGAGGTAATAAAGGAAGCCCTTCGCTACCACCGGGTGCCCTCCTACCTGAAGGCAATCGTGGGGCACTACCTCTCAGAAAGGGTAGTGCTCTACGAAGGAGCGAATGGTCGCCTTGAGCGGAAGATGGAGTGCGGTGTTCCACAGGGGTCGGTACTAGGGCCCCTGCTCTGGAACATCGGCTTCGATTGGGCGATCCGAGGTGTACAGCTCCCCCGCACGGTAACCATCTGTTATGCTGACGATACAATGGTGGCCGTGAGGGGGAGACAATATGAGGAAACCCTAAGAAGGGCGGCGGTCGCCACGGAACTGACAGTCGGGAGGATCGGTCTCCTAGGCCTCAAAGTTGCGCTCGCAAAAACAGATGCGGTGGTCTTTGGAGGGAGGGGCTGGCGGCTGCGGGCCGATGAGACCATCCCCGTGGGAGGTGAGGCGGTCCAAATCAAGGCCCATATTAAATACCTGGGCCTGATTCTGGACCGGAGGTGGGATTTTAAAGAGCATTTCTCACAAATGACTCCACGACTCGTCGGCACCGCGGCCGCGCTGGGCCGCCTCCTACCAAATGTAGGTGGCCCAAAAGCCCCATGCCGGCGCCTCTTCGCCAATGTGGTGAGGAGCATGGCACTGTACGGTGCGCCGATATGGGCAGGAAGGCTGACCGAGAGGACGAAGGCCCTCCTCCGGAGACCGCAGAGGGTGATAGCCCAAAGGATGGCCAGATGCTTCCGAACGGTGAGCTTTGCGGCGGCCTGCGCTCTTGCCGGTACCCTGCCGTGGGAGCTGGACGCTAGGCTGATGGCAGAGCGGTATGAGCAGCGGGCGGAGGCCATGATCGACGTGCATCTGGCCCCAGAAGAGGTAGCCGCGAGGCGCCGTATGGCGGTCCGGCGGGAGCGAGACCGCTGGAAAGAGATCTTGGAGGAGTCCCCGTACGGCACCCGAACCACAGGGGCACTCCTCCCATCCTTGGAGGCTTGGCTGGACCGCAAGACGGGCAGCCTAACATATAGGTTGGTGCAGGTGATGACCGGGCATGGCTGCTTCGGACATTACCTGCACCAAATAGGACGGGAGCCAACACCAGCCTGTCACCATTGTGATGACGAGGACGACACGGCCCAGCATACACTGGCAGACTGCATCAGCTGGGCCGGTGAGCGCGAAGAATTCATAGCGGTCTTAGGGACGGACGATCTCTCGCTGCACAGGGTGATTTCCGGTATGTTATCCAGCGAGAGACTGTGGGAGGCCGGGACCAGATTCTGCGAAGCCGTCCTGTCGCAGAAAGAGGCAGCGGAGCGGGAGCGCGAAGAAAGGGCTGATGCGCACCCGCTCCGGCGCAGACGAGTGGGGAGAAGGCGGCTACGATACGCTAACCGCGAACTCCCCGAGTAGGGCCGTGGACTGGGGATCCACAACAGGGCCCAACAAGTCTAAGGGAAGGGTTGAGGCGTTGCCAATCCTTCCCTCCTTTGGCGCGAGGATGCGCCCGGTGTAAATCCGGGACAGTCTGTGGACGTCACGGTAGTAATACTTGTAATCCCCGTGGCGTCCCACCAACACCAACACAGACAGAGAGGGTAACGCCGCTGGGTTTTTAGTGGGTATGCTCCCCCCCCCTCCTGGCTAGCAGGAGCAGGGTGGGAGTGAGCCCCACATAACCCCCCACCATGGGCCTTCTCCAACCCCGGGGGGTATGTGCCCCCTCGGACTCCGAGGGGGGTAAACGCATTTTCCCAGCGAGAAAAAAAAAAAAAAAAAAAAAAAAAAAAAGGTTAGGTTAGGTTAGGTTAGGTTAGGTTAGGTTTTTTTTTTTTTTTTTTTTTTTGAAAGTTGGCGACAAATAGTTTGTAGCCTTTGTCATCGTGTACTGAAACACTCCGCGCGAACGGTATACACTTTGTGCTTCAGTATGTTTTTGGTTTGTGGCTCTATGTATTTGTGTGGGAGAGTGAATTGATTGATTGCTTTAAGTGAGAAGCAGTGCTAGGCCGTATTGCCGATCGGCCGCTCATCCATTTGTGTGGATGATCGACCGGGCGACGATACGCACGCTTCGTGAGTAGTTCATAGGAGATGAGAGATTGAGTGGAGATTAAGTATTGTTAAAAGATTTGAGATTATAGACTATATGTTTTAAGAGTGAGTGGAATGTATCTGAAGTGGATTCTTTGGTTAGTATAGCCGGGATATCTGTTGGATCAATGTTCAGGTTTTGGCACACCATATCATGAGAGTGCCGTTTGGATGCGAAACGTGGACAGTAGAAGAGTAAGTGGTTGAAGGTTTGTATGGTGTTGTTGTCACAAGGACAGAGATTGTCGTCCGTGATTTTAAATCGGCATAGGTACTCTTTATGGTACCCATGGTTACTCAAGAGTTGTGTGGATGCAAAGGTGAGTGAGTGCTGTGAGAGGTATGACAATAAGTCAGAATATGTAGGGAAGAGGGTCTTAGTGTAAGTACAGTGGTTGATATTATTATAGTATTCAGTCTGCGCAGCATTTAGTTTGGTCTTATTATAATGTTTGACATAGCTTATGGGAACGTGATCATAATCTGGTAATCTATTAAGATTAGCAGCCGCCTTCGCTGCCTGGTCCGCCAGTTCGTTCCCCAAAATACCGCAATGTGCTTTGGTCCAAATAAAGATGATCTCTAGATGGTTTTTTAGTGCATGGATTAGTTTTTGTATGTCATTGGCGAATTGGTTATAGCTATTGGGGTTATGTATTTCTTGGAGACCGGACATGCTATCTGAGAAGATTAGAAGTTTTCTCGCACATTGGCTTCGGGCAACAAACTGGATGGATTTGAGTATAGCAAACAGTTCAGCTTGGTACACTGAACAACAGTGGTGTAGTTTTAGTTTTTTGGTAGTAGTTTTGCCGTCAGGCTTAAAGATAATAAAGGCGGACCCAACTCTATCATCGTGTCTGCTACCATCCGTGTACGCCAGCCAGGTGTTGTTGCTGTCTGAGTGCTTCGTAACAACATCCGCAACTTCAGCTTCGGATACTGCTTGCTCGAAGGGAATGGTGACTCTGTGTGCCGGATGGAGCAGGGACGATGGAGTCGCTAGTTTCTCCATGGAGAGGTCATCAGGTAAGAACGACGCATGGCCGCGTAGTTTGGCGATCTCAATGTCCGCTACATATTTAACCTTATCAGGAAGAGGTGCAAATCTGGCTAAAGAGATAGAGAGAGGGGTACTAATGGTTTTAAATCCATGAATAGCCTTTATGGCGAAGAGCCTCTGGAGAGCTAAGAGTTTGTGGTTTGCGCAGTGATATTTTAAAGAGCCAACCCAAATGGAGGCAGCATAGGTGATAATTGGTTCAATTACCTGATGATAAATAGTGCGAATGTTTTCTGTGTGAACCCCCCACGTGGGTCTAATGAAGTTCTGTAGTTTATAGAAGAGCTTTTTGGCTTTATCTGTAACGTGTTGAACATGTGGAAGGAATTTGAATTGGCCGTCAATAATAATGCCGAGATATTTGATAGTAGTCGAAAATCTGAGCACCGTTTGGTGTATGGTAATTCTCGCCCTAAGGGCAGGCTGTGTGAAGGCAATAACTTGGGTCTTCTCCGGGCCGAAGTCGAGCTTCACCCCAGATCCCCACTCAGTAATCCTATTGAGGGCCTCGTTAGTTATTGCCTCCAGTCCATCAATGGTTTTGGAGTGGCTAATGAGCAGAATATCATCAGCGAAGGCCTGCATTTCGCAGCCTTCCGGTAAAGGCATCTCCAGCAATTCATCCAAGATTAGATTCCAGAGCACGGGGCCAACCACCGAGCCCTGGATGCATCCCTTGGTCATTTCTTTCGAAACAAAACAGTCCGCGAATGTAATTTGGACGCGCCTATCAGTTACGTAGCTTCGCAGCATTCTATAAATGTTGTTAGGACAGCCAATTCTCCTGAGCCTCTGGAAAATCGCAGGCCACCAGGCATTATCAAACGCGGCTCTTATGTCCAAGGATACTGCGATAACTTGGTTTTTATTTCGTTTGGCCGTCTTAATGATGTTCATAGCATGGTGAATTGCCTGGGTCGTGGACGTTTGCAGCCGGAAACCAAACTGCCTTGGCGTTAGAGTGTTAGTCTGGTGCATGTGAAAAATTAGCCGATTAATGACAAGCTTTTCCAGAAGTTTACCGAAGACATTAACCAGCCCGATCGGGCGGAAGGAAGAGGTCTTGGAGTAATCTTCTTTGCTAGGCTTGGGGATGATTTTTGTTGTGGTCAACTTCCAGGCGTCAGGGAAGTATCTGAGCTCAAGACACCTGTTCATAATGTGCGTGATGGTTGACGGGAAGATTTTGGTGACCTCAAAGCAAATATCCGCCGTTAGATGGTCGACCCCCGGCGCCTTTTTGTGTCCGATGGTTTTGAGAGTCTCAAGTACTTCCGTTTCAGTGAAGGGTGGTTCGTCGTGTGTGTCGAGCGGTGCGTCCATTTCCAGTCTCCGTATTTGTTGCTCGCGGGTTTCGCCGTAGCTGCAGTCATCTGGATAAAAGGTGTTGAGCAACGCCCGCGCCGTGTCGTTGGTAGAAGTGGTGTGAGTGCCATCAGGAAGGGTGAGCGTTGCTGGAGGCTGGGAGAGAGGGCGCGTTTTGATTAAGCGATTGGTGATGGCCCAGACATCCTCCTTCTGTTGGCGTTCGCAAAAACTCCGGAAGGCTTCTGTGGAGGTAGTGGAGCAAGACTCAGAGTATTTCTTCCGAAGTTCATTGCGTTCGCGTATGATGTCTTCAGTTGGGAGCTTCTGTCTGATGGCCTTCTGCAGCTTATGGTGGTTCTTAATCACCGCGAGCTTTTGTCCTTCCAAGTCCTCATTCCACCAGGGTGGTCGCTGAGGGGGAGCCTTTGATCTGGGTAGAAGCTTGTCGCAGATCTTGTTTATGTCAGTGATTAAGTTAAAGATGACAAAGTCCAACTGCTCCTCAGAGCAAGAGTCTATGTAGTCGTTATCCTCAATGCGACTTTCTAAGGCTTCACGTATGTTGTCAGTTAGTAGGTCCCATTTAACTTTGGCTGTGTCGTACAAGTATGTGGAGAGTTTAGCTTTTTTCGTAAAAGATGCTGATTTATTGGTGGAGGTTGATATTGTAAACGTTATTGCATTGTGGTCAGAGGATGGAGAGATGCCAGTATCAACCTTCCAATTGAGGATGCTAATTGGATTTTGTTTACGAGGTAGAGGCCGGTTTCCAAGCAGAGTAATATCCACAATCGATGTTCTTGGTAGGCCGTGAGTGATGGTTTCAAAAGTGGGGGTTTTTCCTACATTACATACCTTTAAGTCGTGGGTGATAATGAGGTCTGCGATAAGGTCTCCTCTTGAGTTATTTCTGGGACAGCCCCAGAGAGTATGCCAGCCATTCATGTCTCCACCGATGATGTGGGTGGAGCCTGGTGTGTCTCGAAGGAGGGTTTCGAGAAGTTCGAGTGTATTTGTGGGATCCTGTCGAGGCTCTATGTAAATAGAGATCAGAAAGACTTTGCCACCTGACTTTTCTGTGAGCTGCACAACACACATATTAGGAGATGAGTATTTGGTGTGTCCGAGAGTGCTGGTAAGGTTGTCTCGAACGAGCAGCGCAGCTCTACAGGGTATATTCGGTGTAGGGAACTGATAGGTGGTGAATCCAGAGGCCGGTTTCATTGCCGTGCCGTTGTTGGGTATGTACGGTTCGGTAACGAAAACAAAGTCGTAGTTTGTGTTATTGTTCAGGAAAACCAGTGTTTCCTGTTGCGCATTTCTGCCGTGCCCTTGGTTTATTTGTAGACATTGGTAGGTATTTTTTGGTGTATTGTTGTTCTGTGTAGGGAGATTATGATCCATAATCGATTCGAGATTTTATTTTGTTGTACATAAAGTTCATTCGTGGGCAGAGGGCAGAGGTGGCGCTATGTTTAGCGTTACCGTTGCGTACATGGTTCTTCTCAAAGTGTACCAGACAGTTATGGCATGACTGGGCGGCTCTGTTGTCCCTTTGCGGGCAGTTCTTATACTCGTGAGAGGGCTCGGCACAATGGGAGCAAATGGTGTTTTCAGAGGTGCACCTCTTCCTAGTATGTCCATACTGCAGGCATTTAAAGCACTGCAGCAGCGGGACATACTCTTCCACGTGCACCCTCTGATGGTCGATGTTGAGCTTTGACTCTGCAAGGACCGCGCTGAAACAGCGAGGAGATGCAAGCAGGACCGCATTGTATAGGTTGGGGTTCCTATTACCCCGTTTAAAGTGGAGAGTGAGATCTTTATTGTTTTCGATGCAGTCTGCGATATTGGGGTTTTGGTTTTTAACTAAGGTCACAAGTTCATCGGCCGGGACCTCCATAGAGACGCCCTTGAGTATGATCATAGGGCTTAGAGTCTTGGAGGTCTCGGCGGTGACCGTGCCATTTCCTTCATTGGTTTTATTTAGGGCTGCATCCCTCTGCTCCCTAGTGTCAAATTCTACGCGGACTTTACAGTTGGAGATGAGTTTCGTTGCAGCAGGGGCAAAGTTAGTGTCTTTAAAGGACACTTCCTTCCGCCAGGCCTGCAAGGTGTCGGTTGGGCTCTTGACCTCGGTAAGCGGAGAGATTATTATGGCTGGTTTGCTCAATGGTTTTGGTGGGGGTGGCGCAGGTGGGATAAGCATGGTTCGCTTGGCCGTCGCTGCGATAGTGGCGTATGAGAATGGTCCAGCGCCAGAGAAAGTACCAGTCGTAGCATCGCGGTTGTTCTGAAGAGTGGCTGTTATGTGCTCTAGTTCCTCTCTGATGGCGCTTCTCACAATGGTTGAGATATTATCTGTGGGCGGTGCGATGGTGGGGAGGGAGGCTGTTTGTGCGCTGCTACGAGGGGCTGTAGAGTTCTTGGCTTTCGTAGCAAACGCAAGTGTGTCTCTTTGAACAGCCTCTACTATCGCCAATATTTCCGCTTTGTCCACTCTTGAGACGCTGTGGTTCCTTTTGAAGATGAGGGGAATCCGCCGCATATATTTCAAGATGTTATCCCGGAACATGTCGATGTCAGATGCACCGGAGTTGTTGTCAGCGCAGGGCTGGGCCCCGTGGTCTCCCTCTTCCGCATCGCTATAATGTAGGTCGAGGAGTTGCGAGGTGAGAGATTCTGGTGACCCTATGATGTTGGAGGGATTAATGTCCTGTGCGGAAGGGGTCCCACGGGGGCCAGCCTCGGCTGGTTGGGGCTCAGTGCGATAGCCGGTTGGGATTCCACAGTTGCTCTCAGGTGGAGTTGGAGTAAAGGTGGATTCCAGCGATATAAGGCGGTCCCCTCCGAGTTGTATGAAGGGATCGTCACAGTCAGTACTTTGTGTAGCAACAAGGTCCTGTGACCTTTGTACCGCCTTCAACGCCTCGGCAATGGTCTTTTCGGGGGTTAAGCGGTCGTCCCCGAATCTGTTGAGGGTCACGCTGCATTCTGGGGTTTGAATGGATGCAGGTTCCTGCAGTTTCTGCGTCGCCTTTCTGGTCACAGCCTTCCTAGGGGCTTTTGCTGTTTTGGCAGCTTTGGGCTGTGAGAGTTGTGATGGGGGCAGAACAAGGGCGGCGGCCTCCGTCTGTTTACCCGGTTCGCTCTTGTTGCTGTCCGCTGCTTTCCGGTTCTTAAGAAAGAACTCTCTTCTCGTGGGGGAGGTTGGTGGAGTCCGTGAGAGCGGCATTTTGCAATTGCAAGTAGAAGTGTGGAGAGTAAAGAGTTAATTTCGGGAAAAGGGGTTAATTGCAAGAGAGAGTTGAGAAAGGGGGGTTTAGGTAAGAGTAAGGGCTATTGACTCTACTATGCGAGAGGGGTTGCAATGGAAGGACAAGGGTGGGGAAGAGTGGAGAAGAAAATTTTTGTATAGAAAGTTATATTTTTTGTATGGAGTGGTGAGAGGTTAGGGTGGGGGAAGATCAAATAAAAGATGGTTATAATTACGGGGAAAGAAGAAAATTTTTTGAAGTTACGGTTAAGGGATAGGAATTTTTTGAAAAAGGTGTGCCTAAATAAAATCGACTAGCAATTATAAAGAAAGATTTTTTGCTGAGTACCGGATGGGTTTTTTGAAAGTTTCGAGAAGAAAGCTATTGAGGAAAAATTTTACGAAGGGATTGAGCGGTATTGGGGATTTAAAGGATGAGTACCAGAATTACTAGGGGGGGACAAAAATTTTGATGTACCTGCCGAAAGTGTAGTGGCAATTTTTTGAAAAATTTTTATCTCGAGAACGGTGAAAGATAGAAATATGGAAAAAATGGGGGAGGGTGAAGCAAAATTAGAAGAAGCGGGTCAGATGAAGAGAAAGTGGGGGGGTTGGAAAAATCTATACTAATGTGATGAAAGTGTAGTTTGAAGAAAAGGGAAAAATGATGACTGATCTCCTCAGCGTGATAGTTTGGAGAGTAGAGGTGGTACGGATGTAGGAGTGGTGCCAAATGGCTGGGAAAAATGTAAAGTAAAAGTATTTGAAGTGTAGTTGGGTTCCGGGGGGTGAGTCCCACTTTTTCCTTGGTTTGGTTCAAAGTGTAAGAGGAGATCTAAGAAAGTTAGGAGAAATTTAATTGTGGAAAAGTGGGGCAATTCTAAGGAATTCTGTAAATGGGGAGGGATTCGTAAAAAGAAGATCTATCAAGTCTATTCAAAGAGAGAGGTTGCAACAGAGGGAGAAAGAAGGAGAGAGCGAGAGAAGTTTAGTCTCGAGATGAGAAGTTTTAAAAATTTAGTGCAAGAAAAACTATGAGAGCTAGAGGGTAGTGATCTAAGAGGGAAAGAAGGGTATTTAAGAGGTCTATAGTACTGTGCAAAAAGAGTGAGGATCGGATAGAAAGGAGAGGAGATAAAAATTTTTTAGTGTTGAAAAGGACGTGAAAAACGGAAAAATGCGAATAATTTTGGAGTGGGGGGACCTATTTCAAAATGGAGGTTAGGTTAGGTTAGGTTAGGTTAGTTCAGTAGCCTCAAAACGGTCTGCTCGAGGCAGGACCCCGACCATAACGTGTCTGTCGGGAGGCTATGGGCCAGGGAGAGCGGAAAGAGGTCGGCGGGCGAGCGCCAGACCTCCTCCTCCGGGTCTGGCAGCAATGCCTCTGGGAGCGAAGGTGGTTCGCGGAGTCAGTTCCGCAAACGCGCCTCTAAAAGAGGCAGAGGCAGACCGCCCTCAACAGGGCAGTACGTCGGCCTTGCGGCGGCTCAGAGGGCTCTCAATGATGCCAAACGGGAGGCCCTCGAGTTGGAGGCGGAACAGGCGGTGGCTGACCAAGCGGCCGAGGCAAGGCAGCTGCGAGCGGCGATGCGGCTCACAGCCTCGCAGTCGCCGCCCGGTGAGCCAGACATGGCGGAAAAGTCGGCCGCGGACCTCTCAAAGGCGGTGTCGGACCAGGTTGCAGTCATCAAAAAGGTGGCTGCATCCTCAAAAAATCTGAAGGGGACCTTTGTGCGTGCACTCAATGAGGCAGCAGCCACCATAGTGGAAGCCTGCGAAAGCCTGAGTGCACGCACAATCTCGGACGAGACTCGCCAGCTGCAGGCGGCAAACTCCCGGCTAGAAGCGGAGATGGCCAGTCTCCGAAAGGAGCTGGCGCAACTAAGATCTGAGGTGGAGAGGCAGGCGCCTGCACAAAGCCCTCTACGCGAGCGGCAGCCAGCGACGGTTCCCTCTCCCGTTGCACTAAACGAGGAGCTCACGCGCTCGATAGCCCTCCAGGTGGGAGCTATCGTGAATGCTCGCCTGGATGGGCTGGAGGCAGAGGGACGGTTGCTCCCAGCAAAACCACCTCCCTCGGCTCCTCCTGCTGCAAGGAACGCTTCGGGCCCCAGTGGCGCCAAGGTTATTGACGCCACGAAGAAGCCGCAGGACCAATCGGCAGCCGGAGGCAGGAGGAAGCCCAAATCTAGGGCCAAGAAGAAAAGAGGTGGTTCCAGGGCACAGGACGCGGAGGCTCCTATCTCCCGCCCGCTTCCGCCCGCTCCGGCCTCTATGAAAGAGAGCTGGAGCGTTGTGGCCGGCAAAGGGAAGAAGGGGAGGACTGCCCAGCGGGCTGGCCCGCAAGGTGATGTCCCTCAAAAGGTGAAGGCCAAAAGGTTGAAAGCACCTCGCTCATCAGCAGTAGTGCTCACCTTACAGCCAGAGGCAGCACAGAGGGGCATCACCTACAAGGAGGTGATTGTCGAGGCCAGGCAGAAAATCCAGCTGGCCGAGCTGGAAATCCCTGGGGGCGTCCGCTTCCGTCGGGCGGCAACCGGGGCGTGTATCCTGGAGGTCCCGGGAGCGGCCAGCGGCGAAAAAGCCGATAAACTGGCCGACGCACTCCGCCAGCAACTGGGCACAGACGTCGCACGGGTGTCGCGGCCGTGCAAGAGTGCCGACATCCGTGTCACTGGGCTGGACGAATCGGTGACGGTAGAAGAGGTGGCCAAGGCGGTGGCAGAAACCGGGGGATGCGCCATCGAGACTGTTAGGGCCGGGCAAATACGCCAGGGTTACTCGGGCCTCGGGGTGGTCTCGGTGTGTTGCCCTGTCCTAGCGGCAAAGAAAATTGCCACTGTGGGGCGCCTATTGGTGGGCTGGGTCTCTGCTCAAGTCAGACTACAAGAGCAGAGGCCCATAAAGTGCTTCCGATGCCACCGAATCGGGCACGTAAGCGCGCAATGTGGGGCGGAGCCAGACCGGTCTGGATGCTGCTTCCAGTGTGGCAAGGATGGTCACAAGGCTGCACAATGCGCTGCTCCGCCACACTGTGTCATCTGTGCATCTGCTGGGAAACCAGCAGGGCACAGAATGAGCAGCAGGGCGTGCCCTGCACCGAAGACGACCGGGAAGGCGAAGGTAGGTGCCAGCGGTCCTCGAGCGCCCTCGCCGACAAATGGCACCGCCGCCATGGATCAGGCTGAGGCTGAGGAGGTTCAAGAGCCGGCTGTTGGATAGATGGCAATCACCGAATTCCTCCAGGTGAACCTCAACCATGATGCCAAGGCTCAGGACCTCCTCCACCAGACCATGGCACAGTGGGCAATCCACGTTGCCGTGGTTGCGGAGCCCTATAGGGTGCCAACTCGAGACGACTGGGCCGGCGATCTGGACGGCACTGCGGCCATAGTCACTCGGACCGCCGCCGGCTCGAACCCGTTCAGGAACGTGGAGAGGAGACACGGCTGCGTCGCCGCAGTCTGTGGCGATATTGCGGTGGTAGGTGTCTACTTCTCTCCGAACAAGACCCTTGCGGAGTTCGAGACGTTCCTTGTGGAGGTTGGCACCCTAATAGGCAGATTACATCCGGCCCCAACCATAGTGGCGGGCGACTTCAATGCCAAGAACGTGGCGTGGGGGAGCCCAGCGACGGACGCCCGTGGACACGCACTGTTGGAGTGGGCGATAGCTGCCAACCTAGCGGTCTCAAACCTAGGAACGGCAAACACGTGCGTGCGGCAACAGGGCGGCTCTATTGTAGACATTACGTTTGCGAGCGCGGCCCTGGCGCGCCGTGTTCAGGGATGGGAGGTCCTGGTGGGAGTAGAGACCTTGTCGGACCACCGATACATTCGGTTTGGAATCTCTGCTCTCCCGAGACTCACCCTTCCAAGCCGGAGAAACGATCCAGTTGTGAGCGGCCCACGCTGGGTGCTCAAAAAACTGGACCGTGAGACCCTGGAGTTGGCGGCGATCGTGCGGTCGTGGACTCCGGAAGCAGAGGCGGGGACCGATGTCGAGGCCGAAGCCGAATGGTTCCGCAGCGGCATGACCGAAGTCTGCGACGCGGCAATGCCGAGAGCAAGGGCCGCCTCTCCTCGACGCTGCGTGTACTGGTGGTCTCCAGAGCTTGCGCAGCTGCGCGAGTTATGCGTACTCGAAAGGCGTCAGTACACGCGACAACGAGGTCGCCGACCACGAGACCCGGAGGCGGAGGCTACTCGGTACGCCCGGTACAAAGCAGCGAAAGCGGCGTTGAAGGCTGCTATCGGGCTGGCCACGGACAGGGCACGACAGGAGTTCCTGGAGACGCTGAACAGCGATCCATGGGGGAGGCCATACAAGATGGTGATGCAGAAGCTCCGACCGTGGGCCCCTCCGCTAACGCAGAGTCTCCAGCCACAGCTGCTGGAAAATATTGTGGCCACTCTGTTCCCGCACAGGCCCCAGCAATCCCCCCCGCCCATGGCCCCGCCAGGAGCGGCCGAAAGGCAGGAGGAAGCGGAAGCAGAGGTGCCACCCGTCACTGAGGGGGAGCTGACGGCAGCAGTCCTTAGGCTCCGGAGCAAAAACACAGCTCCTGGACTGGACGGGATCCCGGGACGCGCATGGGTCCTGGCCATGGAAGCTCTGGGGCCAAGGCTGAGAAGGCTCTACTCGGAGTGCCTTAAGCAGGGCCGCTTCCCCTGCCTGTGGAAAACGGGCCGGCTGGTCTTGCTGCGGAAGGAGGGCCGACCCGCGGACTCACCGTCAGCCTACCGGCCCATCGTCCTGCTTGACGAAATCGGAAAGCTCTTTGAGCGGATAATTGCTAACCGGCTCGTCAAGCAGTTGACGACGGAAGGGCCTGACCTGGCCGACAACCAGTACGGGTTCCGCAGCGGTCGCTCGACGGTCCACGCGATACTGCGGGTGAGGAGTATAGCGGAGGAAGCAGTATCCCAGGGTGATGTCGTGCTGGCAGTGTCTTTAGACATTGCCAACGCCTTTAACACCCTCCCCTGGGACTGCATAAACGAGGCACTCCTCTACCACCAAGTGCCGCACCATCTGAGCCGAATAGTGAAGGCATACCTCCAACACCGGTTCGTGGCCTTCGCCGGGCAGGATGAGTGGAGGCGCAGGCAAATGGTGTGTGGTGTTCCACAGGGGTCGGCCCTGGGGCCACTCCTGTGGAACATCGGATACGACTGGGTGTTGAGGGGTGCACTCCTCCGAAGGGTGAACCTCGTATGTTATGCGGACGACACGCTGGTCACGGCCCGCGGAGCCTCGCTCAGGGAAGCCTCCATCCTTGCCACGGCGGCGGTAGCCCACGTAGTGGGAAAAATCAAGAGGTTGGGACTGGAGGTGGCCCTGAGCAAGTCCGAGGCCATTTGCTTCCACGGGCCTAGGCAGGCACCCCGACCCGGAGCTCACATCACGGTGGGAGGTACGAGGATAGCCGTCGAAAGAACCATGCGGTACCTGGGCATTGTCCTCGATAGCCGATGGTCCTTCGTACCTCACTTCGAGCGCCTGGGGCCAAGGTTGCTGGGCGCAGCGTCGGCGCTTGGGCGGCTGCTCCCTAACCTGGGAGGGCCGAAAACATCCAGCCGAAGACTCTACACTGGGGTAATACGTTCCATGGCCCTGTACGGAGCCCCAGTGTGGGCCGGAGGGCTCAATAGCCAAAACTCTGCCGCACTGCGCAAAGCGCAAAGGGTGATGGCTATAAGGCTCATACGGGGCTATGGGACTATTGCTGGTGAGGCTGCCTGCGTATTGGCCGGATCCCTGCCATGGGACCTGGACGCGAGGACCCTTGCGTCAGTGTTCGTCTGGCGCGAGGAGGCGCGGGCCCGGGACCACTGGCCAGCACCGCAGGAGATCCAGGCCAAACGGGAGGAGCTCTCCCTGGTGGCGGTCGATGAGTGGGTGGAGAGGTTGGCGCAACCCAGCGCAGGGGCCAGGACCATCGAGGCCATCCGGCCAGTCATGTCTCACTGGCTGGAAAGACAGCACGGCTCGCTCACCTTCCGGCTCGTGCAGGTTCTCTCGGGGCACGGTTGCTTCGGGAGATATCTGCACCGGATTGCCAGGAGGGAGCCAACGGAGGAGTGCCACGGGTGTGCAGCACCGACGGACACCGCTCAACACACGCTGGAGGAGTGTCCGGCGTGGGGGCCCGAGCGGGACGACCTTATCGCCGTAGTGGGGCCGGATCTGTCGCTGCCGGCCGTGGTTAAGGCCATGGTAGACAGCGACAGATCATGGCAAGCAGTGAGCACCTTCTGCGAAAGCGTACTCCTGCAGAAGGAAGAGGCGGAACGAGCCAGGGAGGTCGACCCAACGGCCGACCAAAGGCGTCGCAAGCGCGCCCGGCGTAGACGGGTCGCTCACGATCGCCGCCTGCCTCCATAAATGAGACCTGAGGATGGCAGGCACGGGGACGTCTGCCATCCTGCCAGATCAAGGTCCGAAGAGGGTGGCGGTACCGGGAGCGTACCGGATACGGCCAAGTACGGGTGGAACGAAGCCGACAAGGACGAGAAAGGAGTAGTCTGCGAGAGCAGACCGGTGCTGGTGGTGCTGTAGAAGTCAAGCGCGAGCGTACCTGCAGCCCACCGCCACAGCACGACGTCGGCAGACAGAGGGGTTTTTTAGTGGGTATACCATGGGCCTCATTAGCCTACATGGGAGTCCCACATAACCACCGCGGGTCCGTCCCCGCACCCCGGTGGTATGCGTAAAGCATTTCTCCCCTCTATAAAAAAAAAAAAAAAAAAAAAAAAAAAAAAAAAAAAAAAAAAAAAAAAAAAAAAAAAAAAAAAAAAAAAAAAAAAAAGGTTAGGTCCCCCCCGAAGTGCTGCCACCTTGCCGTGGTGGGGGGGCTTGCGTGTCTCAATGATCCTCGGGGCTACGCCGGACAGGGCTACCCATACCGGACAGGCCTGGGGTGAGAGACCAGACAAAGAGCGGCACATATCCCGGCGGGGCCCGCAAGGGTCTGCCAGGCGGGATGGGCGCGCCTAACATGTTGGGCGCGCTGACAGGGGAGCTCACCCCTGAAAAAAGAGACGACGATGTGGAGCATTGGGTTTCCAGGATGGATCAGGCGACTTGTGAAAACAGTCCCCAGGCGGGTCCCCGAGAGGGGGAATCCCGTCCATTCACTCCGGTGGATGGTTGCCCTGCGTATTATGGGGTGGGCAACAATCGCCTCGTAGGTCGGCAGACTGCCGACCTTCGTGAACACGACCATGGCTCATTGACAACGGACTTTGAAAACGCATACGATTTGGATTTAGTTGATAGGGAGGTGGAAGCCTGCGGCCTGAAGTCGCACGCGGACACCACGAAACTTGGCATACATGGAACGGACACGGAGAGAACACTGCAGCAGCTGCGACGGCAGCCGGTAGTTGTACTGCAGGGGATAGAGGTGCCCAACATAGGGCCGGCGGCACCCAAGGGCAACGAGGAGAGGCCCAAAAACATGGAGGGGAGTTTGAGCACGGTGCTTAAACTTAGGAAAAGGCCCAATCCAACCGCTCCCGAGGCCCCCGTGCGGCCTAAGGTCAGCACGGCGAGGAGAGGGAAAGGCAGGGGCTCCAGAGTGCACCACGTGGGTCTGACGCAGGCGAAGGCCCGCCTAAAACCATCCGAGTGGGAGGACTGTGAGTCACCGGCTGTAGATGAGACCTGCTGCAGCACCCCCTCCAAGACGCGGGGGACTGGGAAGGGACGAGGAGCAGTAGCGAGGAGCAGTCCACCGACGTTCCTCAAGGAGAGGGACCGCAGCCCGACCGAACGGGAGCATGAGCGTCCTGTGGTCCTTGACGAGGACATAATTAGAGAGGTCCGCGAGGCCGCCCAGTGCGTGGTAGCCGAGGTCGGCAGGTCCGGAAACCTCAAAGGCGAGGTTTGGGGAAAGATTAACCGGGCTTGCCGAAGCATCTCCTTAGCCATGGACACTCTGAGCTACCGACAAGAGGATGAGCAAATGAGGATCCTCAAGGCGGACAACCGCCGCATGAAGGAGGAACTGAAAATCCTGCGCGACGAAACCAAGGCTCTCCGAAGGGCTTTCGCGGAGAGGAAGGATCAGGCCCCAGCGGAGAAGGAGCAGCGCCCTGAGGACCTAGCGGGATTGCTGGCGGAATTCCGAGAAGATTTAAAGAGGGACCTGCTGCTGACAGTGGGCAGCATGGTAAATACCCGCATCGAGGAGGTGAGGAGTCTTCTCCCCCCAGCGCCGATTCTCCGCCCGCCCTTGGCGGCGGACAGAAGGAGAGAGGCTGCCCACAGCCAGCAGGAGGCAGGCCCAACCTGCAGCTTGCTGCCGGGCCCGTCGCCTGTCACTGCACCAAAGGAGGCCCCCATGGCCCCCCAGCCAGCCCCAAGAGGAGCAATCAAGGAACCGGCTCCGAAAGCCAACAAGAAGGCGAAGGCCAGCAAGAAGGCGAAGGCCAACACGGGCTCCACGCTAATGCCTCCCGCTAGGCCGGCCCCGGCCCCAAAGCCTGCCCCTAGGACTAAGAAGGCTGCCCCTCAGCCGCAGGTGGCACCTAATGCCCCACCACCCCCCTCCAGGGAAGCTGCCTGGTCGGAGGTGGTGAGAAGGAAGAAAAAGACCCCCTCAGGGGCCTCGGCTGCTCGGCCCACTAAGCCGCCCAAGCCGTCACTGACGACCCCCAAGAGGCTCCCGACCCACTCGGGAGCCGCTATCGTGGTGGCCCTGAAGCCGGACACGGAGGCAACATACGCCTCCGTGATGACTAAAATAACCTCGTCCTTGCGGCTTCAGGAGGTGGGGCTTGAACACGTATCCGTCAGGAAGTCTGCTGACGGAGCGCGTGTTATAAGGGTCCCTGGCAACGATAGCGGCCGGGCGGCCGATGAGCTCCTTGCGAAGATCAACGATCTGGTTGGCGAGGAAGCGAGGGTGTACCGGCCGGTATCCATGGCCAGGGTATCTGTGACGGGCCTGGATGAGGCGGCCACCGCAGAGGCGGTAGCCACGGCAATTGCCGAAAAGGGAGCTTGCCTATTAGGGCAGATTAGGGTGGGTAGCATCAGCTTCGACAGGGGCGGCACAGGGGCCACGCTGGTGACCTGTCCAGTGACAGCGGCCAACGTGCTCATCAAATTGGGCCGACTGGTGGTGGGCTGGTCCGCTGCCACGATTAAGGCACTGCCGCCAATGCCGCTCAGGTGCTACAGGTGTTTCGGGGTGGGACACACGCGGTCGACCTGCCCCTCCCCAGTAGACAGGGGTGAGCTTTGCCTCCGCTGCAGCAAACCGGGACACCGAATGGCAGAGTGCAGAGCCACCCCATTTTGCGCGGTCTGCCACCTGGCAAAACGCCCAGCTGGCCATATTATGGCGGGTCTCTCGTGTGCCCCACCTACCACGAGAGGAGTTGAGATCCCTCATAAGACGCAGGGGACCGCTCGAACGGCGCAAGCCAATGACGAGGGACAACGTATGGACATCTAATGCCAGCACAACCTCACAAAGATCTAGAGGTCGTGCAGTGCAATATCAACCACTGCGCCCGAGCCCAAGACCTGCTCATGCAGGTAATGGCGGAGTGGGGTATTAGCCTGGCTGTAGTGGCAGAGCCATACGTTGTCCTTCCACGCCCCAACTGGGTAGGGGCTGCGGATGGCAGCGTCGCGATGGTGACGCCGCCAATGGGAGAGTTCCCGCCCCTGGTGGAGACGGCGAAGGGACCGGGCTTTGTGGCGGCCAAATGGGGGACCGCTGTGATCATTGCGGTCTACTTCTCCCCCAACCGGCCGCTAAGGGCCTTCGAGCAGTTTCTCCAGGGGCTGGAGGGGGTAGTGCGGCGTGCTGCGCCGGCTCAGGTGGTGTTGTTGGGAGACCTCAACGCTAAAAGCACAGCGTGGGGTTGCCCCAACACAGACCCTCGAGGGACCACCTTGGGGAACTGGGCGACGACCTTGGACCTGGTGGTGCTAAACCGGGGCGTGGCCAACACTTGCGTGCGGCGGCAAGGAGGGTCCATAGTGGACGTCTCCTTTGCGACCCCTGCACTAGCCGCACGCGTCTTGGATTGGCGCGTCCTAGAAGACGTGGAGACCCTATCCGATCACCGGTACATTCGGTTCAGGGTCTCCCCACCGGGTCAGCAGACCGCTCCCAGTGGTGGCAGAGCGGGAAGTACCTTCCCGAGGTGGTCCCTCGCGGGACTGGACCGGGAGATGGCGGAGGAGGCAGCCATGGTGGAGGCATGGTGTGCTCCTCCGCCAATCACCCTAGGGGTGGAAGGGCGGGCAGTCCGCTTCCGGGCAGCGCTCACTGCCATATGTGATGCGTCAATGCCCCGCACAAAGCGACCGCTCGCCAAAAAGGCGGTTTACTGGTGGTGTGCGGAGATTGCGGCCCTCCGCACCACCTGTAACGCGGCCCGTCGGGCCTATACGCACTGCCGGCGCAGGCGGCACACGCCCGAGGAGGAGGAGGCTCTGCACGAGGCCTTGCGGGAAGCCAAAGAGGCCCTAACCGTAGCGATAGCGCGGCGAAAGGATGAGGCGCGAGAGGAGTTCCTGGCCACGTTAGACAGAGACCCGTGGGGGCGGCCGTATAAGCTTGTCAGAGACAAGTTAAAACACGCCCCCCCCATGGACTCCCTTGAGCCGGAACTCCTCAACAGAGTGATCGAGGGCCTCTTCCCTCAGGTGCAGGAGTTCACCCCTCCTGTCATGGCGGTCCCAATAGAGGAGCCTGAGGTGCCTCCCGATCCGCCGCCAATCTCGGACGCGGAATTCACGCTCGCTCTGAATCGCCTGCGCGCGTCAAACAAGGCACCGGGGCCGGATGGTGTGCCTGGAAAGATCCTCTCGCTGGCGTTGAGACACCTAGATCTCCGCCTGCGGGAACTCCTGGACGACAGCTTGAAGGAGGGTGTCTATCCAGGCATCTGGAAAGAGGGCAGGCTCGTGTTGCTGCGGAAAGAGTCGCGTCCTGCTGACTCTCCGTCGGGGTACCGTCCCATTGTCCTGCTGGACGAGGCCGGGAAACTCTATGAGAGAATCCTAGCCTCCCGGATTGTCCGGCACTTGGACGACACGGGCCCGAATCTGAGTGAGCATCAGTTCGGGTTCCGGATGGGACGGTCCACGATGGACGCGGTTAGTGCCCTGGATGACTTCAGGGCTGACGCGGCTCGCAAGGGGGAAGGCGTTGTCGCAGTGTCCTTAGACATAGCCAACGCCTTCGGGAGCCTGCCCTATGGGGTAATAAGGGAGGCACTCCGATACCACGGAGTGCCGACCTACTTGAGGAGGGTCGTAGAGCACTACCTTTCCGGCAGGGTAGTGCTCTACGAGGTTGGGGGGGAAAGGCGGTCACGGCGCATGTCGTGCGGTGTTCCACAGGGGTCCGTCCTTGGACCGCTCCTGTGGAACATTGGTTACGACTGGGCGATAAGGGGAGCACTACTCCCGCGCACACTAACGATCTGCTACGCCGATGACACTCTCGTAGCTGTGCGCGGGAGGGAGCTCGAGGAGGTGCTCAGGAGAGCCGCAGTTGCGACTGACCTCACAGTCGGTCGCATAAAGCTTCTCGGGCTCAAAGTGTCGCTCCCCAAAACGGAGGCGCTCACAATCGGAGGTCGTGGCTGGCAGCTGCGCCAGGGCCGGGTGATTACTGTGGGAGGGGAAGCGGTCCAGATCAAGCCCGACCTTAAGTACCTTGGGCTTGTCCTGGACCGCAAATGGTCATTTGAAACCCACTTCGAAAGGTTGGCCCCGCGTCTCGTGGGCGCCGCAGCAGCCCTGGGCCGGCTGCTGCCTAACGTGGGGGGACCGAAGGCTCCGTGCCGGCGGCTCTTCGCCGGAGTCCTTAGGTCAATGGCGCTATACGGGGCCCCAATCTGGGCAAATAGGCTGTCGGCCAGAAATAAGGCCGCATTAAGACGTCCGCAGAGGACGATTGCTCTGAGGGCAATCCGGGGGTACTCCACCGGGTCCCATGCTGCGGCCTGCCTCCTCGCGGGCACACCGCCCTGGGAGCTAGACGCCCAGGTGCTGGCGGAGCGATATCGGATGCGGGTTGAGGCAAGGGCCCGGGGAGTCTACCCACCCCCGGAGGAGGTGGAGAGGGCGCGCCGGCTAGCGGCGGAGAGGTTGAGAGAGCGCTGGAAGAGAGACTTGGAGGGTGCCCGCTACGGAGTTCGCACTGTAGAGGCCATCCTCCCGTCACTCGACCAATGGCTCGAGAGGAGGCATGGGGCCCTGACCTACAGGGTAACGCAGGTGGTGACCGGGCATGGGTGCTTCGGCCACTACCTGCATAAGATAGGCAGGGAAGAGGGCCCCCAATGTTGGTACTGCGCGTCCCAAAAGGACGACGCGCGACATACGGTGGAGGAGTGCCCACAATGGGGCAATGAGCGGAATGAGCTCTTAACGGTGCTCAATACCGATAACCTCTCGCTGCACAACATTATAGCGCTAATGTTGGGCAGCGAAAGGAACTGGGAGGTAGTGGCCTCCTTTTGCGAGACAGTCATTTCGCAAAAGGAGGCCACGGAGCGGGAGCGCGAGGACAGTGTGGATGCGCACCCGCTCCGGCGCAGGCGGAGGGGGAGACGGCGACTGCAGTATGTGCAGGCCGCAGTCTGACCCCCCTCAGTAGGGCAGCGGGTTGGGGAACCCGCATTGCACGCCCTACACGTCTGGGGGGAGAGTCAAGCGTTTCTGACTCTCCCCTCCACTGGCGCGGGGCCCCGGCGATAAACAGGCCGGGGCAGCCGGGGGTGCTCTGGTGAATGTTTCGATCCCTAAGCACCCCACAAACGGCAACGAGGAGAAACGCCGCTGTGGGTTTTAGTGGGTATACTCCTCCCCCCTTCTGACGAGCAGAGGGGCGTGAGAGGAGGGAGTCCCACATAACCCCCCACCAATGGCCTACCCAGCCCGGGGGGTATGCGTAAAGCATTTCCCACAGCGACAAAAAAAAAAAAAAAAAAAAAAAGGTTAGTTCAGTAGCCTCAAAACGGTCTGCTCGAGGCAGGACCCCGACCATAACGTGTCTGTCGGGAGGCTATGGGCCAGGGAGAGCGGAAAGAGGTCGGCGGGCGAGCGCCAGACCTCCTCCTCCGGGTCTGGCAGCAATGCCTCTGGGAGCGAAGGTGGTTCGCGGAGTCAGTTCCGCAAACGCGCCTCTAAAAGAGGCAGAGGCAGACCGCCCTCAACAGGGCAGTACGTCGGCCTTGCGGCGGCTCAGAGGGCTCTCAATGATGCCAAACGGGAGGCCCTCGAGTTGGAGGCGGAACAGGCGGTGGCTGACCAAGCGGCCGAGGCAAGGCAGCTGCGAGCGGCGATGCGGCTCACAGCCTCGCAGTCGCCGCCCGGTGAGCCAGACATGGCGGAAAAGTCGGCCGCGGACCTCTCAAAGGCGGTGTCGGACCAGGTTGCAGTCATCAAAAAGGTGGCTGCATCCTCAAAAAATCTGAAGGGGACCTTTGTGCGTGCACTCAATGAGGCAGCAGCCACCATAGTGGAAGCCTGCGAAAGCCTGAGTGCACGCACAATCTCGGACGAGACTCGCCAGCTGCAGGCGGCAAACTCCCGGCTAGAAGCGGAGATGGCCAGTCTCCGAAAGGAGCTGGCGCAACTAAGATCTGAGGTGGAGAGGCAGGCGCCTGCACAAAGCCCTCTACGCGAGCGGCAGCCAGCGACGGTTCCCTCTCCCGTTGCACTAAACGAGGAGCTCACGCGCTCGATAGCCCTCCAGGTGGGAGCTATCGTGAATGCTCGCCTGGATGGGCTGGAGGCAGAGGGACGGTTGCTCCCAGCAAAACCACCTCCCTCGGCTCCTCCTGCTGCAAGGAACGCTTCGGGCCCCAGTGGCGCCAAGGTTATTGACGCCACGAAGAAGCCGCAGGACCAATCGGCAGCCGGAGGCAGGAGGAAGCCCAAATCTAGGGCCAAGAAGAAAAGAGGTGGTTCCAGGGCACAGGACGCGGAGGCTCCTATCTCCCGCCCGCTTCCGCCCGCTCCGGCCTCTATGAAAGAGAGCTGGAGCGTTGTGGCCGGCAAAGGGAAGAAGGGGAGGACTGCCCAGCGGGCTGGCCCGCAAGGTGATGTCCCTCAAAAGGTGAAGGCCAAAAGGTTGAAAGCACCTCGCTCATCAGCAGTAGTGCTCACCTTACAGCCAGAGGCAGCACAGAGGGGCATCACCTACAAGGAGGTGATTGTCGAGGCCAGGCAGAAAATCCAGCTGGCCGAGCTGGAAATCCCTGGGGGCGTCCGCTTCCGTCGGGCGGCAACCGGGGCGTGTATCCTGGAGGTCCCGGGAGCGGCCAGCGGCGAAAAAGCCGATAAACTGGCCGACGCACTCCGCCAGCAACTGGGCACAGACGTCGCACGGGTGTCGCGGCCGTGCAAGAGTGCCGACATCCGTGTCACTGGGCTGGACGAATCGGTGACGGTAGAAGAGGTGGCCAAGGCGGTGGCAGAAACCGGGGGATGCGCCATCGAGACTGTTAGGGCCGGGCAAATACGCCAGGGTTACTCGGGCCTCGGGGTGGTCTCGGTGTGTTGCCCTGTCCTAGCGGCAAAGAAAATTGCCACTGTGGGGCGCCTATTGGTGGGCTGGGTCTCTGCTCAAGTCAGACTACAAGAGCAGAGGCCCATAAAGTGCTTCCGATGCCACCGAATCGGGCACGTAAGCGCGCAATGTGGGGCGGAGCCAGACCGGTCTGGATGCTGCTTCCAGTGTGGCAAGGATGGTCACAAGGCTGCACAATGCGCTGCTCCGCCACACTGTGTCATCTGTGCATCTGCTGGGAAACCAGCAGGGCACAGAATGAGCAGCAGGGCGTGCCCTGCACCGAAGACGACCGGGAAGGCGAAGGTAGGTGCCAGCGGTCCTCGAGCGCCCTCGCCGACAAATGGCACCGCCGCCATGGATCAGGCTGAGGCTGAGGAGGTTCAAGAGCCGGCTGTTGGATAGATGGCAATCACCGAATTCCTCCAGGTGAACCTCAACCATGATGCCAAGGCTCAGGACCTCCTCCACCAGACCATGGCACAGTGGGCAATCCACGTTGCCGTGGTTGCGGAGCCCTATAGGGTGCCAACTCGAGACGACTGGGCCGGCGATCTGGACGGCACTGCGGCCATAGTCACTCGGACCGCCGCCGGCTCGAACCCGTTCAGGAACGTGGAGAGGAGACACGGCTGCGTCGCCGCAGTCTGTGGCGATATTGCGGTGGTAGGTGTCTACTTCTCTCCGAACAAGACCCTTGCGGAGTTCGAGACGTTCCTTGTGGAGGTTGGCACCCTAATAGGCAGATTACATCCGGCCCCAACCATAGTGGCGGGCGACTTCAATGCCAAGAACGTGGCGTGGGGGAGCCCAGCGACGGACGCCCGTGGACACGCACTGTTGGAGTGGGCGATAGCTGCCAACCTAGCGGTCTCAAACCTAGGAACGGCAAACACGTGCGTGCGGCAACAGGGCGGCTCTATTGTAGACATTACGTTTGCGAGCGCGGCCCTGGCGCGCCGTGTTCAGGGATGGGAGGTCCTGGTGGGAGTAGAGACCTTGTCGGACCACCGATACATTCGGTTTGGAATCTCTGCTCTCCCGAGACTCACCCTTCCAAGCCGGAGAAACGATCCAGTTGTGAGCGGCCCACGCTGGGTGCTCAAAAAACTGGACCGTGAGACCCTGGAGTTGGCGGCGATCGTGCGGTCGTGGACTCCGGAAGCAGAGGCGGGGACCGATGTCGAGGCCGAAGCCGAATGGTTCCGCAGCGGCATGACCGAAGTCTGCGACGCGGCAATGCCGAGAGCAAGGGCCGCCTCTCCTCGACGCTGCGTGTACTGGTGGTCTCCAGAGCTTGCGCAGCTGCGCGAGTTATGCGTACTCGAAAGGCGTCAGTACACGCGACAACGAGGTCGCCGACCACGAGACCCGGAGGCGGAGGCTACTCGGTACGCCCGGTACAAAGCAGCGAAAGCGGCGTTGAAGGCTGCTATCGGGCTGGCCACGGACAGGGCACGACAGGAGTTCCTGGAGACGCTGAACAGCGATCCATGGGGGAGGCCATACAAGATGGTGATGCAGAAGCTCCGACCGTGGGCCCCTCCGCTAACGCAGAGTCTCCAGCCACAGCTGCTGGAAAATATTGTGGCCACTCTGTTCCCGCACAGGCCCCAGCAATCCCCCCCGCCCATGGCCCCGCCAGGAGCGGCCGAAAGGCAGGAGGAAGCGGAAGCAGAGGTGCCACCCGTCACTGAGGGGGAGCTGACGGCAGCAGTCCTTAGGCTCCGGAGCAAAAACACAGCTCCTGGACTGGACGGGATCCCGGGACGCGCATGGGTCCTGGCCATGGAAGCTCTGGGGCCAAGGCTGAGAAGGCTCTACTCGGAGTGCCTTAAGCAGGGCCGCTTCCCCTGCCTGTGGAAAACGGGCCGGCTGGTCTTGCTGCGGAAGGAGGGCCGACCCGCGGACTCACCGTCAGCCTACCGGCCCATCGT
Source organism: Eudemis profundana (assembly GCA_947034925.1). Taxonomy (NCBI): domain Eukaryota; kingdom Metazoa; phylum Arthropoda; class Insecta; order Lepidoptera; family Tortricidae; genus Eudemis; species Eudemis profundana. The sequence goes on along the minus strand of OX344801.1, from coordinate 43,964 downwards.
CCTGCTTGACGAAATCGGAAAGCTCTTTGAGCGGATAATTGCTAACCGGCTCGTCAAGCAGTTGACGACGGAAGGGCCTGACCTGGCCGACAACCAGTACGGGTTCCGCAGCGGTCGCTCGACGGTCCACGCGATACTGCGGGTGAGGAGTATAGCGGAGGAAGCAGTATCCCAGGGTGATGTCGTGCTGGCAGTGTCTTTAGACATTGCCAACGCCTTTAACACCCTCCCCTGGGACTGCATAAACGAGGCACTCCTCTACCACCAAGTGCCGCACCATCTGAGCCGAATAGTGAAGGCATACCTCCAACACCGGTTCGTGGCCTTCGCCGGGCAGGATGAGTGGAGGCGCAGGCAAATGGTGTGTGGTGTTCCACAGGGGTCGGCCCTGGGGCCACTCCTGTGGAACATCGGATACGACTGGGTGTTGAGGGGTGCACTCCTCCGAAGGGTGAACCTCGTATGTTATGCGGACGACACGCTGGTCACGGCCCGCGGAGCCTCGCTCAGGGAAGCCTCCATCCTTGCCACGGCGGCGGTAGCCCACGTAGTGGGAAAAATCAAGAGGTTGGGACTGGAGGTGGCCCTGAGCAAGTCCGAGGCCATTTGCTTCCACGGGCCTAGGCAGGCACCCCGACCCGGAGCTCACATCACGGTGGGAGGTACGAGGATAGCCGTCGAAAGAACCATGCGGTACCTGGGCATTGTCCTCGATAGCCGATGGTCCTTCGTACCTCACTTCGAGCGCCTGGGGCCAAGGTTGCTGGGCGCAGCGTCGGCGCTTGGGCGGCTGCTCCCTAACCTGGGAGGGCCGAAAACATCCAGCCGAAGACTCTACACTGGGGTAATACGTTCCATGGCCCTGTACGGAGCCCCAGTGTGGGCCGGAGGGCTCAATAGCCAAAACTCTGCCGCACTGCGCAAAGCGCAAAGGGTGATGGCTATAAGGCTCATACGGGGCTATGGGACTATTGCTGGTGAGGCTGCCTGCGTATTGGCCGGATCCCTGCCATGGGACCTGGACGCGAGGACCCTTGCGTCAGTGTTCGTCTGGCGCGAGGAGGCGCGGGCCCGGGACCACTGGCCAGCACCGCAGGAGATCCAGGCCAAACGGGAGGAGCTCTCCCTGGTGGCGGTCGATGAGTGGGTGGAGAGGTTGGCGCAACCCAGCGCAGGGGCCAGGACCATCGAGGCCATCCGGCCAGTCATGTCTCACTGGCTGGAAAGACAGCACGGCTCGCTCACCTTCCGGCTCGTGCAGGTTCTCTCGGGGCACGGTTGCTTCGGGAGATATCTGCACCGGATTGCCAGGAGGGAGCCAACGGAGGAGTGCCACGGGTGTGCAGCACCGACGGACACCGCTCAACACACGCTGGAGGAGTGTCCGGCGTGGGGGCCCGAGCGGGACGACCTTATCGCCGTAGTGGGGCCGGATCTGTCGCTGCCGGCCGTGGTTAAGGCCATGGTAGACAGCGACAGATCATGGCAAGCAGTGAGCACCTTCTGCGAAAGCGTACTCCTGCAGAAGGAAGAGGCGGAACGAGCCAGGGAGGTCGACCCAACGGCCGACCAAAGGCGTCGCAAGCGCGCCCGGCGTAGACGGGTCGCTCACGATCGCCGCCTGCCTCCATAAATGAGACCTGAGGATGGCAGGCACGGGGACGTCTGCCATCCTGCCAGATCAAGGTCCGAAGAGGGTGGCGGTACCGGGAGCGTACCGGATACGGCCAAGTACGGGTGGAACGAAGCCGACAAGGACGAGAAAGGAGTAGTCTGCGAGAGCAGACCGGTGCTGGTGGTGCTGTAGAAGTCAAGCGCGAGCGTACCTGCAGCCCACCGCCACAGCACGACGTCGGCAGACAGAGGGGTTTTTTAGTGGGTATACCATGGGCCTCATTAGCCTACATGGGAGTCCCACATAACCACCGCGGGTCCGTCCCCGCACCCCGGTGGTATGCGTAAAGCATTTCTCCCCTCTATAAAAAAAAAAAAAAAAAAAAAAAAAAAAAAAAAAAAAAAAAAAAAAAAAAAAAAAAAAAAAAAAAAAAAAAAAAAAAAGGTTAGGTCCCCCCCGAAGTGCTGCCACCTTGCCGTGGTGGGGGGGCTTGCGTGTCTCAATGATCCTCGGGGCTACGCCGGACAGGGCTACCCATACCGGACAGGCCTGGGGTGAGAGACCAGACAAAGAGCGGCACATATCCCGGCGGGGCCCGCAAGGGTCTGCCAGGCGGGATGGGCGCGCCTAACATGTTGGGCGCGCTGACAGGGGAGCTCACCCCTGAAAAAAGAGACGACGATGTGGAGCATTGGGTTTCCAGGATGGATCAGGCGACTTGTGAAAACAGTCCCCAGGCGGGTCCCCGAGAGGGGGAATCCCGTCCATTCACTCCGGTGGATGGTTGCCCTGCGTATTATGGGGTGGGCAACAATCGCCTCGTAGGTCGGCAGACTGCCGACCTTCGTGAACACGACCATGGCTCATTGACAACGGACTTTGAAAACGCATACGATTTGGATTTAGTTGATAGGGAGGTGGAAGCCTGCGGCCTGAAGTCGCACGCGGACACCACGAAACTTGGCATACATGGAACGGACACGGAGAGAACACTGCAGCAGCTGCGACGGCAGCCGGTAGTTGTACTGCAGGGGATAGAGGTGCCCAACATAGGGCCGGCGGCACCCAAGGGCAACGAGGAGAGGCCCAAAAACATGGAGGGGAGTTTGAGCACGGTGCTTAAACTTAGGAAAAGGCCCAATCCAACCGCTCCCGAGGCCCCCGTGCGGCCTAAGGTCAGCACGGCGAGGAGAGGGAAAGGCAGGGGCTCCAGAGTGCACCACGTGGGTCTGACGCAGGCGAAGGCCCGCCTAAAACCATCCGAGTGGGAGGACTGTGAGTCACCGGCTGTAGATGAGACCTGCTGCAGCACCCCCTCCAAGACGCGGGGGACTGGGAAGGGACGAGGAGCAGTAGCGAGGAGCAGTCCACCGACGTTCCTCAAGGAGAGGGACCGCAGCCCGACCGAACGGGAGCATGAGCGTCCTGTGGTCCTTGACGAGGACATAATTAGAGAGGTCCGCGAGGCCGCCCAGTGCGTGGTAGCCGAGGTCGGCAGGTCCGGAAACCTCAAAGGCGAGGTTTGGGGAAAGATTAACCGGGCTTGCCGAAGCATCTCCTTAGCCATGGACACTCTGAGCTACCGACAAGAGGATGAGCAAATGAGGATCCTCAAGGCGGACAACCGCCGCATGAAGGAGGAACTGAAAATCCTGCGCGACGAAACCAAGGCTCTCCGAAGGGCTTTCGCGGAGAGGAAGGATCAGGCCCCAGCGGAGAAGGAGCAGCGCCCTGAGGACCTAGCGGGATTGCTGGCGGAATTCCGAGAAGATTTAAAGAGGGACCTGCTGCTGACAGTGGGCAGCATGGTAAATACCCGCATCGAGGAGGTGAGGAGTCTTCTCCCCCCAGCGCCGATTCTCCGCCCGCCCTTGGCGGCGGACAGAAGGAGAGAGGCTGCCCACAGCCAGCAGGAGGCAGGCCCAACCTGCAGCTTGCTGCCGGGCCCGTCGCCTGTCACTGCACCAAAGGAGGCCCCCATGGCCCCCCAGCCAGCCCCAAGAGGAGCAATCAAGGAACCGGCTCCGAAAGCCAACAAGAAGGCGAAGGCCAGCAAGAAGGCGAAGGCCAACACGGGCTCCACGCTAATGCCTCCCGCTAGGCCGGCCCCGGCCCCAAAGCCTGCCCCTAGGACTAAGAAGGCTGCCCCTCAGCCGCAGGTGGCACCTAATGCCCCACCACCCCCCTCCAGGGAAGCTGCCTGGTCGGAGGTGGTGAGAAGGAAGAAAAAGACCCCCTCAGGGGCCTCGGCTGCTCGGCCCACTAAGCCGCCCAAGCCGTCACTGACGACCCCCAAGAGGCTCCCGACCCACTCGGGAGCCGCTATCGTGGTGGCCCTGAAGCCGGACACGGAGGCAACATACGCCTCCGTGATGACTAAAATAACCTCGTCCTTGCGGCTTCAGGAGGTGGGGCTTGAACACGTATCCGTCAGGAAGTCTGCTGACGGAGCGCGTGTTATAAGGGTCCCTGGCAACGATAGCGGCCGGGCGGCCGATGAGCTCCTTGCGAAGATCAACGATCTGGTTGGCGAGGAAGCGAGGGTGTACCGGCCGGTATCCATGGCCAGGGTATCTGTGACGGGCCTGGATGAGGCGGCCACCGCAGAGGCGGTAGCCACGGCAATTGCCGAAAAGGGAGCTTGCCTATTAGGGCAGATTAGGGTGGGTAGCATCAGCTTCGACAGGGGCGGCACAGGGGCCACGCTGGTGACCTGTCCAGTGACAGCGGCCAACGTGCTCATCAAATTGGGCCGACTGGTGGTGGGCTGGTCCGCTGCCACGATTAAGGCACTGCCGCCAATGCCGCTCAGGTGCTACAGGTGTTTCGGGGTGGGACACACGCGGTCGACCTGCCCCTCCCCAGTAGACAGGGGTGAGCTTTGCCTCCGCTGCAGCAAACCGGGACACCGAATGGCAGAGTGCAGAGCCACCCCATTTTGCGCGGTCTGCCACCTGGCAAAACGCCCAGCTGGCCATATTATGGCGGGTCTCTCGTGTGCCCCACCTACCACGAGAGGAGTTGAGATCCCTCATAAGACGCAGGGGACCGCTCGAACGGCGCAAGCCAATGACGAGGGACAACGTATGGACATCTAATGCCAGCACAACCTCACAAAGATCTAGAGGTCGTGCAGTGCAATATCAACCACTGCGCCCGAGCCCAAGACCTGCTCATGCAGGTAATGGCGGAGTGGGGTATTAGCCTGGCTGTAGTGGCAGAGCCATACGTTGTCCTTCCACGCCCCAACTGGGTAGGGGCTGCGGATGGCAGCGTCGCGATGGTGACGCCGCCAATGGGAGAGTTCCCGCCCCTGGTGGAGACGGCGAAGGGACCGGGCTTTGTGGCGGCCAAATGGGGGACCGCTGTGATCATTGCGGTCTACTTCTCCCCCAACCGGCCGCTAAGGGCCTTCGAGCAGTTTCTCCAGGGGCTGGAGGGGGTAGTGCGGCGTGCTGCGCCGGCTCAGGTGGTGTTGTTGGGAGACCTCAACGCTAAAAGCACAGCGTGGGGTTGCCCCAACACAGACCCTCGAGGGACCACCTTGGGGAACTGGGCGACGACCTTGGACCTGGTGGTGCTAAACCGGGGCGTGGCCAACACTTGCGTGCGGCGGCAAGGAGGGTCCATAGTGGACGTCTCCTTTGCGACCCCTGCACTAGCCGCACGCGTCTTGGATTGGCGCGTCCTAGAAGACGTGGAGACCCTATCCGATCACCGGTACATTCGGTTCAGGGTCTCCCCACCGGGTCAGCAGACCGCTCCCAGTGGTGGCAGAGCGGGAAGTACCTTCCCGAGGTGGTCCCTCGCGGGACTGGACCGGGAGATGGCGGAGGAGGCAGCCATGGTGGAGGCATGGTGTGCTCCTCCGCCAATCACCCTAGGGGTGGAAGGGCGGGCAGTCCGCTTCCGGGCAGCGCTCACTGCCATATGTGATGCGTCAATGCCCCGCACAAAGCGACCGCTCGCCAAAAAGGCGGTTTACTGGTGGTGTGCGGAGATTGCGGCCCTCCGCACCACCTGTAACGCGGCCCGTCGGGCCTATACGCACTGCCGGCGCAGGCGGCACACGCCCGAGGAGGAGGAGGCTCTGCACGAGGCCTTGCGGGAAGCCAAAGAGGCCCTAACCGTAGCGATAGCGCGGCGAAAGGATGAGGCGCGAGAGGAGTTCCTGGCCACGTTAGACAGAGACCCGTGGGGGCGGCCGTATAAGCTTGTCAGAGACAAGTTAAAACACGCCCCCCCCATGGACTCCCTTGAGCCGGAACTCCTCAACAGAGTGATCGAGGGCCTCTTCCCTCAGGTGCAGGAGTTCACCCCTCCTGTCATGGCGGTCCCAATAGAGGAGCCTGAGGTGCCTCCCGATCCGCCGCCAATCTCGGACGCGGAATTCACGCTCGCTCTGAATCGCCTGCGCGCGTCAAACAAGGCACCGGGGCCGGATGGTGTGCCTGGAAAGATCCTCTCGCTGGCGTTGAGACACCTAGATCTCCGCCTGCGGGAACTCCTGGACGACAGCTTGAAGGAGGGTGTCTATCCAGGCATCTGGAAAGAGGGCAGGCTCGTGTTGCTGCGGAAAGAGTCGCGTCCTGCTGACTCTCCGTCGGGGTACCGTCCCATTGTCCTGCTGGACGAGGCCGGGAAACTCTATGAGAGAATCCTAGCCTCCCGGATTGTCCGGCACTTGGACGACACGGGCCCGAATCTGAGTGAGCATCAGTTCGGGTTCCGGATGGGACGGTCCACGATGGACGCGGTTAGTGCCCTGGATGACTTCAGGGCTGACGCGGCTCGCAAGGGGGAAGGCGTTGTCGCAGTGTCCTTAGACATAGCCAACGCCTTCGGGAGCCTGCCCTATGGGGTAATAAGGGAGGCACTCCGATACCACGGAGTGCCGACCTACTTGAGGAGGGTCGTAGAGCACTACCTTTCCGGCAGGGTAGTGCTCTACGAGGTTGGGGGGGAAAGGCGGTCACGGCGCATGTCGTGCGGTGTTCCACAGGGGTCCGTCCTTGGACCGCTCCTGTGGAACATTGGTTACGACTGGGCGATAAGGGGAGCACTACTCCCGCGCACACTAACGATCTGCTACGCCGATGACACTCTCGTAGCTGTGCGCGGGAGGGAGCTCGAGGAGGTGCTCAGGAGAGCCGCAGTTGCGACTGACCTCACAGTCGGTCGCATAAAGCTTCTCGGGCTCAAAGTGTCGCTCCCCAAAACGGAGGCGCTCACAATCGGAGGTCGTGGCTGGCAGCTGCGCCAGGGCCGGGTGATTACTGTGGGAGGGGAAGCGGTCCAGATCAAGCCCGACCTTAAGTACCTTGGGCTTGTCCTGGACCGCAAATGGTCATTTGAAACCCACTTCGAAAGGTTGGCCCCGCGTCTCGTGGGCGCCGCAGCAGCCCTGGGCCGGCTGCTGCCTAACGTGGGGGGACCGAAGGCTCCGTGCCGGCGGCTCTTCGCCGGAGTCCTTAGGTCAATGGCGCTATACGGGGCCCCAATCTGGGCAAATAGGCTGTCGGCCAGAAATAAGGCCGCATTAAGACGTCCGCAGAGGACGATTGCTCTGAGGGCAATCCGGGGGTACTCCACCGGGTCCCATGCTGCGGCCTGCCTCCTCGCGGGCACACCGCCCTGGGAGCTAGACGCCCAGGTGCTGGCGGAGCGATATCGGATGCGGGTTGAGGCAAGGGCCCGGGGAGTCTACCCACCCCCGGAGGAGGTGGAGAGGGCGCGCCGGCTAGCGGCGGAGAGGTTGAGAGAGCGCTGGAAGAGAGACTTGGAGGGTGCCCGCTACGGAGTTCGCACTGTAGAGGCCATCCTCCCGTCACTCGACCAATGGCTCGAGAGGAGGCATGGGGCCCTGACCTACAGGGTAACGCAGGTGGTGACCGGGCATGGGTGCTTCGGCCACTACCTGCATAAGATAGGCAGGGAAGAGGGCCCCCAATGTTGGTACTGCGCGTCCCAAAAGGACGACGCGCGACATACGGTGGAGGAGTGCCCACAATGGGGCAATGAGCGGAATGAGCTCTTAACGGTGCTCAATACCGATAACCTCTCGCTGCACAACATTATAGCGCTAATGTTGGGCAGCGAAAGGAACTGGGAGGTAGTGGCCTCCTTTTGCGAGACAGTCATTTCGCAAAAGGAGGCCACGGAGCGGGAGCGCGAGGACAGTGTGGATGCGCACCCGCTCCGGCGCAGGCGGAGGGGGAGACGGCGACTGCAGTATGTGCAGGCCGCAGTCTGACCCCCCTCAGTAGGGCAGCGGGTTGGGGAACCCGCATTGCACGCCCTACACGTCTGGGGGGAGAGTCAAGCGTTTCTGACTCTCCCCTCCACTGGCGCGGGGCCCCGGCGATAAACAGGCCGGGGCAGCCGGGGGTGCTCTGGTGAATGTTTCGATCCCTAAGCACCCCACAAACGGCAACGAGGAGAAACGCCGCTGTGGGTTTTAGTGGGTATACTCCTCCCCCCCTCTGACGAGCAGAGGGGCGTGAGAGGAGGGAGTCCCACATAACCCCCCACCAATGGCCTACCCAGCCCGGGGGGTATGCGTAAAGCATTTCCCACAGCGACAAAAAAAAAAAAAAAAAAAAAAAAAAAGGTTAGGTTAGGTTCCACGGACCTGCTCGGTTGTCCGAGTGGGCGGGGAGGTGTACCCCGACGTGGCGCGTCCCCAGGTGGTGGATAGGGGAATGCCCCGGCCGTCGTCGAGCCGGGGTAGGACATGGTCCCGCGAACCAAACACCGGGGGGGGAATAGGGGGGCTTCGGCCCGCGAGGGGCTCTCCGCGCGTCCCTCTGATCAGCAGAGGGCGCCGTGGAAGAGCAAAGGTGGAGGGTGAGAGGTGGCTTACCTCGCGAGGGTTCTCCGCGCGTCCGTCTGAATAGCAGACGGCGCAGTGGATGAGCCATGGGACGGGTCCGGTGTGCACTCGCACTGCCATCAGACAGACACGGGGAGCATGCTGCTGCCCATGTCACCGCCGCTCGTAACCCTTTCTAAGGGCCGAGGGCCTTGCCTTAACCGGCCGGGCCGCGAGGAGTAAACCTCTCTAAAAAATCCCTAAACCCCGGCGCTGTGGTGCGTGGCGTCGAGGTTCTCCTGAGGTGTCGATCGGGGCACTGTTTTGCGCTCGGACCTCTGGGGTTTCTCCCCCCGCGGGTACCGGAGGTGGCCGAAAGGACCCCTGGCGTGTCATAGGTGTGTGTGATTCTCTGGTCAAGGAGCCCTTTGCTTCCCTGACACTGCCTACCTGCCTGGAAGGATTGTGCATTGGATTTCTGAGAAATCCAAACGCAGATCCATCTCTTGGCGGGTTGGCGGTGTTAGCGGGGTAAGAGGCTCACACATCGGTTATCACACACACCCGTGGCATGTCCGGGGAGCTTTCGGCCTCCAAATGGCGGCTGCGGGGGGGGAGACACCAGACCTCCGCGCGCAACGCAGTTCCCCGACCGACACCCTGAGGAGTGGCTGAGTAGGTTAACTCAGCCGCTAGCGGCCAACCCTGGGAGACCGCCCGCCCTCCCAGCGGTATTAGGGTTCTCCGGGTGCAGGGGGCACCGCCCGGAGTGACCGTCTTTCCCCCATACTCGTGGGAATAAAAACGGAGCAAAACAAAAACGGGGAAGGGGAGGGTTTAGTATGTAAGGACAATGAGGTTTGTGGCGAAGAGCGCCGCATCAAAGAGGGCAAGGCAACATATGCGCAGATGCAGCCCACTGTGCTGCTTCATCGTCTGGAAGGGCCAGACAGCGCAGAACTGCCATCGTTACGGGATCCGGGACTCGATCCAGATGAGGGAATGGCGGCTAATCTAGAGCCGCCAACAAGAAAAACGAAAAGGCACCACACGGGTGACGCCGAACTCGAGCCTAAGGCGAAGGTGAACTCGTCGCGGAGAGGGAGACTGATAGGCGCCAAGAGTTTGCTCAGCGACATCGCCGGGGCGAGGGAGAAAATCAGGGCCCGCCTCGATGGCCTAGAGGGGGAAACCGGCACGGCCTCCGGCCACAGTCCCGGTACGAGCGGTACGCCGAAGTCGAAGAATGTGGAAGACAAGGAGGCAGAGAAGCTGCCTCAATCGAGAGACCTCAGCCCGAACCCCTGGGACGGAGAGGACTGCTATATCGAGACAACGCGGAAAGCAGCCCTCTCGGTCCTGGAGGAGGCTAAGAAGTCGGGTCACATTAGCGGCCAAGTCTGGGGGCGCATGAACAGGGCCTGCCGAGTCATCATTTCGGCTATGGACTGCCTTGAGGGCAGAACAGTAAATGAGGAGATACGCGCTCTCAGGGCAGACAATAAGCTCATGAGGGAGCAGCTCGCGATAGCGCAGGCTGAGACCAGGGCGCTAAAGACGGCCTTCCTCTCAGAGAGCCGCAGAGAATCGCAGTCGGAAGCAATGGCTGAGCAGCTCCCAGCACTCATCAAAAGTGTGGTCTCGGAGATGAGAGAGGAGCTGAGGAGGGACATCTCTGTGAGCATCGGAGAGATGATGAACGTTCGTCTCGAAGATATTAGGCAACGTCTCCCCCCTGAGCCGACCCTTCGCCCTCCACTGGCAGCGCACCGGAAAGCGCCCGAAACTGCCGCCCACCCGGCAGAACCACCGGTGATCCAGCGGCCAGCGGCGTCAGGGACGACCTTGGAGCCTGCGCCACCAGCGAAGTCTGCTGCTTCCAAGGCGCCTAAAACAAAGCGGAAGAAGAAGGCCTCCAAGGAGTCAACCCCACAGCAGTCTGCCAAGTCTGGTCAACCTGCCCGCCCTGTCCCAGCACCCCGACAACTGCAGCGACCAAATATCGCACAGTTACCACAAGTGTCGCAACCTACGACGCAGGTGCAAGCGGAGCTACAAGGGGAGGGCACATGGAGTCAGGTCGTAGGCAGGAAGGCCAAAAACAAGGCCAAGAAGACGAACTCAGCGCCAGCAGCAACATCTCAGCAGGCGCCCAAACCTAAGCCGAAACCACGCAGCCACGGGCTAGTGGTCCCTCCCTCTGCTGCCGTAGTACTGGCCCTCAAGCCGGATTCGGAGGCCTCATACGCCTCCATTCTCACGAAGGCTACAACTTCGTTCAGCCTAGCGGAAGTGGGGCTGGAGCACGTGAGGGTAAGAAAGACTGCCAATGGGGCCCGAATTATTGAAGTCCCCAATACAGACAATGGCAGGGCAGCCGATCGTCTGCGCGAAAAGTTACAGGCCATCGTCGGTGAGGACGCCCGGGTTTATATGCCCGTAAAATTTGGTGGCCTTAGGGTCTCGGGCTTGATGGAATCGGTGACCCGAGAAGCCCTGGCGGCGGCAATCGCAGCAAAGGGTGGCTGCGGAGCAGAGGAAGTAAAGGTTGGCTCACTGCGTACTGCATACGATGGATCGGGGTCAACTTTGGTGAAGTGCCCCGTGGTGGCGGCGAAAAAGGTATGCGAAGGCGGGAGGCTAAGCGTGGGATGGTCCAGTGCACTAGTCCAAGCCCTGGACCGGGCACCGTTCCGGTGCTATAAATGTATGGGGACAGGGCACACCAGGGCAACGTGCCCATCTGAAACGGAGAGGGGACAACTGTGCTATAGGTGCAGTAAGCCGGGGCACAAGGCGTCGTCCTGTACGGACACACCCTTCTGTGCGGTGTGCCATCACGCCAAAAGACCAGCCGGGCACGTTATGGGGGGCCAGGCTTGCAACCCCCCAAGGACAAGAGGAAGGCAAAACCCCGTGGGGACCCTAGGGCGCAGCCAAGGACATGCCAACCAGGCTGAAGAGGGACAAACAATGGACCAATAATGTCACTACGCCAACACGAGATCTTGCAAACAAATGCAAACCACTCCATCCGCGCCCAAGACCTCGTAATGCAGGTCATGGCGGAGTGGGGTGTAAGCGTAGCGGTGGTTGCTGAGCCGTATTGTGTCCAACCTCGGCCCAACTGGGCAAGCGCATCCGATGGGAGCGTGGCCATAATTGCTCCGGCTATCGGCGACTTCCCTCCCCTGGTAGAACTGGACAAAGGGCCGGGCTACGTAGCGGCCAACTGGCTGAATATTGTAATAGTGGGGACATACTTCTCTCCGAACCGGCCGCTCAGAGCCTTCGAGGGGCACCTGGATAACCTAGCAAGGGTACTAAGAAGGGTTGCACCAAAGCCGGTGCTTCTGATGGGGGACCTCAATGCCAAGAGCGCGGCTTGGGGCTCCCCCGTTACTGACGTGAGGGGCGCAACACTCAGGGACTGGGCGGTGGTGATGGGGCTGAGCATCGTCAACCGTGGAAGCGCCAACACCTGTGTGCGATGGCAGGGAGGATCCATCGTTGACGTCACGCTGGCGACCCCTGTTGTCGCCGACAGAATCGGTGACTGGCGCGTCATGGAGGAAGTGGAGACCCTCTCCGATCACGTCTACATCCGTATGAGGGTCTCCCCGACGCTGGCGGCCCCACTGCCTGTCAGGAGCCGGGCGGAGAAGAGCTTCCCAAGGTGGTCGCTAGCCAGTCTCGATAGCGAAGTGGCGGAGGAGGCGGCTATAATAGAGACCTGGTGTGCGGCCTTGCCGGATCATCTGGGCACTGAGGAAAGGGCAGTTTATTTCCGAGCGTCGCTTACACGAATATGCGATGCCGCAATGAAGAGATGGAAGAAACTGCCCGGCAAGCGTCAGGTCTATTGGTGGACGGAAGAGATAGCCGCCCTCCGTGTAGCTGCGAATGCTGCCAGGCGGGCATACACCCGATGCAGGCGCCGGCGACACACCAGAGAGGAGGAAGATGAGCTGCTGGTCGCACTAACCGCAGCAAAGGGAGCCCTCAACGCAGCGATCGCCCAACAGAAGGACGAGGCTCGCGAGGAGTTCATCTGCACACTGGATAGGGATCCGTGGGGGCGACCGTACAAAATTGTGAAGAACAAGCTGAAGCATGCTCCCCCCATGGATTCCTTGGAACCAGAGCTTCTCGCGAGGATAGTGGAGGGTCTTTTCCCGGCGGCACCGCCCTTTGCGCCCCCTGTGATGACAGTGCCGACAGAGGACCCTGAGGAAGCGGCTGAAATCCCGGACGTGACTGATGTGGAGATCCTTGGGGCAGTCGCACGCCTCAAAGCCTGCAGGAAGGCCCCGGGCCCTGATGGGGTGCCAGGGAAAGTCATACCCATGGCAATGAAACACCTGGGGCTCAGACTGCGGGGCATCTTTGACGACTGCCTCAAAGAGGGAACATTTCCAAAATGCTGGAAAGAGGGGAGGTTGTGCCTGCTGCGGAAGGAGGGTCGTCCAGCTGACTCCCCTTCAGGATACCGCCCCATCGTCCTCCTGGACGAAACAGGCAAAATGTTCGAGCGGGTGATTGCTGGGCGCATCACGAAACATCTGGAGGACGACGGCCCGAATCTGAGCGAGATGCAGTTCGGGTTCCGCGCGGGGCGGTCAACGATCGATGCAGTGGGCGCACTGAAAAGGTTCAGTGACCTAGCCAGGGAGAATGGTGAGGGGACCGTGGCAGTGTCACTGGATATTGCCAACGCTTTTGGCTCTCTCCCCTACGAGGTAATTAAGGAAGCCCTTCGCTACCACCGGGTGCCCTCCTACCTGAAGGCAATCGTGGGGCACTACCTTTCAGAAAGGGTAGTGCTCTACGAAGGAGCGAATGGTCGCCTTGAGCGGAAGATGGAGTGCGGTGTTCCACAGGGGTCGGTACTAGGGCCCCTGCTCTGGAACATCGGCTTCGATTGGGCGATCCGAGGTGTACAGCTCCCCCGCACGGTAACCATCTGTTATGCTGACGATACAATGGTGGCCGTGAGGGGGAGACAGTATGAGGAAACCCTAAGAAGGGCGGCGGTCGCCACGGAACTGACAGTCGGGAGGATCGGTCTCCTAGGCCTCAAAGTTGCGCTCGCAAAAACAGACGCGGTGGTCTTTGGAGGGAGGGGCTGGCGGCTGCGGGCCGATGAGACCATCCCCGTGGGAGGTGAGACGGTCCAAGTCAAGGCCCATATTAAATACCTGGGCCTGATTCTGGACCGGAGATGGGATTTCAAAGAGCATTTCTCACAAATGACTCCACGACTCGTCGGCACCGCGGCCGCGCTGGGCCGCCTCCTACCAAATGTAGGTGGCCCAAAAGCCCCATGCCGGCGCCTCTTCGCCAATGTGGTGAGGAGCATGGCACTGTACGGTGCGCCGATATGGGCAGGAAGGCTGACCGAGAGGACGAAGGCCCTCCTCCGGAGACCGCAGAGGGTGATAGCCCAAAGGATGGCCAGATGCTTCCGAACGGTGAGCTTTGCGGCGGCCTGCGCTCTTGCCGGTACCCTGCCGTGGGAGCTGGACGCTAGGCTGATGGCAGAACGGTATGAGCAGCGGGCGGAGGCCATGATTGACGTGCATCTGGCCCCAGAAGAGGTAGCCGCGAGGTGCCGTATGGCGGTCCGGCGGGAGCGAGACCGCTGGAAAGAGATCTTGGAGGAGTCCCCGTATGGCACCCGAACCACAGGGGCACTTCTCCCATCCTTGGAGGCTTGGCTGGACCGCAAGACGGGCAGCCTAACATATAGGTTGGTGCAGGTGATGACCGGGCATGGCTGCTTCGGACATTACCTGCACCAAATAGGACGGGAGCCAACACCAGCCTGTCACCATTGTGGTGACGAGGACGACACGGCCCAGCATACACTGGCAGACTGCATCAGCTGGGCCGGTGAGCGCCAAGAATTCATAGCGGTCTTAGGGACGGACGATCTCTCGCTGCACAGGGTGATTTCCGGTATGTTATCCAGCGAGAGATTGTGGGAGGCCGGGACTAGATTCTGCGAAGCCGTCCTGTCGCAGAAAGAGGCAGCGGAGCGGGAGCGAGAAGAAAGGGCTGATGCGCACCCGCTCCGGCGCAGACGAGTGGGGAGAAGGCGGTTACAATACGCCAACCGCGAACTCCCCGAGTAGGGCCGTGGACTGGGGATCCACAATAGGGCCCAACAAGTCTAAGGGAAGGGTTGAGGCGTTGCCAATCCTTCCCTCCTTCGGCGCGAGGATGCGCCCGGAGTAAATCCGGGACAGTCTGTGGACGTCACGGTAGTAATACTAGTAATCCCCGTGGCGTCCCACCAACACCAACACAGACATAGAGGGTAACGCCGCTGGGTTTTTAGTGGGTATGCTCCCCCCCCCTCCTGGCTAGCAGGAGCAGGGTGGGAGTGAGCCCCACATAACCCCCCACTATGGGCCTTCTCCAACCCCGGGGGGTATGTGCCCCCTCGGACTCCGAGGGGGGTAAACGCATTTTCCCAGCGAGAAAAAAAAAAAAAAAAAAAAAAAAAAAAAAAAGGTTAGGTTAGGTTAGGTTAGGTTAGGTTCCCCCCCGAAGTGCTGCCACCTTGCCGTGGTGGGGGGGCTTGCGTGTCTCAATGATCCTCGGGGCTACGCCGGACAGGGCTACCCATACCGGACAGGCCTGGGGTGAGAGACCAGACAAAGAGCGGCACACGACGGTTCTCCTCGCGTCCCTCTGATGAGCAGAGGGCGCAGGGGAAGAACAGGGTGAGCGGACCTGGCGACGGGGGCATGCACGGTGGTGCTGCGCGTGTACCGTGCACCGTGCTTGCAGGGGCCCCAATATGGGGCAGCGGCCGCCTTCGAGTGGCGTGGGATGGCGGGCCTTCAAGGCTCGCGGCGCGACGGGTCTGGCAGTCGCAGTCATGCGTCTGCTGGGTGAGTTTTGGCTCCCCGTCGGGCAACCCGTAACCTGCACTGAGCTGGCCGGGGGTGCTGCTCACTGAGAGTAGCACCGCGTGGAAGAAAACCACTATAAAAATTACCCCAATCCCAAGGTGAGCGATCGTGCCGATGGGATGCGTGGCTGGAGGGAGTCCAGTCCCGAACGTGCAGGGGACCTCACCCCTTAAAAAAGAGTACAATGGGAGTCAGCAACTTTAAAATTCTCCGGGCGGGTACCCAATCCCGTTCACTCGCTTCGGCGGGTGAGAGCCCCGTCGTATACGGAGGGGGCAAAAGTTGCTTCGTGGGCCGGCGGGGTGCCGGCTCTCGTGAACACGACATTGGCTATAGATCAACGGACTTCGATAACGCAAGTGATATGGATGTCTTACGCTTGAGGGGAGGAAACTCCGAAGACGAGGAGAAAGAGAAGGCCTTCCTTCCGCGTGTCTCCTTGGCGCGTTCGCCCGTGCAGGGGCCTGCCCCTGCACAGGCGAACGTGTCACAGCATAGTCAATGCGTGGACTATCCAAGTCCACGCATTGACCTCAGCTTGCCCCAGCTGCAGGTTCCTCCGCTCGGAGGGGTCGACGCTCCATCTGCAGCAGCAAGGGACAGGCAGGGGCGCTTTATGCGGCGTGCGCCAGGAGCAACTACGAGCGCCGCCACAGAAGAAGGAGCGGGACAGGGGGAGCCGCGCGCATTGCAGGCGACGCTCGAGGGTGGCCGTGAGGGCAGGTTCGAGAGGATCCCCAAAGTCCTCCTGACCCGGATCGACGGAGGGATTCTTGTCGGAAGTGGGGCTGACACGGACGACACTATGTACTCGGTGCGGTCCAGCCCGTCGTCGCCGGCAACCTCCCCTAGTCGCCACGGGAGCCCGACCGCGGAGCGACAAGGGACCGACGCAGAGGGGAAGGCTCCAAAGGCTCCAACGGGCAAGCCTGGACCCAAAGGCAGGCGAAAGGGGAAGGCGCACCCACGGATGCCGACCCCGCTCAAACCTGCGGGCCTAGGGGGGAAACAAAAACCCTTAGCGAGCCCCCCGGTGCCAACATCGGACGGGGAGACAGCGGAGGGTGCAGAATACGGTCGGATGGGGCAGGATCGCCCTGAGAAAAGACCTCGCCAATCGGACTCGGACTCTCCACCAGGTTCCAGCGGAGAGGAGGGGCGCTGTTCAACCGGCAGCGGGGGCTCATCGCAAGCCTCGAAACGCCGCCCCCCCACGACCGGGAATAGAGGAAGAGGCCGGCCTCCCACAACAGGCCATTATGTCGGGCTTGGCAAATTCCAGGCGGAGCTCAACGCCGAAAAGGCCAAGGAGCAACGCCTCCATGCGGAGGATCAACTGGCCGCCTACACCAGCATGACACAGGAGGCGAACGAAGAGAGAGCTGCCCGGCTGGCGAAGCGTCGGATGCCACGTCTCGGAGAGGAAGCCGTGAAAACCTCAGCACTGCTGAACTCCACAGTTCAGGAGGCGCTAGAGGTGGTAGTGTCGGTCGCCGAGAGGTCCAACAACCTCAAGGGAACCTTCGTCAAGGCGCTCAAAACGGCCGCAACCGCCATAAAGGGAGCTGTGGCTGAGCTTCGGACCCTGACGGTGACGGAGGAGGTGGCGCGCCTGGAGGTGGCAAATGCGCAGCTCTCGCGCCAGGTAGAGGAGTTGCGCCGGGAGGTCGCCCAGTTGCGCAACCAACCAGCCCCGACAGCTGCGGTTGCGGTTGAGCCCGACTATCGGCGCTTAATCGATGAGGTCTCGCGCTCCAACCGGGAGCAGTTCAGTATAATGCTGAACGCTCGGTTGGAGGGCATTGAGAATAGGCTCCTTCCGGAGCCACGGACTCGGCCGCCTCTGGCTGCCGACCGAAGAGCGGCTCAAGCAGCGGCCCAGGCACCGGCGGATGGCGCCACCCAGAGGAGTGGAGGTACTCCATTGGCCCCGCCCAAGCCAGCCAGCTCTGCCGTCGCCCCTACCTCTGGAATACAGGGGACAGAGCGCGACCCCAAAAGGAAGAGGCGCCCAAAACGGAGCCTGGCAGCGCAGGAAGCCGCCTCCGCAAGGCAAACACCTCCGCCAGCCGGCGAGACTGAGCGTGAGCCGTGGAGCAAAGTTGTGGGGAGAAAGACCAGGAAGCCGGCACACAAAGCGGTCAGCAGCGAGCAGCCGTCCAACAAGGCCAAAGGGGCCAAAAGGAAAAAAGGTCCAGCTCGGAAAGCGCCCTCGAAGCAGAAAAAACTCGCCACTCCCAAGACTGCGGCGGTCGTGATCACCCTCAAACCGGGGGTGGAGACCGACTACAAGTCGGTCATGGGGAAGGTCACGACCATCAAACTGGCCGAACTGGGAGTGGAAAGCGTCAAGGTGAGGAGCACGGCGGCTGGCGCCCGCCTGATCGAGGTCCCCGGGGCAAACAGTGGCGTGGTAGCTGACGATCTCGCCGGCAGGCTGCGGAACCTTGTCGGTGACGTGGCAGACGTGCACAGGCCCTTTAAAACAACGGAAATTCGGGTCTCCGGGTTCGACGAATCTGTCACGCCGGAGGCCGTCCGGGAGGCGATAGCCCAAAAGGGGGGTTGTCCGCAGGACCAAATCCGGATGGGAAAAATAAGGATGGCCGCCAACCAAACGGGGTCCGTCATTGCTGGGTGCCCCGTAGCGGCAGCCAAAGCCGTCGTTACAGCCGGACGGCTTCTGGTGGGGTGGACGTCGGCAAAAGTGGAGGCTATGGATCCCCTGCCCTTGCGATGCTTCAGGTGCATGGGGATTGGGCATACCAGAGCCCTCTGCCCCTCGCCGGTAGACAGGAGCGACCTCTGCTACCGGTGTGGCAAGGCCGGCCACACGTCGAAAAAATGCGAGGCGGAAAAGCCGTGGTGCGCAGTGTGCCACCACGCCAAGCGGCCAGCTGGGCATGTAATGAGGGGGCCGTCATGCGCTCCCCCAAGCACAAAGGGCAGGACTGCTCCGCCAAGAGCATCGGCTGCCACCAGGCCCCAGGAGGCCCCTAAGGAACCAGGGACCCAAAGCCACGTGGAGGAACAAAGTATGGACCAGTAATGCCAGCACAACCGGCACAACTGCTATACGAAGTGTTGCAGTGCAACATAAACCACTCCGCCAGAGCACAGGACCTCCTGATGCAACATATGGCGGAGTGGGGTATTAGCGCTGCAATCGTGGCAGAACCATACTTTGTTCACTCCCATCCTAACTGGATTGGGGACACAGACGGGCTGGCGGCGGTGGTGGCAACACCAGGCAACCACCCTCCCCTCTCTAAGATCGAGAGCGGCCCGGGGTACGCAGCGGCCAAATGGGGAGACATAGTACTGGTAGCTGTATACTTCTCCCCAAACCGGCCGCTGTTCGAGTTCGAACAATACCTCACCAGACTCGGAAGGGTGGTCACGAGGGCGGCTCCGTCACCAGTGATGGTGCTAGGGGACCTCAACGCCAAGTGCTCGGAGTGGGGGTCCCCATTGACCGACAGCAGAGGGGAGGTCCTCTGGGACTGGGTGGTGGCGTCCGGCCTCGAGGTCATCAACCGAGGCACCGACCACACCTGCGTGCGCCGGCAGGGGGGATCCATAGTGGATGTCACCTTCGCGACCCCTGCCGCTGCCAGGCGCACTACGGACTGGCGGGTATTGGTCGACACGGTGACCCTCTCCGACCACAACTACATACGGATGAGGGTCTCCAAGACGCTGCCGCCCCAGGCACCCAACCCAGAGGGACCAAGAGGCAGGGCTCGGTTCCCAAGGTGGAGCCTCGCAACCCTGGACAGGGATATGGCGGAGGAAATGGCGATGCTAGAGGTATGGCGGGCCCCTCCACCGGACCGGGCCCAAGACGTCGAGGAGAGGGCGGCGCGGTTCCGTGAGTCGCTGACCACGGTTTGCAACGCGGCCATGCGAAGGGCGGGGCAGCCGTCTGCCAAAAAACGTGTGTACTGGTGGACGGAGGAGGTTGCGGCCCTCCGTCTCACGTGCAATAGCGCGCGCCGGGAATACGGCCACTGCAGGCGGCGAAGGGGCCATACCGAGGCTGAAGAGGAGCTGCTCCACGAGGCCCTAAAAGTGGCCAAGGAGGCCCTGTCCGTGGCAATTGCGAAGGCCAAAGACACCGCGCATGAGGCCTTCTTGGCCACACTGGACAGAGATCCATGGGGGCGGCCATACAAATTTGTCCGCAACAAAATTCGCAACGCCCCCGGAATGGACACTCTAGAGCCGGAGCTCCTCGGCCGGATTGTGGAGGCGCTATTCCCGGCAGCGCCGGTATTCGCTCCGCCCCGCATGATGGGCCCCGAAGAGCCGACAGAACTGGTTGCGACACCACCAGTGTCAGATGGTGAAATGGCAGGGGCAATCCACCGGCTGCTGGTCCGTAAAAAGGCCCCAGGCCCAGACGGAGTACCTGGCCGCGTCCTGCCAGTGGCGCTGACGCACCTCGGGGACCGTCTCAAAGACCTCTTTGATGACTGTCTAGGGACGGGACGGTTTCCGAGGTGCTGGAAGGAGGGCAAGCTCTGCCTCATCCGTAAGGAGAGCCGGCCGGCAGACTCTCCCTCGGGTTGGAGACCGATCGTGCTGCTGGATGAGACCGGGAAGATGCTCGAGCGCATCATCGCTTCCCGGATCATCCAGCACCTAGAAGGGACGGGTCCAAATGTGTCCGACCGCCAGTACGGTTTCCGTGCTGGGAGGTCGACCCTGGATGCACTGAGCGCCTTAAGGGCGTTTCACGAATACGCGGCGGGGAGAGGGGAGGGAGTAGTGGCGGTGTCACTTGACATCGCCAATGCGTTTGGTTCCCTCCCATATGCAGTAATCGTTGAGGCGCTCCGCTACCACAGGGTTCCTCTCTATCTGAGGAGAGTCGTGGAGCACTATCTCACGCAAAGAGTGGTGCTCTACGAAGAGCGGGGCGGCCAACGACGGGAAAGGGCGATGGAGTGCGGGGTACCTCAGGGGTCTGTTCTTGGGCCCCTCCTATGGAACATAGGCTTCGACTGGGCCATAAGAGGGGTCCTGCTCCCCCGGATGACTATCATCTGTTACGCTGATGACACGATGGTAGCCGTCCGGGGTTCAGGGCTGGAGGAGACCCTGAGGAGAGCGGCAGTCGCGGCGGACCTTATGGTCACCCGCATAAGGCTACTGGGGCTGAATGTGGCACTCACGAAGACCGAGGCCATCGTCTTCGGGGGAAGGGGCTGGCGGCCACCTGCTGCAGCCGTAATACCGGTGGGAGGAGAGGCGGTCCAGGTGAAGGCCCACATTAAGTATCTGGGCATCCACCTGGACCGCAGATGGGATTTCCGGGAGCACTTTCGCCGCCTTGCTCCTCGGATCGTAGCAGCGGCATCCGCCCTGGGTAGGCTCTTGCCCAACGTGGGAGGGCCCAGTGTGGCCTGCCGCCGCCTATACGCGGGGGTTGCGAGGAGCATGGCCTTGTATGGCGCGCCGATCTGGGCCGATCGGCTAAATGCGGCCAACAAGGCCCTCCTGCGCAGGCCGCAGAGAGTGGTGGCCACCCGAGTTATAAGGGCGTATTGTACGGTGGCGTGGGCGGCGGCGTGCGCACTGGCAGGCTCCATGCCCTGGGAACTGGATGCTCAGGTCCTCGCAGAAGCATACAGGGAGCGGGCGAGGCGCAGGGCACTCAACGAGTTCCCTGCCCCCGAGGAACTGAGAGAGGAGCGTCGCCAGGCGCAAAGGCGGATGAGGGACCGGTGGAAAAACGACCTGGAGGACTCCCCCTATGGAACCCGCACCATAGGGGCACTCCTCCCGTCGTTTGACCACTGGTTGGACCGTAAGCACGGCAAGGTGGGGTTCAGGCTGACGCAGGTAATGACCGGACATGGGTGTTTCGGCCATTACCTGCATCAAATCGGAAGGGAGGCGAGCCCCGCCTGCCACGAGTGCGGTGCGGAGGATGACTCGGCCCAGCACACCCTAGCGGAGTGCAACCACTGGGCCGAGGAGCGCCGCGAAATGGTGGAGGCAATTGGGGGGGATGATCTCTCGCTGCGTAGTGTCGTATCGGCCATGCTACGCAGCGAGAGATCCTGGGAGGCGGTGGCCTCCTTCTGCGAAACCGTCATCGGGCAGAAGGAGGCAGCGGAACGGGAGCGCGAAGATAGGGCAGAGGCGCTCCCGATCCGGCGCAGGCGTAGAGGGAGAAGGCGGGCGCAATTCGGCGCTCGCCTGAACCCCTAGTGGAGTTCGTGGGTGAGGGGCCCACGACGATAGACTCCACACGCCTGGGGGAGGGATCGTAGCGTATTCCGATCCCTCCCTCCTTTGGCGCGGGAGCCCTGGCTCCAGTCAGCCAGCCAGGGCAGCCGGGGGGCGTTCTGGAAGAATGACTCCGACCCCATAACGCCCCCATCAACAACGGCAGTGCGGAATCGCCGGTGAGTTTTTAGTGGGTAGGCCCCATCTGCGGGGAGAGTCCCACATAACCCCCCCACCCAACATCTGGCCTCCCTAGGCCCGGGGGGGTATGCGCAAAGCATTTTCTCACCGTTAAAAAAAAAAAAAAAAAAAAAAAAAAAAAAAAAGGTTAGGTTAGGTTAGGTTCCACGGACCTGCTCGGTTGTCCGAGTGGGCGGGGAGGTGTACCCCGACGTGGCGCGTCCCCAGGTGGTGGATAGGGGAATGCCCCGGCCGTCGTCGAGCCGGGGTAGGACTTGGTCCCGCGAACCAAACACCGGGGGGGGAATAGGGGGGCTTCGGCCCGCGAGGGGCTCTCCGCGCGTCCCTCTGATCAGCAGAGGGCGCCGTGGAAGAGCAAAGGTGGAGGCATAGAGGTGGCTTACCTCGCGAGGGTTCTCCGCGCGTCCGTCTGAATAGCAGACGGCGCAGTGGATGAGCCATGGGACGGGTCCGGTGTGCACTCGCACTGCCATCGGACAGACACGGGGAGCATGCTGCTGCCCATGTCACCGCCGCTCGTAACCCTCTCTTAGGGCCGAGGGCCTTGCCTTAACCGGCCGGGCCGCGAGGAGTAAACCTCTCTAAAAAATCCCTAAACCCCGGCGCTGTGGTGCGTGGCGTCGAGGTTCTCCTGAGGTGTCGATCGGGGCACTGTTTTGCGCTCGGACCTCTGGGGTTTCTCCCCCCGCGGGCACCGGAGGTGGCCGAAAGGACCCCTGGCGTGTCATGGGTGTGTGTGATTCTCTGGTCAAGGAGCCTTTTGCTTCCCTGACACTGCCTACCTGCCTGGAAGGATTGTGCATTGGATTTCTGAGAAATCCAAACGCAGATCCATCTCTTGGCGGGTTGGCGGTGTTAGCGGGGTAAGAGGCTCACACATCGGTTATCACACATACCCGCGGCATGTCCGGGGAGCTTTCGGCCTCCAAATGGCGGCTGCGGGGGGGGAGACACTAGACCTCCGCGCGCAACGCAGTTCCCCGACCGACACCCTGAGGAGTGGCTGAGTAGGTTAACTCAGCCGCTAGCGGCCAACCCTGGGAGACCGCCCGCCCTCCCAGCGGTATTAGGGTTCTCCGGGTGCAGGGGGCACCGTCCGGAGTGACCGTCTTTCCCCCATACTCGTGGGAATAAAAACGGAGCAAAACAAAAACGGGGAAGGGGAGGGTTTAGTATGTAAGGAAAATGAGGTTTGTGGCGAAGAGCGCCGCATCAAAGAGGGCAAGGCAACATATGCGCAGATGCAGCCCACAGTGCTGCTTCATCGTTTGGAAGGGCCAGACAGCGCAGAACTGCCATCTTTACGGGACCCGGGACTTGATCCAGATGAGGGAACGGCGGCTAATCTAGAGCCGCCAACAAGAAAGACGAAAAGGCACCATACGGGTGACGCCGAACTCGAGCCTAAGGCGAAGGTGAACTCGTCGCGGAGAGGGCGACTGACAGGCGCCAAGAGTCTGCTCATCGACATCGCCGGGGCGAGGGGAAAAATCAGGGCCCGCCTCGATGGCCTAGAGGGAGAACCCGGCACGGCCTCCGGCTACAGTCCCGGTACGAGCGGTACGCCAAAATCGAAGAATGTGGGAAACAAGGAGGCAGAGAAGCTGCCTCAATCGAGGGACCTCAGCCCGAACCCCTGGGACGGAGAGGACTGCTATATCGAGACAACGCGGAAAGCAGCCCTCTCGGTCCTGGAGGAGGCTAAGAAGTCGGGCCACATTAGCGGCCAAGTCTGGGGCCGCATGAACAGGGCCTGCCGAGTCATAATCTCGGCTATGGACTGCCTTGAGGGCAGAACAGTAGATGAGGAGATACGCGCTCTCAGGGCAGACAATAAGCTCATGAGGGAGCAGCTTGCGATAGCGCAGGCTGAGACCAGGGCGCTAAAGACGGCCTTTCTCTCAGAGAGCCGCAGAGAAACGCAGTCCGAAGCAATGGCTGAGCAGCTCCCAGCTCTCATCAAAAGTGTGGTCTCGGAGATGAGAGAGGAGCTGAGGAGGGACATCTCTGTCAGCATCGGAGAGATGATGAACGTTCGTCTCGAAGACATTAGGCAACGTCTCCCCCCTGAGCCAACCCTTCGCCCTCCACTGGCAGCGCACCGAAAAGCGCCCGAAGCTGCTGCCCACCCGGCAGAACCACCGGTGATCCAGCGGCCAGCGGCGTCAGGGACGACCTTGGAGCCTGCGCCACCTGCGAAGTCTGCTGCGTCCAAGCCACGCAAAACAAAGCGGAAGAAAAAGGCCTCCAAGGAGTCAACCCCACAGCCGTCTGCCAAGTCTGGTCAACCTGTCCGCCCTGTTCCAGCACCCCGACAACTGCAGCGACCAAACATCGCACCACCTGCCCCCAGCCCGACCAACGACCCAACGTGGACCGTGGTGGGGGGCAGAAAGAAGAAAAAAAAGGCCCCGCCCCGGACCGGGGCTACTCGGCCCAACAAGTCGGTGAACGCGGCACCCAAAAAGCTTCCGGTTCCCACCAACGCAGCCATCGTGGTGGCCCTTAAGCCGGGCACGGAGGCAACGTACGCCTCTGTGATGTCCAAAATCACCACGACTCTGAAGCTCCAGGAAGTAGGACTGGAGCATGTGAAGATGAGGAAGGCAGCTGACGGAGCACGCGTCATAGAGGTCCCCGGTGCGGACAGCGGACGAACGGCCGACAACCTCCGCACTAAAATTGACGCCATTATCGGCGACGTGGCGAAGGTATATCGGCCAGTCACCATGGCGAGGCTGGTCATCTCGGGCCTCGACGAGGCAGCAACACCAGAGGCGGTGGCAGCGGCAGTGGCCGCTAAAACGGGATGCCTACAGGAGCACGTCAAAGCGGGCAATATCCGAATGGAGAGGAGCGGCGCTGGGGCTACCCTAGTCACGTGCCCGGTTGTGGCGGCCAACGCCCTGATTGTGACAGGCCGTCTGACCGTGGGATGGTCGGCTGCCTCAGTTAAGGCACTGCGTAAAGCACCATTAAGGTGCTTTAAATGCTTCGGGACCGGGCACACGAGGGCGACATGCCCCTCTCCGATTGATAGGGGTGAGCTCTGCCTTCGGTGCAGCAAGCCAGGCCACCGCATGAGCGGCTGCAGAGCCGACCCCTTCTGTGCCGTGTGTCATCAGGCCAAGCGCCCTGCAGGACACATCATGACTGGGTTGTCTTGCTCACCCCCAGCCACCAGAGGTGTTGAGGTCCCCGCAAGGGCCCAGACGACTGCCACAGCGGCCCAGGCGACCCCAGCAGCGGCCGAAAACATCCAGGAGGGACAGCCAATGGACAGCTAATGCCAGCACAACCAGATCAGGACTTGGAGGTTGTGCAATGTAATCTCAACCACTCCACCCGTGCTCAGGACTTGCTCATGCAGGCAATGGCGGAGTGGGAGATTAGCATCGCAGTGGTAGCGGAGCCATATGCTGTCCTACCCCGGCCCAACTGGGTAGGAGCTGCAGACGGCAGCGTGGCACTAGTCACACGGGCGACGGGAGGCACTCCCCTTGTAGGAACCGAGAAGGGGCCGGGCTACGCAGTGGCCAAATGGGGGAATATCATTGTAGTTGGGGTTTACTTCTCCCCCAACAAGCCGCTAGTAGCCTTTGAGCGGTTCCTGCAGGGGCTGGAAGGGGTGCTGCGGCGTGCCGCTCCGGCGCAACTGATGGTCCTAGGCGACTTTAACGCCAAGAGCACGGCATGGGGCTGCCCGAGCACGGACCCCCGAGGGGCGACCCTTAGGGACTGGGCGGTCAGGCTGGACCTGACTATCCTAAACCGGGGCAACGCCAACACATGCGTACGCCGGCAGGGGGGATCCATCGTGGATGTCTCCTTCGCAACCCCCACGGCGGCGGCGCGAGTATCGTGTTGGCGCGTCCTGGAGGACGTCGAGACCCTCTCCGATCACTTATACATCCGGATGAGGGTCTCACCGACAGGCGGGTCCAATGTGACCGGCGCGGGCAGAACGGGCGGCAATTTCCCCAGGTGGTCGCTTGCTGGCCTCGACAGGGAGATGGTCGATGAGGCGGCCATGGTGGAGGCCTGGTGTGCACCTCCGCCGATGGCCCTGGGAGTGGAGGAACGGGCCGTTCGCTTTCGCGCATCACTCACAAGAGTGTGTGATGCGGCAATGCCCCGCGCGAAGCGACTGCCCGCAAAGAAAGAGGTCTACTGGTGGTCTGCGGAGATCTCGGCCCTCCGGGCTACCAACAATGCGGCCCGCCGAGCATATGGCCACTGCAGGCGCAGGCGGCACACTGCAGAGGAGGAGGAGGCTCTCCATGCAGCCCTCCATGAGGCGAAGGAGGCCCTCAAGGCGGCCATAGCGCGGCGCAAGGACGAGGCGCGGGAGGAGTTCCTGGTCACGCTGGATAGGGATCCTTGGGGGCGGCCGTACAAGCTTGTACGGGACAAGCTGAAACACGCCCCTCCCATGGACTCTCTTGAGCCGGAACTCCTCGGGAGAATAATTGAGGGCCTCTTCCCGCAAGCGCCGCCGGACTTTACTGCCCCTGCCATGGCTGCCCCAGAGGAAGAGCCAGAGGGCCCCTTCAACCCTCCGCCAATAAGAGACGCGGAGCTGGTCGTCGCAATTGACCGCCTGCGTGGTTGCCGCAAGGCCCCAGGCCCAGACGGGGTACCCGGAAGGATCCTCCCGGCGGCGTTGAAGCACCTTGGGGTACGCCTCCGAGACCTCTTCGACGACTGTTTGAAGGAGGGGATCTTTCCGGGCTGTTGGAAAGAGGGCAGGCTGTGCCTCCTAAGAAAGGAGTCACGCCCCGCGGATTCTCCTTCAGGGTATCGTCCCATCGTCCTGCTGGATGAGGTCGGGAAAATCTTTGAAAGGATCCTGGCCTCCCGCATTATCCGGCACTTAGAGGACACGGGCCCGGACATCAGCGACCGACAGTTCGGGTTCCGGGTGGGACGGTCTACCATGGACGCCATTAGTTCCTTGGGGGAGTTCAGGGAGTACGCGGCCAGTAGAAGAGAGGGCGTCGTGGCGGTGTCCCTGGACATCGCCAACGCCTTTGGCAGCCTGCCCTACGAGGTCATCAAGGAGGCACTCCGTTACCATGGAGTGCCCCCGTACATCAGGCGGGTGGTGGGGCACTACCTGTCTGGCAGGGTAGTGCTCTATCAAATGGGGGGAACACGGCGAGCGCGGGAAATGATGTGCGGCGTTCCACAGGGGTCTGTGCTTGGGCCACTCCTGTGGAACGTCGGATACGACTGGGCTATTCGCGGAGCCCAAATCCCTCGCATGGTCACCGTCTGCTACGCAGATGACACCCTAGTGGCCGTGCGAGGGCAACAGCTCGAAGAGACCCTGAGGAGGGCCGCTGTCGCGACCGACCTAACAGTCGGCCGCATTCAACTTCTCGGGCTGAAGGTGGCGCTCAGCAAGACCGAGGCCATAGTGCTTGGGGGCCGGGGCTGGCGTTTGCGCCCCGATACCGCGATCCCGGTGGGAGGAGAGTCGATCCAGGTCAAGCCCCACCTTAAATATCTGGGACTTGTCCTGGATCGAAAGTGGAGCTTCGAGGAGCACTTCACGAGGCTGGCTCCCCGACTTGTGGGTGCGGCAGCGGCCCTGGGCCGACTGCTGCCTAACATCGGAGGCCCAAAAGCCCCATGCCGGCGCCTGTTCGCAGGAGTGATCAAGAGCATGGCGCTCTACGGGGCCCCAATCTGGGCCGACAGACTGTCGCGAAAAAACAGGGCCCTCCTGCGGCGCCCACAGAAGACCATCGCCCTAAGGGCAATAAGAGGCTACTCAACCGTGTCCCATGCGGCGGCGTGCCTCCTCGCCGGTACCCCACCCTGGGAGCTAGACGCCCGGGTGCTGGCGGAGAGGTACAAGATGAAAGTGGAGGAAAGGGCACGGGGAGTTCACCCAGCCCCCGAAGAGGTGGAGCGCGCGCGTCGTATGGCGGAAGAGCGCATGAGGGACCGGTGGAAGAACGACCTGGAGGACTCCCCCTATGGAAACCGCACCATAGGGGCACTCCTCCCGTCGTTCGACCTCTGGTTAAAGAGGGAAAAAGGGGCCCTTACATATCGGCTCACGCAGGTACTGACCGGGCACGGGTGCTTCGGTCACTACCTGCACAAGATAGGAAGGGAGCCAGGGCCCCAATGTCACGAGTGCGGGGAGCCCGACGACGTGGCCCAGCACACGGTTGCGGTGTGCCCACAATGGGCAGAAGAACGCCGCACATTGGTGGCGACGCTCAACACGGGCGACCTCTCGCTGAACAGCATCGTGTCCGCCATGCTGAGCAGCGAGAGGAAATGGGAGGCAGTGGCCTCCTTCTGCGAGAGCGTTATTTCGCAAAAGGAGGCCAAGGAGCGGGAGCGCGAAGACAGTGCTGTTGCGCACCCGCTCCGGCGCAGGCGGAGGGGGAGACGGCGTCTGCAGTACATGCAGGCCGCTGTAGTCTGATACCCCCCTCAGTAGGGCCAGTGGGCTGGGGACCCACACTGCACGGCCCTACACGCCTGGGGGGAGGGTCATGGCGTTCCTGACCCTCCCCTCCTTTGGCGCGGGGCTCCGGCGCATAACGAGCCGGGGCGGCCGGGGGGTGTTCTGGATAGACGTGCTCGCGATCCCTAAACACCCCCAAAACGGCAACGAGGAAGACGCCGCAGTGGTTTTAGTGGGTAGGCTCCTCACTCGGAGGAGAGAGCCCCACATAACCCCCCACCCAACATCTGGCTTCCCCAAGCCCGGGGGGTACGCGTAACGCGTTTCCACTGCGTTAAAAAAAAAAAAAAAAAAAAAAAAAAAAAGGTTAGGTTAGGTTAGGTTAGGTTAGGTTAGGTTAGGTTAGGTTAGGTTAGGTTAGGTTAGGTTAGGTTAGGTTAGGTTAGGTTAGGTTTTTTTTTTTTTTTTTTGGCTACGGTCAGTTTTGGTCCAGTATGGGCCAAATCTTTCCGCTTACAGTTTTGTTTCAGTTGCGCGGTGCTATCGGCTTACACGTTGCAACTGGGTGTGTAGTATGTGTGTTTGTGTGTGTGTGTGTGTTGCTGTAGAGTGTGGTTGTCGCTTGTGGGGCGGGCGGATCACCCGACAACCATGCGCTCGCCCCTCAAGCGAGTGAAGGACATCAGTCCAGTTAGTGGTAGAGTTGAGATAGCTGAGATAGTCTGAGAAGTTTCTTTGGTTTAGGTGTTGTTAAATTTTTTAAGGTTTCTTATAATATATTTTAAGAAGTCGTGAAAGCTATTGGTTGTCGTTTCTCTGGTCAGGATTTCGCGTATAGATGAGGGGTCGATGTTTAGATTTTGGCAAAGGATAGTGTGGTCTATTCTCTTGCTAGAGAAGCGGGGGCACTGCTGGAGTAAGTGTGTGAAGGTTTGCGGGGTGGGGTTGGATGTGTCACAGGGGCAGTTGTTGTCTGCAGTAATGCCAAAACGTTTAAGATAGACTTTGTTGTAGCTGTGGTTGCTTAGTAGCTGTGTGGTTTCGAAGGAGGGTCTATATTTTGAGATATATTCGTTGAGGTCGTTGTAGGTAGGGAAGATGGACTTAGTGTACGCACAGTTGCTTGGATGGTCGTATAGATTAGCAAGGTCTTCGGAGAGGATGTGTTTGTTGTATGTTTTGACATGACTAATCGGTATGCAGGTGAAGTCCGGGGCTTTTTTAAGGTTGGCAGCAGCCTTAGCTGCACGGTCTGCCAACTCGTTTCCAGCTATTTCAGTATGTGCTTTAGTCCAGTAGAAATGTATGGTTAAGTGTTGCTTATGGTCATGGATGTAGCGCTGGATCTGATTTGCAAGGTAGTTATAACTGTTCGGGTTCCTGATTTCAGCCAGGCCGGATTCACTGTCGGAGAAGATGAGTAGCTTGAGAGGTGGAGATGGATTGTGGGTAAGTTTATCTGTAACAAATTGGATGCACTTCTGTATGGCTAAGAGTTCTGATTGATACACAGAACATCGGTCGTGAAGTTTAAATTTCTTAGTAATTACTTCCCCGTTGGGTTTCACCAGTACGAAAGCAGCTCCGACTTTGTCATCGTGCTTGCTTCCGTCGGTGAAAGCCTGCCAGGTGTTGTCATTATCTAAGAGATGTTCTGTAACGGCCTCTGTAAGTTCTGCTTGACTGGTGACTTTACCGTGGGGGATGATCTGTCGTGAGGATGGGTGTAGAAGCTTGGAGGGATGGATCGGGGTTTCAATTTCGAGATCTGTAGGGAGAAAGGAGGTGTGTCCATTTAGCCTGGTGGATTCCAAATCTGCGACGTATTTGATTTTTGAGGGTAGAGGTGCAAGTTGTGCTAGGGTTATTGAGAGTGGAGTGGACAGAGTCTTGAACCCGTGTACTATTTTAATGGCAAAAAGCCTTTGAAGTGAGAGTAGCTTTTTGTTGACGCATTTGAAGCGCAGAGCGCTGGCCCAGATTGAGGATGCGTATGTGATAATGGGCTCAATAACTTGGAGGTATATAGTCCGAACATTTTCTGCGTGTACCCCCCAGGTGGGTCTGATGAACTGCTGGAGTTTGTAGAAAAGTTTTTTCGCTTTTTCAATAACCTGGTTGGCATGCTGGATATATTTGAACTTGTTGTCAATGATTACGCCTAAGTATTTTATTTTTGTGGTAAATGGGATGTGGGCTCCGTCTGAGATGATTCTGAGTTGACTGGCTTTTGGTGTGAAGGCGATCACCTGAGTTTTTTCAGGGCCAAAAGCCAGCTTAACTCCTCGACCCCAGTTTGTTATAATCTGCATGGCCATGTTTGTGTGCAGCTCCAGTTCAGTGGTGGTTTTCTTGTGGCAAATCAGAAGGACATCATCAGCGTATGCCTGGAGGTGGCAGCCACTTGGGAGAGGGATCTCCAAGAGCTCGTCCAGGATAAGGTTCCAGAGTATAGGTCCTACAACAGATCCCTGGACACAGCCCTTGGTCATTCCCTTCCTGACCACCTGGTCGACGAAGCCGATGACCACTTGCCGGTCGGTGATGTAGCTGCACAGAGTAAGATAGATGTTTTTGGGGCAGTCTATCTTTTTTAGCCTCTGGAAGATGGCCGGCCACCAGGCGTTATCAAAAGCGGCGCGGATGTCGAGAGAGACTGCTAAGACTTGATCGTGGTTAGCTCTGGCCGTATGTACTATGTCCATCGCGTGCTGAATGGCTGCGGTAGTGGAGGTTTGGAGTCGAAAGCCGTATTGCGTCTTTACGATGTGGTTGTTTTTATGCATGTGATGGGTGAGGCGGTTTATTAGCAGTTTCTCCAACAGCTTTCCGAACACTTTTACAAGCCCAATAGGTCTGAACGAAGATGTTTTAGTATGATCATCCTTATTGGGCTTGGGGATAATCTTGGTAGTGGTTGATTTCCAGTAGTCCGGAAAGTATTGGAGCTTAAGGCATCTATTTAGGATTCGGGTGATTGTATCGGGAAAAAGTTTGGTTACATGAAAGCAGATATCCGATGTGAGGTTATCGTCGCCCGGGGCTTTTTTGTGTCCAATTGTTGCGAGAGTTTCCAGGACTTCTGTTACAGTGAACGGTGGTTCGTCCGGGCAGTCGGGCGGCTCGATCATCAAGCCACGGATATCGCTCTGTTCTGGGGAGTCATTATCAGGGTTATCGTCGGGGTAAAATATGTTTAGAAGAGCCTCGGCTGTCTCCTTTGTGGATTCTGTATAGGTGCCATTAGGCAGTTGAAGGGTGGAGGGGGGTTGGGTCATGGGCTTTGACCGGATTATTCTGTTCGTTACTGCCCAGACATCCTCCTTGTTTTGTCGTTCACAGAAGCTCCGGAAGCCGGTGGTGGATGCTGCGCAGCATGCGTCAGAGTAGGCTTTCCTGATCTCATTACGCTCCCGGACAAGATCGTCTGTTGGTAGCTTCTTCCGAACGGCTTTGCTTAGGCGATGATGGTTTTGTATCACCTGTTTTTTGAGTGTGGTAAGTTCTTCGCTCCACCAAAGTGGTCGTTGTGGCGGGCCCTTGGAGCGCGGCAAAATATCATCGCACATTTTTTGAATCTCGCCAGTGAGGAGAGCAATGGTGCAGTCTAGTTCATCCTCGTTGCAGTCATCAATTTCCGTATTGCTAGGGAATTTACCCTCCAAAGAAGTTTTTATGTCCTCCTCTATAAGATCCCACTTGACGCGAGAAGTGTCGTACTTGAAGGTGGAGAGCTTGACTTTCTTCTTGAAAGTTGGGGGTTTTTTGCTTGTAGTGGACAAATCAAAGACGATGGAATGATGGTCAGAGGAGGGGCAGATGTCCTCATCGACTTTCCAGTTGAGTACTTTGATACCAGTTCGACCACGACGTGGGGGATCGCTGAGCAACGTTAGGTCCACAATCGACGTACGGGGTCTGCCGTTAGTGATAGTGTAGAAGGTCGGTGTTTTCCCCACGTTGCAGACTAGAAGGTCGTGTGCGATGATAAGTTCCGCTATGTCGTCGCCTCTGGGGTTATTGGTGACACTTCCCCACAGGCTATGCCAACCGTTGAGGTCCCCACATATAATATGAGTTGAACCAGTCGTTTCCTGTAGGAAGGCGTTTAACCTGTCAAGAGTGTTGGATGGGTCTCGAGCCGGCTCCACGTAGACCGATACCAAGTACACCCGGTTGCCAGATCTCTCCGTGAGCTGAACAATTGAGATGTTGGGGTCCGAGTGCTTCGAGATTCCGAGAGTTCCAACAAACTCGCTGTCGCGGATTGAGATGGCCGCTCTCACAGCTCTACCGGGCAGAGGGTACTGGTAGGTGGTAAAGCCCGGGGGGTTCTTCATAGTGTTATTGCCCCCAGCGGGTACGTATGGTTCGGTGATAAACGCAAAGGTGAAATCAGTGTTTTCATTTAGAAATAAACATGTTTCATGGTATGCATTTCGCCCATGACCCATGTTTATCTGTAAGCATCTATGGTCCGTGAGTTTGTTTTTGTTTAGGGGGGGATTTTTCGGCGGGCCGCCGCCGGAGTCCGTGCTCGCAGTGGCCTCAGTCGGTAAGGGTGCATCAATGATATTAGTAGCGGTGGGGTGTGGATTTTTACCGTCCATAGTTGATTTTTTGTTGCACATTTAGCTTGGCCGCCACAATACATGGGCACGCCGGGTTGATTGCAGTATGGTAGCAGTTGAATTTCGTATTAAATTTGTTGTTATGGCCGAGACAGTTGTAGCAGAGGGGCTGGTTAGACATTTTGGTTGGGCACTGCTTGTACCCATGCGTTGTTTCTGCACAGTGAGAGCACGGATTCACAGTTGCAGTACAGAAGGCGGAAGTGTGACCGTATTGGAGACAGGAGAGACACTGTTTGAACGGTGATTGTTCACTGGCGTGCACGCGCTGGTGTTCGATATTGATCCTTCCCAGTCTCATTAGGGCGCGCCAGGCTGCCGGAGGGCATTTAAGCACAGCATTATATAAGTTCTCGTTCCTGTTCCTCCTAGTGAAACACAGCTGCAGTGTCTCTTCGGCGGCCAGGGCCTCCTTTACAGTGGGGTTTTGAGACAGGATAATTTCCACGAGTTCTCGGGAGGGGGTGTCATTGTGGATTCCCTTAAGTATCACCATCGGCAAGAGGCTTCTTGCCGGCTCTGCTCTAATGGGGCCTCCCGAGTTTAGGCGTGCCAGGGTCTCGTCCCGCTGTCGCTCGTTTTCGAACTCTACTCTGAGAGTGGTGTTGTTAATCGGTCGCACCCTGGCCGGTGCGTAGGAGCAGGATTTAAAGGAGACTTTAGTTCGAAAAGTCTTTAGAGCCTCAGCGCCGGTTTGCGCGTTTGGGACTTTGGCCACGATGGCGGGGTTATTCCGCGGTAGGTGTACAGCAGGTTTCTTAAGTTGTTCACTATACAGGGGGCGTGGTGGCGTTGCGGGCGGGCTGTCGTTAGGGAAAGAGACCGCAGAGGGCAGAGTGGAGAGTTTTTTGAATTCCTGCCTGATACAGTTAAGAATTTCTGCAGTCTCATTCTCAGCGCGAGAGGCCGGAGCAGCAGGCCTGGGCTCTGGGTCCGTTTGAGTAGCGACAGTTGTCGTTTCTACAGGCCTTTGCAGCCCAGCAGCCTCATTAGTGCTTTGGTGTGAGTTATCCAAGCCCGAGAGCTCGATCTCTCTCACATAAAGTCGCGTGGCCTCATATATTGACGTCACACACCCGTCGATTTCGTCCCGGATAGGAGATGGAACATCGCGGCAGAGCAGCGTGTTGGATATTGTATCCAGATTACGGCGAATTATGTTCCACATCCTGCCCGTCCGACTATTGGTGCCTAGTGTCGGCGGTGAGTCCTGGCTGAGCCAGAGGGGGTCCATTTCGGTAGTCTCAGTGAGCTCGAGAGGGTTTGGTGAAGCTCCGATTGGCGAGAGGGTTTTCTTTTTGCCGTTGTCGGTGCGAGCACCAGCCCTCCCCACAGGCGTTACCGTAAAGGTCGAGTCCGATGAGGAGGGCAGGCGGTCACCCCCAAGCGGGATTAAGAGCTCGTCGGAGTCCACGCTTTGGATGCTCCCAGTCCTCGTCCGTGAGGCCGCTTTATTCCTCTGGGATCGTCGAGGTAGCTGAGGTGAAGGGAAGCTCAAGATAAGCGGCGCTCGGGAGGGCGATGGACCAGGATCAATCTCGGTCTGAGACGGCGGCTCGCTCGGAGCGGCTGAGCGAGCTCTGCTGGTGTTGCGGGGGAGAGAGTTTAGCCGAGGAGGGCTTTTACGCTTATTGGGTGACCCCTGAGTTGATGGCGGGGGTGTTCTGTACATATTTGCAAGTGAGGAGTTGAGAGGGAGAGTTTAAGAATTTAATTGGGGGAGGAGGGGTGGATCCTAAGGAAAAGCAGAAATGGGGGGGTTTAGGAGGGAGTAAGGGCTATTAACTGTACTGCACGAGAGGGGTTGCAATGGAAGGATAAGGGTGGGGGGAGAGTGGAAAGGAGAGTTTTGTATGGAAAGTTATGTTTTTTGTATGGAGTGGTGAGAGTTTAGGGTGGGGGAAGATCGAATAAAAGATGGTTTTGATTACGAGAAAAGAAAATAATTTTTTGGGGTAGCAGTTAAGGAACAGGAATTTTTTGAAAAAGGTGTGCCTAAATAAAATCGACTAGCAATTTTTAAAGAAAAATTTTTTGCTGAGTACCGGATGGGTTTTTTGGAAGTTTCGAAAAGAAAGCTATTGAGGAAAAATTTTACGAAGGGATTGAGCGGTATTGGGGGTTAGAAAGATGAGTACCAGAATTACTAGGGGGGGACAAAAATTTTGATGTACCTGCCAAAAATGTAGTGGCAATTTTTTGAAAAATTTTTATCTCGAGAACGGAGTGAGATAGGAATATAGAAAAAATGGGGGAGGGTGAAGCGAAATTAGAAGAAGCAGGTCAGATGGAGAGAGAGAGGAAAAGCTGGAAAAATCTATACTAAAGTGAGGAAAGTGTGCTTTGAAGAAAGAGGAAAAATGATGTCTGATCTCCTCAGCGTGATATTTTGGAGAGTAAAGGTGGTACGGATGTGGGAGTGGTGCCAAATAGCTGGGAAGAATGTGAAGTAAAAGTATTTGAAGTGTAGTTGGGTTCCGGAGAGTGAGTCCCACTTTTTTCTTGGTTTGGTTCAAAGTGTAAGATGAGGTCGAAGGGAGTTAGAAGAAATTTAATTGTGGAAAAGTGGGGCAATTCTAAGAAATTCTGTAAATGGGGGAAGATTCGTAGAGAGAAGGTCTATCAAGTCTATTATTAGAGAGAGGTTGCAACAGAGGGAGAAAGTAAGAGAGAGCGAGAGAAGTTTAGTCTCGAGATGAAAAGTTTTCAAAATTTAGTGCAAGAAAAACTATAAGAGCTAGAAGGTTGTGGTCTATGGGGGAAAGAAGGGGATTGAGGAGGTCTATATTACTGTGCAAGAAGATTGAGGATCGGATAGAAAGGAGAGGAGATAAAAATTTTTTAGTGCTGAAAAGGTCGTGAAAAACGGAAAAATGCGAATAATTTTGGAGTGGGGGGACCTATTTCAAAATGGATGATGGGGAATGGAAGGGAAAAATTTTCTGGATGTTAGATATTAATTTCGTAATTTTAGAAAGTTTCGGTCCCAAAAATTTTCCGGTTGGGTTAGGTTAGGTTAGGTTAGGTTAGGTTAGGTTAGGTTAGGTTAGGTTAGGTTAGGTTAGGTTAGGTTAGGTTAGGTTAGGTTAGGTTAGGTTAGGTTAGGTTAGGTTAGGTTAGGTTAGGTTAGGTTAGGTTAGGTTAGGTTAGGTTAGGTTAGGTTAGGTTAGGTTAGGTTAGGTTAGGTTAGGTTAGGTTAGGTTAGGTTAGGTTAGGTTAGGTTAGGTTAGGTTAGGTTAGGTTAGGTTAGGTTAGGTTAGGTTAGGTTAGGTTAGGTTAGGTTAGGTTAGGTTAGGTTAGGTTAGGTTAGGTTAGGTTAGGTTAGGTTAGGTTAGGTTAGGTTAGGTTAGGTTAGGTTAGGTTAGGTTAGGTTAGGTTAGGTTAGGTTAGGTTAGGTTAGGTTAGGTTAGGTTAGGTTAGGTTAGGTTAGGTTAGGTTAGGTTAGGTTAGGTTAGGTTAGGTTAGGTTAGGTTAGGTTAGGTTAGGTTAGGTTAGGTTAGGTTAGGTTAGGTTAGGTTAGGTTAGGTTAGGTTAGGTTAGGTTAGGTTAGGTTAGGTTAGGTTAGGTTAGGTTAGGTTAGGTTAGGTTAGGTTAGGTTAGGTTAGGTTAGGTTAGGTTAGGTTAGGTTAGGTTAGGTTAGGTTAGGTTAGGTTAGGTTAGGTTAGGTTAGGTTAGGTTAGGTTAGGTTAGGTTAGGTTAGGTTAGGTTAGGTTAGGTTAGGTTAGGTTAGGTTAGGTTAGGTTAGGTTAGGTTAGGTTAGGTTAGGTTAGGTTAGGTTAGGTTAGGTTAGGTTAGGTTAGGTTAGGTTAGGTTAGGTTAGGTTAGGTTAGGTTAGGTTAGGTTAGGTTAGGTTAGGTTAGGTTAGGTTAGGTTAGGTTAGGTTAGGTTAGGTTAGGTTAGGTTAGGTTAGGTTAGGTTAGGTTAGGTTAGGTTAGGTTAGGTTAGGTTAGGTTAGGTTAGGTTAGGTTAGGTTAGGTTAGGTTAGGTTAGGTTAGGTTAGGTTAGGTTAGGTTAGGTTAGGTTAGGTTAGGTTAGGTTAGGTTAGGTTAGGTTAGGTTAGGTTAGGTTAGGTTAGGTTAGGTTAGGTTAGGTTAGGTTAGGTTAGGTTAGGTTAGGTTAGGTTAGGTTAGGTTAGGTTAGGTTAGGTTAGGTTAGGTTAGGTTAGGTTAGGTTAGGTTAGGTTAGGTTAGGTTAGGTTTTTTTTTTTTTTTTTTTTTTTTTTTTTTTTTTTTTTTTTTTTTTTTTTTTTTCGTGGAGGGAGGAGATCCTCATTGGATACCACCAGGCCGGTCCTGGTGCGCATGCCCGACTCGCTCGCGGATAGACTCCAGCGTCACGTTATCTCGAGTCTATCCACAAACGCCTACGGACTAAAACCTCCCCCCATTTGTGTGTAGTGTAAGTCGTTGGACAATCGGCGCTAACGGGATACACGTCATGCCCAACATTGTGTTTTTGGAAAGAGTTTTGTGTATGGTCGTGAAATTATGAGTGGTTTTTGCAGAAGTTGTGTATTTTATGTTGTTTGGAATGGCTGTTTGTGTATTCGATGTGGATACCGGCATATATAGACGTACGGTTTGAGTTGAGATTACGTATAGAAGATAGAAATATACATATCTTATAAGAAGAAAGGGAGGAGGAAAAAATATAACATTGCCCTTAAGTCCGCACGCGGAGCAGTCGCACCATGAATATAGCCCGGCTGCTCCGCGCCCGGACGAGCAAATATATATAAGATATATACCATTGGCAGAAGAAAAAGTGTAAAGAGAATAGAGTATTTCCCAATCCGCACGCAAGACGGCTAAGCCAATAAATGGCTCGGCCACTCCGCGCCCGGAAGAGGAAACATATATATATATAAAAATTCTACACGATATTGATTACGTGATTGTATATAATTACATTGTTTTCAGAGTATAAGAGCGAAGTGTTAAGCATAATATGAATTAAGTACACGGTGAGAGATAATACAATCAGTAAATGAGCACTCTATAGTATAGGATGTAATACTGTTAATTTTAGCCTAGTAGGTGAGAGTTTTCATGAAAAGACATTTATAATTAAAGCAGGAAATATAGAGGTTATATGTTGTTGTCTCGTAATTAAATTGAGAGCAAAGTGAATAAGTTGTGTGGTTAGAATAAGCGGTTAGAAAGTAATAACAAGCATAAGTTAAGCTAAATTATCTAAGGTGAGGATACAATTTAATATACAATTACTTTTATGCTCAACAGCGTGTAGTCACGCTATTGTAATATTAAAATACAGTTTTATAAGTTTACGGCTAAACCTAAGAAGTGCACAAGAAAGCAGTATGTTACTGGTTAATAGATACTGAGATGCAGAGGTAGGACGATGACTGAGCAATGAACAATTTAAATAACAGTTACAGTAGAGTTAAAGTAGGAGATACAATGTAAGTAGAAATCTGTTTATATATATATAGTAAATGTTGTAAATTAGTGAGAGTCCAGTTTGTCAATAACTATAGTTAATTTTTTGCTGTATATTGAGAGTAGCTGAGAGGATTCTGGGGCAGGTTAAGCTAATTGCAGTATGGTCGGTTTTTAGTTTGGTGGCTGAGGTGGATTTTGCATTATACGAGATACAATTGTAACACTGCGGCTTATTGTTAGTTTTGTTGGGACACTGTTTGTAAGTGTGTGTCACTTCAGCGCAATGGGAACATGGCGTTATGGTTGAATTACAGTGAACCCTGGTGTGTCCATATTGAAGGCAGTTTAAACATTGTTTGAAGGGCGAGCGCTCGCACGCGTGTACTCGCTGGTGTTCTATGTTTAGTCTTCCAAGTTTCATAATAGCGTTCCATACAATGGGTGAGCATTTGAAAACTGCGTTGTACAGTTTTTCGTTTCTGTTTTTGGTGATGAAGCAAAGCTGAAGAGATGCGTTATCGTTTTCTAGGACTTCTTTGATAGATTGGTTCTGCGCAGAAATAAGCTCAATGAGCTCATCAGAAGGGGTGGATTGGTGAATTCCCTTGAGTATAATCATTGGTGAGAGGCATTTAGCTGGTTCGGCTTTTATTGGCCCATCGGCATTTAGGCGCGACAATGTGTCATCGCGTTGTTTTACGTTGTCAAACTCAATTCGCAATTTGTTGTTAGCAACCGGCCTTATTTTCGCAGGAGTATAATCACATGATTTGAACGTTATCATTTTTCTAAAAGTGTCAAGGGCCTCGGCGCCAGATTGAACGTTGTTTACGGTTGCAATAAGCGCTGGATTATTGTGCGGTCTGTATGAAGTTGATGCAGCTGGGGCGCGCGATGTGGCAGCGATATCGGCGTAGGTTCGCGGTCCGCCAGTCTCGCGCTGTGTCTCGCCTCCTGGGGTATGTTTAATGTAGTCTTTAATTTTCTGGAACTCTTGTTTGATTGTGTTCTCTATTATATCTTTTGTGGTATCAACTGTGATGGAGCCCGATTCCAGATCCGTTTGAGTACCTTCGCTTTGAATGTAAATTGACTCATTTGAAGGTGAACTAAAGGCGTATTGAACGCCATCTGATTTAATCAATTCAACGAAGTATTCGATTCCTTCCATAGTAGCTTCTACACTTTTACCTATTTCGGTGAATTTCAGCTTTGACAACTTTGCGCCCTGTAATTCAGTCGAGATCTTTTCCAAATGTTTCCGCATAGATCTGCGAAACCTTTCCGATGCAGAGTGCAGTTCTTCATAGCAGCCTGAGAACTTTGTGCCAGGTCTTGGAGTAGGGTAGAATGGAGATGGAGATGATTCCGACATTATGATTTTACGACTTAATCAAAACACAGACAGTAATATGATAATATTAAACGATTAAAACTAAGCATTTGTTTTTGTTTGGCTATAGTACAGTTATAGATATAGCTATATTATTATAATGAAGCGGAATATTAGTTGTAATTTACAAGAAAGCCTTAGTCTAACAAACAATCAATGAGAGATATTCCGTTCCTAGATTCCAAACAATTAA
Source organism: Eudemis profundana (assembly GCA_947034925.1). Lineage (NCBI taxonomy): Eukaryota > Metazoa > Arthropoda > Insecta > Lepidoptera > Tortricidae > Eudemis > Eudemis profundana. The sequence goes on along the minus strand of OX344801.1, from coordinate 4,134 downwards.
GTTGTATTTAAAATTAAACCAGAGCCGTTAACAAGATAAAATCTTCAGCAAAACTGTTTTTAAAGACCGAGGTACAAAATACGAGAAGAAAATTTCAGGTTGATAGTCTAGTAAAAAAGTGAAATTTGAGATGAAATTACGTAAAATTAAGATGTATTTTCGATTTGTGCCTCCGCCTTCAAGGTTACACTGTTGTGACTTTGCACACAGGTTAGGTTAGGTTAGGTTAGGTTAGGTTAGGTTAGGTTAGGTTAGGTTAGGTTAGGTTAGGTTAGGTTAGGTTAGGTTAGGTTAGGTTAGGTTAGGTTAGGTTAGGTTAGGTTAGGTTAGGTTAGGTTAGGTTAGGTTAGGTTAGGTTAGGTTAGGTTAGGTTAGGTTAGGTTAGGTTAGGTTAGGTTAGGTTAGGTTAGGTTAGGTTAGGTTAGGTTAGGTTAGGTTAGGTTAGGTTAGGTTAGGTTAGGTTAGGTTAGGTTAGGTTAGGTTAGGTTAGGTTAGGTTAGGTTAGGTTAGGTTAGGTTAGGTTAGGTTAGGTTAGGTTAGGTTAGGTTAGGTTAGGTTAGGTTAGGTTAGGTTAGGTTAGGTTAGGTTAGGTTAGGTTAGGTTAGGTTAGGTTAGGTTAGGTTAGGTTAGGTTAGGTTAGGTTAGGTTAGGTTAGGTTAGGTTAGGTTAGGTTAGGTTAGGTTAGGTTAGGTTAGGTTAGGTTAGGTTAGGTTAGGTTAGGTTAGGTTAGGTTAGGTTAGGTTAGGTTAGGTTAGGTTAGGTTAGGTTAGGTTAGGTTAGGTTAGGTTAGGTTAGGTTAGGTTAGGTTAGGTTAGGTTAGGTTAGGTTAGGTTAGGTTAGGTTAGGTTAGGTTAGGTTAGGTTAGGTTAGGTTAGGTTAGGTTAGGTTAGGTTAGGTTAGGTTAGGTTAGGTTAGGTTAGGTTAGGTTAGGTTAGGTTAGGTTAGGTTAGGTTAGGTTAGGTTAGGTTAGGTTAGGTTAGGTTAGGTTAGGTTAGGTTAGGTTAGGTTAGGTTAGGTTAGGTTAGGTTAGGTTAGGTTAGGTTAGGTTAGGTTAGGTTAGGTTAGGTTAGGTTAGGTTAGGTTAGGTTAGGTTAGGTTAGGTTAGGTTAGGTTAGGTTAGGTTAGGTTAGGTTAGGTTAGGTTAGGTTAGGTTAGGTTAGGTTAGGTTAGGTTAGGTTAGGTTAGGTTAGGTTAGGTTAGGTTAGGTTAGGTTAGGTTAGGTTAGGTTAGGTTAGGTTAGGTTAGGTTAGGTTAGGTTAGGTTAGGTTAGGTTAGGTTAGGTTAGGTTAGGTTAGGTTAGGTTAGGTTAGGTTAGGTTAGGTTAGGTTAGGTTAGGTTAGGTTAGGTTAGGTTAGGTTAGGTTAGGTTAGGTTAGGTTTTTTTTTTTTTTTTTTTTTTTGCGTTGGAGGGGGAAATCCTCTTGGATACTGCCAGGCCCGTACCTGACAGCATGCCCGACTCGCTCGAGAATAGACTCCAGCGTCACGATGTCTCGAGTCTATTCCCAAACGCCTACGGACTAAAACCCCCCCCGTGTCTTGTGGAGTGTGCATGGGGGACACGCGGCGCTATCGGTCTACGCGTTGTGCCCCCCGCGTGGTGTTGGTTGGAGTGTAGGAGTGGTTTTTTCTGGAGGAGTGTGTGGTTGTAAAGTGTTGTATGAAGCCGGTGGTGGGAAGAGGGCAGGCCGTGCGGCCGCCCAGCCTCCCGCCCACAGAGGCGGGCGAGCGACTGGGCGACCACACGGAAGCCCTTGGAGTGGTTGGAGGATGGTGGAAGAAGTGGTGAAGATGGTGGAAAAAGAGCGACGAGATAGACCGTGCGGCCGCCCAGCCTCCCGTCCGCTAAGGCGGGCGAGCGACTGGGCGATCACACGTTCGCTCTAAGTGGTTGTAGGAAAAAATGTAGGAGGGGGGAAAAAATATATATTATATTTTACTCTTACGAGTACATCTGATTGATGGGCGCGTACAAGCGCCCGATTTGGTGGGGGAATAAATAAAGTTTTTGGTTCCCCCCCTCCTAAGAGAGAGAATGGTGAACAAAGGAAGTGGATGGTGGTTTTAGATGGCGTTGATGGTGGGGGAGAGGGGATAGAATATACATAATATTTACTCTTGCGAGTCATCTGATTGTTGGGCGTTCTCAACGCCCGAGGTGGGGGATAAATATGTTATAAGTGGTTGAGTGGTTGGGTCCCCTCTCCCGGAGAGAAGGTGAGGGAAAAGAAGTTGGTGGTTGGTGGTTAGTGGTTGGTGGAGGCTTTAAGTGGTTGGTGGATAAGATGGATGGAGGAAGACGAGAGTAGTGAAGTAAGTGGTTGGTGGAAGAGTGGGTCGTTTTTGGAGAGAGTGAGTGGTGGAGGTTGCAGTGGTTGGGGGAAGAAGAGTAAATAGGGTTGTGGTGGAACTAAGATGGTGGAGGTGTGTTTTTGTGTGGGTGTTTGGGAAGTGGTAGATGGAGTCTGGGAGGGCAGAATATACATAATATTAACTCCGTAGAGTTCATCTGAATGTGGGCCTAGCCCAGTTTTGGGGGAATATATATGTTATAAGATTTGGTGGGGGTTCCCTCCCAGAAGTGGCGTCAGAGGTACCCGACGCCCTCACTCCCCGTGCTGGGTATTAGCCAACGGCTAGCAATATCCCCTAAGGGAAATTGCTAACCGTTGCCCAGGGTGCACCAGCCCAGCGTGTTGCCCTTCCCCCCGGACCGAAGTCCAGCACCCACCCCCCAAGGAATTGCAACACGCCAAGCCAACGTGGAGGAACCCAGCCCGCACCCCGGTTAGGTTAGGTTAGGTTAGGTTAGGTTAGGTTAGGTTAGGTTAGGTTAGGTTAGGTTAGGTTAGGTTAGGTTAGGTTAGGTTAGGTTAGGTTAGGTTAGGTTAGGTTAGGTTAGGTTAGGTTAGGTTAGGTTAGGTTAGGTTAGGTTAGGTTAGGTTAGGTTAGGTTAGGTTAGGTTAGGTTAGGTTAGGTTAGGTTAGGTTAGGTTAGGTTAGGTTAGGTTAGGTTAGGTTAGGTTAGGTTAGGTTAGGTTAGGTTAGGTTAGGTTAGGTTAGGTTAGGTTAGGTTAGGTTAGGTTAGGTTAGGTTAGGTTAGGTTAGGTTAGGTTAGGTTAGGTTAGGTTAGGTTAGGTTAGGTTAGGTTAGGTTAGGTTAGGTTAGGTTAGGTTAGGTTAGGTTAGGTTAGGTTAGGTTAGGTTAGGTTAGGTTAGGTTAGGTTAGGTTAGGTTAGGTTAGGTTAGGTTAGGTTAGGTTAGGTTAGGTTAGGTTAGGTTAGGTTAGGTTAGGTTAGGTTAGGTTAGGTTAGGTTAGGTTAGGTTAGGTTAGGTTAGGTTAGGTTAGGTTAGGTTAGGTTAGGTTAGGTTAGGTTAGGTTAGGTTAGGTTAGGTTAGGTTAGGTTAGGTTAGGTTAGGTTAGGTTAGGTTAGGTTAGGTTAGGTTAGGTTAGGTTAGGTTAGGTTAGGTTAGGTTAGGTTAGGTTGGGGTGCAAGTCAGGTTCCTCCACGCGTGCTCGAGCTTTACCAATCCATCTTGATCACGGTTTGATCCGCATGGAAGGGTACTGCTTGGGCCGGTGCACCCTGGAAACAACAACAAGCAATGGCCATTGCTTGTTGGTGGCTAATACCTGACAAACCGCTTGCAGTTTTCCCGAGGATCCGGGGAGTGTGGGAGAGGGGCCTCGGGGGCCTATGCGCAGGGGGGGGAGGGCATGGATCTGGAACCCACGGAAAAGGGCAAGCACTCGGCCGTCGGCAATGGGTTGGAATCGTCCTGTGTAGACTTTTCCAACCCATCGCTACTTCTCGGCCAGCGAGGGTGGGTGGTTGAGTAACCTAGGTGTTGCCGATTGCTCCCGATGTCTTGTGTAATGGGTACCCCTCTCGTCTAGACCAAGACATTGGCTGCTAATGGGCAGCATCTGGGCTGGGCAAGGGTTAGAACTGTCGACGCGTTGCGTTGACTTTGCTAGCCCTTGGCCTTACTTTCGGTTGGCCAGGGATGCGGTAGGCAGAGGGCCTATGATCCGGTCCCGGAGGCTAACCCTTCCACCCTGACGGTCCCTCGGCGTGTCCTCTGCAATAGCAGAGTTCACTGCTGACAAGGGATGGGGGTGTAGTGGTGGTTTGG